>JANIPM010000005.1:8996475-9013876 GCA_027478405.1 Erythroxylum cassinoides
GAATAAATGCATATGCAGTAAACCTGTTCCTCTATGATTAGAGGCCAGTAGCAAGCTCAGTCAATGAATGCAATGCAACCTATCAGTCTGTCCCAATTTACCAAAATGCCCTTGCTAACAGTAACGGGATGTTACAATTGCTTTGTGGATACCATCAGAGGCTGAACAATTGGACAGCTCGTGATTGATCAATCTGAAAAATGTTTAAGAGATTTTTCAACAGAGAGCGAAGAAGATACGCTTTCTAAATCGATTCGTGTTTTATTTAAGTTTAATCAATTATCGATATTTACTTAGAATCTATAAAAATATTTTATTTTCCGTTGTGCCTATGATTCGATCACGGTTAGATTCCAACACCTTTATCATCTACAACCTATCCTTCATATTCAAATTCATAATATATACCAAAAAAATCAAAATATGTACAAAACAACATATATGGAATAACTTTCCATCAACCAACATGCTCCCAACATGTATCTTATTATTTAGCTTTTCAATCATAACATCATTCATGCTACAATTATCGACTGCTATGATGGACAATTTGGTGTTGACATTCCAATATATCAAACAGTCTTTCAAAATAGTTGTTAACCTTTTACTTATATGAGGTGTTGGCACATAAATGAACCTACGATGTACAAATATGACGAACATCAATCATAACATAATCAAAAAGTAAACGATAATAATATTAAAGAATATAAATTACCTTAAAAGCTTATTGCCTAGATTCTAGTTATTGTCAACATAATATGTGGTTGCCGTTATATAATTCTTCTTTTGATTATCGACTGCCCCTATGTTTGTTGTAATGGTAATTCATCCTTCAATACTTGACAATGTTCTTAAAATTTCTTTCTTCTTATTCTTGTATATCTTTATAATGTCCTTATTTAAAGTATTCTGAGTTGGAACCTTGAAGGTTGGTTGGAGTGAGTTACAACACATCCTAAATCTTTTGGTATCAACTATAAATAATGGATGTACAATACCAATTACCATAGAAACAATAAAAAATATTGATTTATTATTATCATAAGATGTTGCAATCATTCCATTCTTCCCTCTCATAAGGTTAGGTGTAAAAAATGTTTGACCTCTTGATACAATATTCTTTTTATTATACAAATCCATGTGTCTCTTTAAATAAGAGGTTCCATCTTTTAAACTCCGAGCCAACATCTTGTGAAAATACTTGCATTTGGCCTTTTCTACTTCGTCAATTGATTTAGTCTTATTATTGAAGTGATTCCAAACTTCACTTTTTAATTGACTTGAACTTATATTCTCACTTAGTACGAGGTTAGAAATTATCACTTTTATCTCTAGTATCGAATTACAACTCTCCACTGAAAGAATATGCTCACCATTTGAAGCAATCAACATATAAATATATATGTTATTTATAATCATAATTGAAAATTCATAAACATGGGAGAGAATAGGATATCATAAATCATAATAATGGATTTAAAGTTTATGAGTGACTTACACGGTCACATATACGAAGTCATTAAGATCATGTCACATAACACATAACATGTTGCACGGTCACATAAACGGACATGCATATGACCATGTAAGTCACTGTGATGTTTTTGTGCAGACTTACATGATCACTTATACAAACGTGTATGTAACCATGTATGTCACTTATACGAACGTGTATGTAACCATATATGTCACTTACACAGACATATATATGACCATGTATGTTACTAAATCATACTTAGGTGTGTATAAGACCATGTAAATTCTTGAAAGTTCATATCACTTACACAGCCACATACATGCCTATGTATGTGACTGTGTAAGCCTACTCCCCAAATGATAACAATCTAAAAAATTTCAGTACTTCACAAATTCAATCTTCAAACAAAAAATTCAAAACTAGAATACGATGAAAGAACTTTACCTTGGTGGGTAAGTGGTGAAGAAGCAAAAAAAGACGACAACAGGGCAGTAAGGAAGCGAGGTAGCAGGGCAGTGTGATGAAGGGGTGGTGGGAGGGAGTGTAAAGATTAGAATACGAAGGCGAAGGATGCAGAGGAAGGTGTAGTGGGCAGCAGGTCAACAACGATCTCAAACTGGTTTGAGGGAGAGAGATTGAAGTCTAAGGTATAGAAAGAAAACTACGCAATAGAGAGAGGAAAGGTCAGGAAAAACGACACATAATAATATAGACTAAAACAACGTGATTTTACTTTGTCAGACATAAAATATATTCTAAAACATATCGGGCCTCGAGTTAAGCTTGAGCTTAGTGGCCCGATTTTGAACCCAAATCCCGATAATTTTTCATCATTACAGTCCGAGACCTATCAATCTAGACTTGACTCGTTAACCTTAGATCAGATCGGCTAGATTCGAGCTTAAATGTCACCCTTACCCATTAGGCTTCATCATATGCCAAGTTTTGTCTTTTATAATATGCAAGGATTTGATTTCTAGATAAAATTTTTGCTACTTTCATATGAATTATTTCACAAAACGAAGTTCCTCTCAAATTGGTATCCCATCGATATTCAGAACATTATAGTTTAGAACTCTTGATTTGTTGTTAAGGATGTTCTGGTCGGTATAACTGTTGCTAACGAAGTTAGACCCTAAATAGCAGACCTAATTCAGGCAAAGGTCTAAACTGCTCCAAACCAAATCTTTGGGCCTAATTTGCTACAAATTCCAAAAGCGAATAACTGAATTGTAATGGGCTCAATTATACCTTAAACACAACCGTGCATTGTCCTGGTCCTAGTTGGAGTTGGGAGCTTCCCAACTCCTGGGACCTTGAAGAGGACAAACTTACAACGATGACTAACGACGACGAAGACCCATGGTTGGCCAGAGACAAGCTCTACCACGTTATGTTTTGTCTCTCTATAACACTCATCTCTTCTACACTCGCCTCCTTCACTCGCTACCCGTTTATCCGCCGTCACTCGATTTGGGTCGGATCTGTCATCTCTCTCGCCGCTGGAGCCGCAAAAGAGGCCGCCGATCACTTAGGCATCTTCCCGTCAGCCGGCGCGTCTTCCAAAGACGCCGCTGCGGATCTTCTAGGTGTCTTGATCGCTGCGTTTGTTCTGTCGGTTTGGAAGAGATGGGTTGATAGGGACTCCAATTCGGGTCAGACCAGGCGGGTTTTGCCCGTTTGAGAGGTTTATTCTGGTGGTTCCATTCTGGGTCTTCGGTATTTTGTGGATGGGTATCGGTCTTTTGAAGTGGATTGTTTGAACTTGTAAAGTTGAAGTTTTGGGTTTAAGGTTTCTCCATTCTTTGAGCGTGAAGCTGTCTAATTGAGTAGCCGAGGGTAGTTTTCTGATGTTAGATGACAAACAAATGATTTAACTTTAGAATTCCAACTGCTTTTGCTATGTTTTTTTCTTACCATGTTTTGATCTTATTCATCACTGTGTAGATTATCTTTCTACGTTCTATGTAGAACCCAGATTCCTTGAAATGGCCAATTATACAGATGTTCAGTTACTGACGATTAATATAGATCTTTGAAACGATAATGGTTTGTAATCTACCCTGCTGATTATGGAGGTTCAATGACTTAACTCGTTTGTGTTTCTTATAGATAGGAGAGAATAGCAAGCATTTGAAGAAGCATTGAAGTTTTGAAGAAGTCAGGTATTAGGACATCTCAAAGTCTCTTGTTATCCATGAATACAGCAATACAGGAAAAGGAAAAAAAAAAAAGAAAGAAAGACGAGCAGAAGTGACGAATTTGACTTCTTCAAAGAAGCTTTCCAAAACTGCAAGCTGATAAGATTTCTGTTTGTGTTGTTCTATTACAATTTAGTTGGCATCTCGTCTGTCTTAGTAGAAACGAAGTGTTGTTTAGCCTTACTATATGCATTAGTTAAGGGAAATTGACCTCTACTGTTGACCTTTGTTACAATTGATAGGATAGCTGATTGTTTAATGAGACTCCTGATAATGTTTTATTGTTCTCTTGACTGTTGTAGTATCATAATTTACAACAATGGTTCTTGTTAATCCACTACATTAAGGTAGTTGAAGAATAGAAAAGGGCTTGAGAATTGAGATATGAGATTCATTTTTTTGTTGATAACTGCAGTACTCACGTTGTACTGGAAAGTACTACAGGTTCTTGACAGGACTAGACGATTGTTTTTGCATGGTTAGAAGCTCTAAGGAAAATCGTCGAAGCTCCATCTGATTTCAATTATTTCAGTGGCATGGGATCAGAGCACATTTTTTGAGTTCTTCATGGATTTCAAGCTTTAATATTATGCAAGAAGGAACAACCAAGAAGAACATACTGCAACCGTGTTACCATCAGAATGCAATTGTGGGCGAGGACGAAAGAGAAAGAAAGAGGCCAAATGATGATCTTTAGAAGCATGATTTCACTATATACGGGCAGACAGACCAATGCTCCATTCATCAATTATTCATAAAGACGACACATCAACTTCTATTGTCTATATATACCAAAGGACTCAATTTGCTGTAATTCCATGTTGTTCTTTGATCTGCACTTTAATATAACGGAGTACTGAGATTCTCTATGAAGAGCTGTGGGTGGTCTGGTCCTGCTCTGTCACCTTCTGAAGCTCCTTGTCGTTGCAGGCTTTTCACTGTTCTCTTCCTCCGGCAGCTTGACAGCAGTGTAAGTCCCTGCTCCACACAATGCCCCGAGGATTGGGGCAGTGAGGTAAATCCATATTGCTTTATAGTTATTTGCAGCTATGGCTGGTCCCAATGTTCTCACCGGGTTCATGGATCCACCTGTTGTTTCTCTGTAACACAAATAGCAAGATACTAATTATATTCTTATGCTTTTCTCTCATATCGATCGAGTTTTATAGGGATCTGATAACAATTCGTCCGAACATGTAGACATATGGTTGGTTTTCTCTCACTTTTGTTTGCTTAAGCCAAGGAAATGAAGGATTTCAAGCTTGTATCATGGATAACTTAAAAGACTGACAATATGACCACCAGTGATGGTGAGAGCAACGCACCCGGCAATGAGTATGTTGAGCATGACTGTGGCCCCCACAGCAATTCCGGCCAGCTCCCCCACCTTCACATGCCAATGAACTAAGTGATCAAAAATTGCCGAGTGTGATGTTGCAGTACATACCTTCATTATTGAACGTTAAAGTACCCAAACGTGTCATATATAGTGTTACTATTTTACTAATTTTTTCTAAACTCTGTTCTCCACCTCTACTCTTATTCTAGAATTGGAGGTGAGGAGAAGAAAGAAATTTCTTTCCGTTACAAATAACTAAACCCTGAAGATCAAGGCATCTCTTCATCCAGAACTGTTAAATGATGCGACCAATTTCAAACTACTCAGGTGTTAATAATATGAACGGCCAAAAAAAGAAACTTTATAGTACTGGTCCAAGCCTTTAACCTTATTGCACTAAAACCTTCAGGCCGGGAACTTCGAAAGTTAATGATCAGTGGTTGACGGAGGATCAAAGTTCGGATCAACCAACGTGCATGGTATATAGGCATGTGCAGCTCAAATGGAAAAAGATTTGAGCTTTATGAGTGCTTTCCTGGAAAGGAGAAGGATACGTGCTTGCAGAGTTAAAAGGGTTGGTTTTGAAGTTTGGTGAGAAACAAGCAAAAAGCTTTTTACTCTTTCTCATGTTATGTACATATGACAAGCACTAAGCACATGAAAAGGAATACAACTTAGACTCATGTGTTTGTTTCTCTTACTTGGAACCGAGAAAGAGGACAAACTACCACATGCAACCGTATCCTTACCTTAACATTATAACACTGGTGGACAAGCCACTGTCTATGGTTCAGATGAGAAGGAAACTAAAATACCCATATTGAGCATGAGAGAGAGAGCATGAGATGTTAGCTAGTCCTCTTGTTTTTTATTCGTCAAAAAGGGTAACTTGCGATAGTCACAACTTGATCTTGATCCAGGGAAAACGGACCCTTGTCTCCGTGGATCCAAAACATACAAAATTGCTTATGTGTGCCAACATCTCCATTGACTCTTGTCTAACAGGTTTGTCGATAAAAAACTCTTGTAGGACTGATGTTCCTTGTTTTAAAAAAAGTCCTCAGGAAATTTGCCATGGAACATCAGTTAGCTTTACACAGATTCAGTTAAAACACTCTTCTTCACTTCTCTTCAGTTAACTATAATGCACATCAAAATGTTTTGTTCATTTAAACTGCACTTAAGATGAAGAGAAGATGAACTTGAACCCTAGACAAATTTTAAGAAGACATTTTAACTATAAGCTAGTGGTAATTCGTATACTTTTTCTGCAAGTTGTCACGTAACAGATGGCATAGATTTTAGAGAAGGATTGGTCTTGAAAAGATGAAATAAAAAGTACTTACGGCTCTAGTGTCGGTGGCAACTGCAGTGACAACAAACATGAGATTAAAGCTAATAATAAACTCCAAAGCAAAGGCTTGAACATATCCTCCTGAAGGCACAGTCACCCCTCCCCCCATTATTGGATGAAATATACCCTTCAAAGCAAACGCTGCACATAAAGATGCCAACACCTGTGCTCCAATGTACACCGGTACCTATGCATAAAATTAACTTCAACTATATCATGGAAGAACATATAAGATAGGATGTGAATTAACATGAACGTGTGTTCTTAGTTACTTACGTGTCTCCAAGGAAAGTGTTTCAACGCAGCAAAAGCAATAGTGACAGATGGATTGAGATGAGCTCCGGAGATGTGGCCTGTGGACAAGATGACGATCATAACAGCGAGTCCTGTGGAGCCAGCAAGTCCTAGGAGTGTTTCTGAGCCTTGTGTTTTTTGGTTCACTATTGCTGTCGCTGTCCCAGCAAATATTAGAATGAGGGTGCCTATGAATTCGGCCCCCACCTGCATTTGGCATTTACACCATAAAAAAACAGTCAGCCAGTCACATGAGCCAGTTAATAATATGACCACCTTGATTTTTGCGTCTGAAAAGACTAAAGAAGCTCTCATATTGTAATTTGTAAGTTGAATCTAACAATAATGACAAACGAAATAAGAAAAAAACTCACGCACCTTTCTTGCAAGAGAAACATTAGGAGGGGGCAAAGAGCAAGAGACCGAAGGCAGCCTTCCTTCTTCCATAGCCCAATCTTCAGCACTGAAGCATTTGCAGCTTTTAAGGAGGGATTTTCTGGCATGCCAACCCCCTCTTTCACCCTTAAACCCACCAAATAGAGGAGCACCAGGAGTCCCTGGTGTTGCAGGAGTTGAAGGAGCTGATGGTACCTCTTCATTATTGTCCATCAGTAACCTGATGCAAGAAAAACAACTAGAAAAAGGAAAATGCTGTAGTAATCAACCAGAGGACTTGTTTTTATCTCTATGCTTTGAAGGAAGTGAAAGATGCACTATTTGTAGTACAGAAAGTGTAGAGAAGTTGACTTGAGAGAATCCCGATGAATAATTAAAGACTGGGAGAGAGAAGAGAGATTAGTGGCTGGAGCTGCTGGAGATGGGAAAAGCAGGTGAGGTCGGTAGAGCTTTCGAAGGGGAGGGGTGGGACATAATTAGTAAGAAAGTCTCTGTATTTGAAACTTAGGAAAAGATGCCTTCAACACGAGACATTGGTCATTGGTTTCTCTGATTTTTGCCACTTGGAATTTAATACTCAAATGCCCTTCACTCAATTATGGAGAGTAAAAGAGTTATTAGACCAGCCTCTCAAGTCTCTTCAAAACATCAATTGAGCATGGGATAGAATTTTCTTACCACTATTACGATGTCTTATTTTATTTTGTAAATTTCAACAGTTTATTTATACGAATTTTGCGTTTATTTATGTGAAATTCACGTGAAATTTACATAAATAAATGACTGAGATTCATGAAACAAAATAAAACATTATAAAATTGAATAAAAAATTTAAAGTGTCTTGCTTAATCAGGGTAGAGAAGTGCTTGGAGTTTTTTTGGCCTTTTCTTGTGCAAGGTTGATGTTTGCAATTGTAGCGGAGATTTGATCAGTCTCGTATATACAGGATTTGCATTCTAAACCTACTTAAACTAGTATCAACCTTTTTAATTGCAGATTAGAAATTACATTATGACAATCCTAAATGGTACACATATAATTACAAAAAATAAGCAACGGCTTAATCCATAATTACAATATTATAATCACAGTTACAATTATAAATTGCAATCTAAAATTATAAATACCATAAGAGGGACACAAAAAACTGAACGAGCTTTGTTGAGATAATCAATTTGTTAAAGACATACAAATTAGTCAAGGATTGTTTCCTTCCCTCTTCCTTTTTCTCCCTGTTTTGTTTCTTCCCACAAACTATGTCAAGTCAATTGCAACAAATGTTCACAAAACTGAATTATTCTCCTACCAAGCTTAATAAAGTTAGATTACAATAGACATGAAAAAAGCCTACAGTTTGTGATTGTTAAAGCATTACACTAATATAAACACCAAAAGAAAGCACTAATGCACTAATGATGTTGTTCCAGTCAATATTAAAAATGTTGATTATTGTATAGTATACCAGGAATCTTTTCTTAGCATACTAATAAACAATTAAGGAACAATAAGAAACTCATCTAAACATCATTACACTTAAAGATAATTGCATGATTCTTTAAGCAGATGCCCATCTGTAATTCATATGGGGAACTAAAGTGACACAGTCATGGTAGCTAAAAGTACTACTTGAGGGTGATGAAGAATTATTCAAAACTATCATAAGCTGCTAGTCTTCTGGTTCTTGCTGAAGTTTCGAACTTAACTAAAAGCTGTTATGCTGTTCTAGAGGGGTTATATTGATCTGTTCTTAGCACAACAAAAAAGGTGAGTTTGGAGAATAATTAATTAGTGTCTGTCTTGTACAGAACGCTTACTTCATGATAGATCGAGTGTTTCAAGAGGCAGAGCAGAAAGTAGCTTGTGGGCTTTCTATAGCATTTGAAGGGTCACAGTCTCAGACATCAACGATCTGAAACTAACAGTAAAGAATGGAATGAGAATAAAAGCTTAAAGGATGAACAGATGAGGCTCATCGGGGACTGTATATACAAAATGTTCATGAACCTGATGAATAATACACAGTTTGACAGTTCTACAGCAAGCAATCATGACCTTTATATCTTACGTTTTCACTCACATTCTTCCTTTTCTTTTTATGGCGAAGATGGACCTGAAAAATGGTTCATCATGTCATTTCCACATACATTTGACTAATCCTCATTTCATGCTTCAATCTTTTTGTTAGAAAAAATTTGCGATCCTATTCATAAAAATTCTCCTTATGTTTATCTTTAAAAATTTTCCCTTGTATTTATTATTAATTCATATTTAAAACAACTTTACTATGAATCTAATTATTATTATTTAGCTTAAATTTGATTTAATCAGTTTAACATAAACTGAAAACTCAATTTTACGGAACATTAAAATAACATGATTTTATTTAATTATTTTTTATATTATTAAATTAGCTAATATCATTTTATACTAGTATGTATAAAAATGCCATCACAATTCTACACATCTAACATGTTGCAAAATGATCAAGTGACATATATATATCTATCGAAACTATTTTCAGCTCAACTTGTAGCATATATACAAGAACAAAAACTACAGATTGTATATGATAGTTGTTTCTGGGCCACTTTCACATTCTTGATGCAGACGGATCGACCACATAGCATATGAGGGCATCTAAATCTGGCAATGGCCGACATATAGACTGTAGAAAACTAGAGACGAGAGGATGTATATGGCGGTAGACCAACATATATTAGTTAATCAACACGTATGTCATCATTATTTACTGCATGTTCTATGGCTTATATGTACCGGTGGATTGAAATCAACCACAATAAAAGTTGCAAAGTTGGAACCCTTTTCTTTTCAAGAAGTGCTACGTCTAGATGATAGGAAGAAAAAAGAAAACCTATAAAATTATGAATAACAATAGATGGTACTGATTCTCCCTTACGTGCGATCATGTTTTATGGTTCATACTCTCTTCTTGACCCAACTCCTTTAAAGTGGCTAATCTGCGATCCACACTACTCTTTTTCTGCTTTATGCTTTTTTTTTTTGGTTTTTAACGAACAGGTTTAGGGAGAACAGAACCTTGTCCTCATGTCCGAATATATATTTTTTCTAATGGTAATTATCATATTAATTCGACGTGTTTGCATACACATAAATTGACTTCATATGTTACGGACCAATGCTTGAGAGTTCAGAGAAATTTCTTCCTCCTCTAAAGAATTTATACTCATCAAACTACAAACAGAAACAAATTTAACTTCTGGTCCAAATTACGTAAACTTAGGATAATAGTTTCTGAACATAAATATGATGTTGGAGCAATTTTATGCACCATATTAATTCGTCACCTAGCCACTTTAAAGTTATGTCCAACCTTTGGAATTGAGGATGGCTATTTTTACTTCTTTTTCCCAGCAAGATTTGGTGATGCCCTAAGCACCCTTCGTCGAATAGGTGAATCGACACGATGTCAAAGAAGAAGAACAGAACGCCGTATTGTAGGCGGCTAGGGGCAAAGGTGAATTTCAGACGTAGACTTTTAGGGTTTAAGAAAGAGGTAATTTTTCTTATTAATGTGTGACAAGTCGAGTTACATCAATATTTATGGAAAAAGAATTACCTATCCTGTCAGTTCAAATAAAAGCGTCAAAGGAAATAACCGAAAAAAAAACCTTGAAGGAGTGTTATAATTCCACTCAACGTAAAAATAAAATTAAAACAAATGAATAATTAAAAACAACTCAAATATAATCCTTGAACCTAGTCGGCCGTGAGGTAGCTCGACATGATCTTCTCGGAGCAGCGACCTCAACCTCATGTAGCGTATCATTTACCCCGCCATCAGAAATGTCCTTGTCCTCAAGGGCTAAACTAGGATAAACACGTTTCATATGATCAACAGGTTCCCACGTCGCGTCATCTAAACCACCATCCGACCACACTACCAACCATTGTTCTTGAACAACGCCATCAACCAAAACTGTCCGAGAACGCACAGCTCGAACTGGAAAAGATAAAGGGGCACCATCTCGGAATTCTGCAGGAAAGGACGACAGTGGGGGTGCATTACTCGTTGTAATATATGGTCTCAGTAAAGACACATGAAATACATCATGGATCTTAGACCCTGCAGGCAACTTCAACTGGTAGGCAACTTTGCCAACTCGAGATAGAATTTCAAACGGTCCATAGAAGCGCCTTGCCAACTTTGCGGACTGAGGTTTTGAGACCGAAAATTGACGATGGGGCTGCAATTTGAGTAAAACCCAATCCCCCACATTGAACGCAAGGTCACGCCGATGCTTGTTGGCCTGGGACATCATCCTCTGTTGCATTTTAAGTAAATTATGCTGCAACACCTTGAGCAATGCAGTCCGTTCTACAAGCATATCATCCACACTTTGCACCTTGCTTGTCCCAGCCGTGTAAGGAATTAATGATGGAGGGTCTCTACCATATAACGCTTTGAACGGTGTCATTTTAATGCCTTCGTGATACGTCGAATTCAAAGCTAACTCCGCCCAAGGTAAAAATAGTGACCACTGATTCGGGCGAGCATGGCAAAAAGCTCGCAAATATTGTTCTAGACCCCTGTTACGAACTTCTGTTTGGCCATCGGTCTGGGGATGATAGGCAGTGCTTCTTTTTAGCGTAGTTCCACTCAGCACAAATAATTCATTCCAAAAATTGCTCAAAAAGATAGTATCACGATCGGATACTATAGATGTAGGGAAGCCATGATGCTTAACGACAACCTCCAGGAATAAAGACGCCACTTTGGGCGCATCAAACGATGTCGGTAATGCTCCAAAATGAGCGTACTTAGTAAGCCTGTCAACCACCACCATAATAGAAGTGAAGCCACGCGACACAGGTAGCCCAACAATGAAATCCATAGCAATGTCATCCCAGACTCTAGTGGGAACGGGCAGTGGCTGCAATAACCCACCAGATTTTTGCGTCACATATTTTGTAGATTGACAAGTCAAGCAAGCGTCGACGAAAAGCTTTACATCCTTCCGCATACCAGACCAATAAAAAACCTCGGCCACCCTCCGGAAAGTCCTATCCACCCCGGGATGTCCCGCACTCGGCGAAGAGTGAAATTCATTCAAAATATCAGTCTTCAAAGAAGATGAAGATCCCAGACAAATACGATGATGATAATATACCATACCTGCATGGATAGAATAAGGTGTTGGAAGTGTCCCATTAGCCGCTGCATTATGAAATGCAATCAGATCAGGTAAAGTCCCATTTTCAGCTCGAATGCGGTCTAATATATTTGGCAAGGGCTGAGCAAACTGCTGAAATAGAGTCGCCGAATCATCAGGAGCTTCACGACGTGATAATGCGTCGGCAACGCGATTAGAAATACCCGTTTTGTATTCAATGCGGAATTTAAAACCCATGAGTTTCCGGACATAAAATTGTTGATCCGGCGTTTGCACCACCTGAAATAAGAGCTCCTTAAGGCTCTTTTGATCAGTCCTGATGACGAATTCACGTCCCAACAAGTATTGACGCCACTTGTGAACAGCTTCTACTATGGCGTATAATTCCTTATGATATGCAGACGCAACTTTTCGACGGAGACCCAATTTTTTGCTAAAAAATGCAATGGGATGACCCTGTTGCATTAAGACTGCACCAACCCCATCCTCCGAAGCGTCGGTTTCCAGCACAAAGACATCATCAAAATTAGGAAGGTGTAAAATTGGTGGCGACGTCATGATGTCCTTTAGACGTTTGAACGCCAATTCCGCTTGATCTGACCAATGGAAGCCATCTTTCTTCAATAAGTCTGTCAATGGAGCAGCCAACATAGCATAATGACGAATGAAATGCCTGTAATAGCCGGTCAAGCCCAATTTTAAAAGAGTTAAAATTGTCAAGTTAAATTTCAAACTCAATTTTGGATATAAACTTGGACTGTTAAAATTGGACTTCTCCAGCCCAGTCCTAAATACTGTCACCCCTATGATGAGCACTTTTTAAGATTGCAAGGAGCCTTTTCCTTTACTCCTGAAGTTGTGACATAAGATAAATGTAGTACTACTCAATTACTCCCTCCTATCTAAAATAAGTGTCGTTTTAGAGAGGTTTTAATTATTCAAAATAAATGTCGTTCACGATTTTTCATGCATGTTTATAATTTTATTTCTCAAATTTTCCTTTAATTTCTCTCACATCCTAATTATACAGATTACATTTTCAAAGTAATTCAACATACAATTAATAAGGGTATATCAAACATTTCACTAGCTTTCTTAATAAGTGTGTATTTTTCTAAAATGACATTTATTTTAGATAAGAGGGGGTATTAATTAGGAAGCAATTAAAATCTTTAAATAAGCATTTCTAGCAAGAAAACTGAGAAAACAGAGCTAACTTTAAAGCAAGTATTTTAATCCATGTATTTAATATTAAGACAATGGCTCTGACACACCTCCCAGAGAAACAAGGATTCAACGTTTTCGATGCACACCAATTCCTAGAAGAATGTCCCTGCTTTTTTGCAATTGAACTGTCACGTTGCTGATATTCATCCGCTTTTCTAGCATTTCAAAAGAACAAGCCACTCCAATCTCAAAAATTTAGATAATACATTCCATGATTTTGTGGTTTCCAACGTTATTCCTCCTCCTCTCTGTGGCATTGGCACTTGGATCCTGGCATTCTTCCAGAATTTCTGAGTCCACAATCTCAGCCACATGGTCAGGCAGTGCCATTTTTACAAAGTTGTGGAGGTTCAGCTCTTCATTGAACATGGCGTCTGTAGGTTTCTTCCCTGTAAATAGCTCCAACAACATGATTCCATAGCTGTACACATCGCCATAAGTCGTCACCTCACTTCTCATTCCGTACTCTGCAGTTCATAGATTGAGACGATAGAACATACAATTAGGGTAAACAAGAACAAAAAAGAATTCGATGAACACGGTATGCTTCATCAGAAGTTGCATACCTGGGGCTATATAGCCAATGGTGCCTCTTATGCCACCAGTACTGCTCTGGTTTGAATTTGGAGCAACTTGGGTGGAAGTATCATGGAGGAATCTCGCCAATCCAAAATCTCCTACCCGAGCATTCATGTCAGCATCTAACATAACGTTACTTGGCTTCAGATCACAGTGGACAATTGGCGTTTCACAGTGATGGTGTAAATAATCAAGAGCGCTTGCCACATCAATTGCGATGCTTAACCTGTGGATTAGATTCAAGCTTCTCGGCTCCTGCATCTCGACAATCTTATCGTTGGAGTGCAGCCACTGTTCCAGACTCCCATTAACCATATACTCGTATACTAAAGCCTTAAAATCATTTCCTTGAAAATCAATGCTCGAACATGCAGTTACCACTTTGACAAGATTTCGATGTCTGATGTTCTTCAAGGTTTCACACTCTACCATGAAACTTTTGGAAGCTCCTTTGTTTAGAAGGTTAAACACTTTCACAGCCACCACCGTTTGATCCTGTCCGAGAATTCCCTTGTAAACTCTGGCGAAACTACCTGTCCCAATTAGATTATAATCGGAGAAGCCTGCAGTTGCCTTGAGCAGATCCTGATATGTCACTTGCTGGAAAGGAATATTCATTGACGACCTTGAAACTGCCAAAGTTTTTCTTTTTCTTAACCACCAGAAAATGGCAAAAGAGATTGTGAACTTTAAGCCTAGAAGCCCACAAGCAATTGCAGTCGCCAACTTCACCTTAGTGGAAGATTTTGGCTTCCCTGAGGTACATCGTGACAGATTGAGTTGAGGAATTCCCCCACAAAGCTTCTGATTCCCTACAAGTGAAATTGCAGTTGCATTTTCAAACACCCCTTGTACAGGCACTTCACCTTCCAGATCATTAAATGACAGATCCAAACTCTCTAGCAGTCTTAAATGTCCCAAATACTCAGGGATTAGGCCGGTGAGGTTGTTTTGAGAGAGATTGAGATATTGAATTGCTGCCAAAAAACTTAATGACTCGGGGATTTTTCCATGAAAATAATTTCCTTCCATATATAGATTTTCCAAACTTTTGCAGTTCCCAAGACTTGCAGGAATTTCACCGGATAGTCTGTTGTTTGAAACATCCAGACCTCCTAGCATCTCCAACTGACCCACTTCAGAGGGGAGGGTACTTTCAAACTCATTGTCCGATAAGTCTAAGTATATTGTTAAGGATGAAATTCCAAACACCACTTTTGGTATCCGACCGCTTAGTTTGTTTTCATAAAGAGTCAGTTCTACTAAACGCCGGCAATCTCCAAGACTTGAAGGAATGCTTCCTTGTAATTTGTTCCTTTCTAAATATACTTTGCCTAAAGAAGTAACGTTCCCCAGAGTGGATGGGATACTCCCTGATAATTTATTCCCTCTGAGGGACAGATTATACAAATTTTCTAACTTGCCAACAGAATTTGGAATGCTGCCAGTCAAATGATTTCCCGCTAAAATCAAATACTCCAGGCTGATGAGATTTCCGATTTCAGTTGGAATGATTCCTCTTATTTGATTTCCGTTAAAACCCATGAACTGGAGTTTTGTCGAGAAGTTGCTGACTATTTGTGGCATGATCCCTCCAAAGTTGTTATCACGTATGGCCAAAACTTGTAAAACTGTATTATTTTCTAAGGAGTACAGAAAATTCAGGTCATCGTCTTCTCCATTCCCAAGATTGTTTTCAGAAACGTCCAACACTTGCAGATTTTGCTGTCTTGAAAAAGTAGGCAGTCTTCCAGCAAATTTGTTAGGTCCAATATCAAAATAATAAAGATTGGATGCATTGGAAAGTGATGACGGGATCAGGCCAGTGAATTGGTTTCCACCAAGTCCCAAGTATTCAAGGTTCGGAAGAGTTTCACCAAGGTTGTGCGGAAGACTTCCGCGAAGTCGGTTAAGAAGCACATCTATACCAGTTAATGAAGAGATGTTGTACATGGAAGTTGGAATACTACCACTCAGATTGTTTACACCAAGCGCAAAGACTTTTAGTCTTCTTAGCTGTCCAAAACTCTCTGGAATACCTCCTTGGAAGTTGTTCACGGCCCCATAAATGCCTTCGAGAAATGAAATATTCGCCAAAGAAAACGGTATCTCCCCAAACAGATGGTTTTTCCGGATAATAAGTAACCTCAGATTCGATAAAATTCCAAGTTCTGCAGGAAGTTTGCCTGTCAAATTGTTGTTAGCTACGTCTAGTTCCTGTAGTTTATAGCAACTTGAGACGTTCACGGGGATTTCACCGGTAAACTCGTTGTTTCGAAGGCGTAGCCTCTGCAACCTGAACAGAAGTCCCAATTCTGGTGGAATATGATCACTAAAACTGTTGTTTTGCAGGTTTATCACTCTCAGAAAACTCATGTTCCCGATGTCAGGAGCTAACCTGCCTGCCAATTCCCAAACGGTGAAGTTAAGCTGGACGACTCTCTGGTGCTTGCGTCCACAAGTAACACCAAGCCAATGGCAGAAATGCGAGGATTCATTCCATGACTTGAGCCTCCCAAAAGGATCGTGCTTAATTTGATGCTTAATGGCTAGCAGAGACAATCGATCCGTCTCATTTCCTGGAAGAAATGAGATGCAAAGAGGAAGTTGAAATGCCAGTAGTAAGAAAAGTAAACACAAAGTGCCTGTATCCATATGTTGCAGTTCCGTTGCAGTGATAGCAGTAGTTTGATTACTAATATGGCACCAGTAAAACAATCGATGAACTGAAAAGGACGCTCTAGTGTTAATGTACTTGGAGCAAAACACGGCATGTTAGTTCAATCTTCCAGCGCTGTTTTTATGAGGAAGGAAAAGACCACAACCACAAAAGTCTAACGCTGCATTAAACTTCCGGAGAAACAATCTCACGCGGACCCAGCAGCAGTAAGATCACCTCATGGGGTTGGCAACCAATAGGTTTGTGTCCCAAAATTTGTAATATTTATGATATTTGGTGAGTTGACGAACTGAATTGCCAAAAATTTTAATATCATCACTCCGCTGAAAATTTTAAATTTTTGGACGAAAACAAACTCAAATTCAGCTTAAAATTTGGTAAACTTAAGTCGATCTTGAGTCAAAATGTCATCATTAATTTGATATTTATGAAATAATTTATGTTTAATATTAATTTTCAGATATAGTTAAAATAATTTGATTATTTCAAATATAATTTTTATAGAAATATTGAGTTAAGGTGGTTTTAAAATCAAAAAATTAAATTTAAATAGAAAATTACCAAAAAAATTAATATAAATATCATATCGGCAATAGTTCAAGAATTTACGGAAAGTTTTATAAAAAAATTCGACTTTTTAGAAAACACCTAGAATTCAGGTTGGACAGTCGAACTCCTGCCATCAACTAGTCCATGTT
>JANIPM010000005.1:9047036-9062994 GCA_027478405.1 Erythroxylum cassinoides
TAATATTTTAATTAATTACATTGTAATTAACTAATTAATTAATTATATCTTAATTATATTTTAATTAATTAGATTTTAATTAATTTGATTAGATTTTAATTAATCATTCACTTAATTATATTTTAATTAATTAATTAGATTTTAGTTAGACTTTAATTAATTAATTAGATTTTATCTTGATTAATTATTGTAATTGATTAATTAATTATATTTTTAAAATTTAATTAATTAATTACTTATATTTTAATTAATTAATTATAATTAATTAGATTTTATCTTAATTAATTTAATTAATTATATTTTATATTTTAATTATATTTAATTAAAAAATTAGTGTTGATAGGAATCAAACTCATTCCTCTCATATATGGAGAGTATGAACTATTACCTAAAACTCGGGTATGAAAAAATTATTCAATCAGTTATAATAACTAATCAACTGTTACCATTCATTCCATTCCCATTCATATATAACCATGCATCCTTCATAAGTAACTAAAAGGCTCAAAAGTCTCTTCCACAAGTAGGATGGTGGAATTTACAAAGTATGCACCGAAATTGAATGTGAAACGTATGACAAACTAAAGGTATCAAGAGTCAACAACAAAAGTAAAACAATTGTGGGATACATAAACATTGCAATGATGAAACAACCTTCTAGACTAGTGAGTTAAAACGAAACTAACATTTTGATAATGACCTTATACTGGACATGTCAGGTGGTTGGCTTATTCTACATCATATAATTGGAAGTTATCTTTCCTTTTTCTTTTTCCTTATCTAGCATCTGGTGTGGTTGTTTCAAAATTTTCATGTCTCCGCATAGAGAAAACAGAAAGATGTTATAATATTGTTATTCATTCATAACGATGCTGTATCAGGGAGCTCTGCCGCTTTAAGATGTCGACTCCTTTTAACACATACATAAAATATTAATTAGCCTCATGTAACAATAATAAAGCAAATCCTCAACACTTTTCTCTCTTAAGAAGGTAGTGAGGAAGAGAGAGTTAAATAATTAAGAAGGAAAGCCCCCTATTTTAATTATTTAAAGTACTCTAGTGGATTCTAACTAAACATAGTCAAGTGGATACTGAATGCAATATGACAAAAAAAAAGAAATAGGTCTTCTGTACAATTATAATATAGGTTTTGGAGTGGGGATGTACCTAATCTATCATAATCTAATAACTCCAAAAATTAGACATAGAATGAGAAAGATTTAGTAGAAAACTTGAAAGAAACTGCAATTAAATTGATCATAGTTAAGGTAGTTGTAATTTGACTTTGATCTACCTCCTTTTGAATTGTAGCTAGGCAGACCTATACCAAGCTTGTTCGGTGTGGGAATCTAGAGAAGCCATCTTAATAGACCTATTTCATTATGTTATATGTAGGGGAGTATTTACTCGAACTATTGAAATAGGAATTAAATTATGAGATATAATTTTATTTATGTGCCTTTTACTTTTCCTTTTAAGAAGCACAATCATATATTTATTTTCTAAACAAATTCCTCAAATTTGTTATATGCTATTAAAGTCAAAGTATTCCGCGCACAAAGCTATCCATTTTGCGAGGGTCATCAATGTACGCAACCATCTCTTTGTAATTTTTACAAAAAGACTATTTATCATTAAATTATGAATGCATCTAATATGAGATCAAACAGAATTAAGAACTTATGATTTGGAACCAAATTTATACTAATCAGTCTGTTCTTATTATTATGTTAAATCTTCCTAGGCCATGAAAAAACATAGTATGAGAAGATCCACTTCTATGGTTCTTATTTTGCTAGGCTTGTCCATTTCCGAAGGCGACTCTCCGAGATATAAAAGCCACATTTGAGGATTAGATGAACAGTCACAAGACAAGTGGCAGGCTTTACAATCACTAACAAAAGATCCCAAATGTCACCCAATACTCTCCAAAATACCTTGTATGAACCCTACCATTCACCCGTTCTGCCTGCTCAATTATTGACTCAAGGTCCTCTGTGCTTAAATGTTTTATCAGGAGACGAGCTACATAAAAGAAGACATGCATAACTTGTCAAACTTCATATTGTGTTTAATAAATGCAATGAAATCTGAACCGTTTTCATGATTTATTGTAATTATAATTATATTTTTTTGTAATTAAGCTCATATCACAGTCACCAACGATCATGATTATATGATTAATGAATGAATTCACTTCAAATTGATTCCGAACATTTTTGGAATTAACAAGACACAGTGGCTTGGTGTACATAGAAAGAAGCCGAATCTACCACTTCAGGATTTGGAGATGCCATGTTTTGCCACTAATGCCAATTGCAGTTTTGGGCTGAGCATCTACTTAAAGCATAAAATGTTGGGAATGTTCAACTTTGATTACACGCTATGAATAGATTATGCCACACGTTGCAGTTTCAATTCACCAGAGACCAGCCTGGATGCCAAAAATGGGAGTTCAGATTTTCTGTCCAATATTATCCTGCCTTATTCTGTCCAATGAATCTCAGCCATTTATTTATGTAGATCCTGCGTGGGTCCTGCGAAATAAATGACTGAGATTTCATGGGACAGAATAAGACAGAGTAATATTGGACAGAGGATTTTATCCCCAAAAATGGGGCTGTTACTATTAACATCATCAACAACGATTATATCTTTTGGTGACCTAATCCATGGATGCAACAGTCATCAATACATGATCTGCACATGTATTTCTTGAATGTATAAGCTCTAATTTACTTTCTTAAATAGTTATTTCCATTTCAGGTTTAACGTATGGATTAGGAGAAATGAAGCAGGTCACTACCCAATGGTATTGGTGACTTTGTAATATTGCGTGATGGAAAAGAAGAAGAATAAGAAAAGGAATGATAGTTATCTCTTTCACCTTGTATTTACCGGGGTTAGGTGAGTCCTTTTTCCATATAAATTTACGGGACAACCACTTCTTTCTTCGTACCTTTTCTCTTTCTGTTTCTCTAATTACCTTCTTCTTTAGTTTTTTTCTCTCTACCAATTTCCAGAAGTCCAACCAAAAAGTTTACATATAATAAAGATTTATAGTAACTATGACAGCTGACAGTTCATCACTTTCCGACCAAGGCCAGGCCATCTGTGTCACAGGCGCAGGTGGGTTTATTGCTTCTTGGATGGTGAAGCTGCTTTTGGAGAAAGGTTATACTGTTAAGGGAACCATGAGAAACCCAGGTTAGTTTATGCTATGCAAACTTGGTTTTGTGTTCTATAATTGGAATATATCTCTACAGTGGAAGGTGAAGATGGTTTAGATATTCATGGAGTTGCTGGGTTTGCATGATTATTATAGATGATCCAAAGAATGCTCATTTGAGAGAGCTTGAAGGTGCTAAGGAGAGACTGACTCTGTGCAAGGTTGATCTTCTTGATTATGAGAGTCTTAAGGAAGCCATTAGTGGGTGTGATGGCGTTTTCCATACTGCATCCCCAGTCACTGACGATCCAGTATGTCGTTTTTCTGTGCCTAATTTCTGTTTGGATGGTGAGAAAGATTTTCAAAATTTAAATAAACAGGAAAAGAAAATTGATTGGCCTACTAACTTTGAAATTATAAGGGAAATGAGATTAATAAAGAGAGAAAAAACAGAGAAAGGTAAAAGCACATATTTCTAACCATTAACTACAGTTTTTAAGATTTTCTGCAATGAAAAAATGCAGTATGGGTGTCCTTGCCTTTGACACAATTATTGCTTTAGTGGGTCGTTAGTTGGATCCACCATACCCGAACATTTTAACTTTCTTTTCGAGTTTAATCATGTTTCATCATACTTTATAGAACATTGATCACTTTCCTGTAATGAAAAACCATACATCAAGTGTTAAGAGTAGCCATCAAGGCTTTAACTTTTAATTTGAGAAAATGAAAGGGTTTGGTGGAAGTTTCTTTGCATGAGAGACAGTGGGACATCACGAGATGGCTTCTTTTTACAAGTGAATCGTGATGGTTTGGATTGCTCTGATTTGTTTTAAATTATTATTCTTAGGAACAAATGGTGGAGCCAGCCGTGAATGGGACCAAGAATGTAATAATTGCAGCTGCTGAAGCCAAAGTCCGGCGAGTAGTGTTCACGTCGTCCATCGGAGCAGTGTACATGGATCCCAACAGAAACCCTGATGCTGTCGTCGACGAGTCTTGTTGGAGCGATCTCGAGTTTTGCAAGAATACTAAGGTTAACGATTAAACTCGTTCATTTGCTTGCTTCCCTTAATTAACCAAACAATTAACCTTCAGAACCTAACTAAAAACCATCAGATATAGTAATGCACGATTCAAAATCAACCCTGTGCTCTGGTTTCATTGTTAAGAAATCATTTTCTAGTGGCAAATACGTCCGGAGTAGGAGTCCAAAGTGGGTATTATAATAAGAACTAAAAGACAAAAGCCGTTTACGTGGTCAAGAATTAAAAACTTTTTGCAAACTGTCTTTCCTACTTCTCTAATCACCAGGATCCTTCCTACAATGATTAGTTCAGATCATCCTCAAATTAAACCAATGTTTGTCAAGCCACTGTATTCCAGAAACATGGTCGATCATAATTTTTTTTTCAAATAAAATAAAAACCATAAACATGTAGACTTGCATAAGGTCAGGTACTCAAATTGGAAATTTCAGAACTGGTACTGCTATGGAAAGGCTGTGGCGGAGCAAGCAGCTTGGGAAGTGGCGAAAGAGAAAGGGGTGGACCTAGTGGTGGTCAACCCAGTTTTGGTTCTTGGACCGTTGCTGCAATCCACGGTGAATGCTAGCATTATTCACATACTTAAATACCTTAATGGATCAACCAAGACGTACGCCAACTCTGTTCAAGCTTATGTTCATGTTAGAGATGTTGCTTTAGCTCATATCCTCGTATTTGAGACACCCTCCGCCTCTGGCCGGTACCTTTGCGCCGAGAGCGTGCTGCACCGTGGTGATGTGGTGGAAATTCTCGCCAAGTTCTTCCCAGAATATCCCATCCCGTCCAAGTAAGTTCTCCTTGCCATTGTTGTGTGGTTAATATTATTACCAATTGGGACCAAAAGTGACATGAAATGAAGTCACTCTTGTTTAAGCATTGAGACCACAAGTTTGAATACTATTCCAACAAATTTTTTAATCACGCCCTTTTCAGCAAATATATATTCTATGTGCATGAACATCTGATTTCAATGGATTATTATTATTTTTCCATTAAAATATTGGAAAAGGGGACCCTTCCAATATTTTTTCTTTCTTTCTTTCTTTACGGATTTTTGGGTAGATGAAAGAGGTGAGATGATAGGGGCTTCACCTACTCCAAGCGTGGTTGGTACCAATCCTTCTATGCTTTCACACTTGGTAAAGAAAAAAGTCCTCGTCATTAAAGCTGTCCAAAATGATGCATATGTCTTATGCGATGATTGGTTTCGCTGCTATTGAAGCACGCTTTGGATATTGGCAGGCAAAACAACACTAAGTTGGGTGGATGGAGCTTGGAGTGGCATCTTCCTTTTACTTTATTGCTTTTATCGTGTTCTTGGTATACCCACTTTTGACACCTAACAAAAGAATATGACCTCATCCAAACTGGAGGGACGGAGTCATTTTAAATTTTATGAAGAAATCAAGAAAAGAGAGAACCAACCCAGCAGATGAGGCCTCACCAACCCTCATGTCTATGTCAGATTAAGACAACAAGTGGTCCCATATCTCTAAAAAAGTGTTTTGTTATTCTCATACAGAGTTTTGGTTCCATGCTGATGTCCGAGTTTAGGACTGTTTAATCGCCTGGGCTTGCATAGACATCATCAATCTGTCAAATAAGCATCACACTTATTTCTGCCTAAAAATGTTAAACTGGAGTAATATAATCATTCTGTTTTAGTGGTTCACGTACTTTTCATAATCTAATGGTTGTATTTTCCTACGATTGCAGATGCTCTGATGAGAAAAACCCAAGAGCAAAACCTTACAAATTCACCAATCAGAAGCTTAAGGACGTTGGGATGGAATTTACACCAGTTAAACAGTGCCTATATGAAACCGTTAAGAGCTTGCAGGACAAGGGTATCCTTTCAATTCCAAAACAACAAGAAGAACCTGTGAAAATTCAATCAAAATGTCCGGCAGCTTAGAATTGATCAAAAGGAATCCTGCAAGTGTTTGTCTTTTGTATTAAAGCATTAAGTGCTTAAACTGAGTAATCTGGTGATTATTCTGTTTCCTAGATTAAAGAAGTTCATGAATAATACATAATATACTACAATCTCAGTTATGTTTAGTTCTCTCTAGTAGTTCCTCGCATTACCAATCTATTCCAGCAAATAATTGCTGACCAACAGAGTGATCATTTTTCTTGCATTAACACCATGGCATCCACCTTCAAAAACGGATTAGCTTTCTTTCTTCATACACTGCAAATTCATTGTAAAACTTGGTACAAATTGCAGACATAAGGGTAAACTGACAAGGTCTAAATTTTTAACAATTGGTATCAGAGCCAAGTTTTGACAAGGGACGAATATAGAGATGGTAATTGGATTATGTGGTTGCCTTTAAGAGCAAGGAGACTCCTGATAGGCCCAAACCAATAGAGTAAAAGGGCTCTTGGTGACACCATATATTCAAGCTACTAAGCAAAAAGGCTTTCGCTTAAAGGAGAGTCCAAGCCTAATGTGGAAGTTCACACTTGAGAGGGAGATTGTTGGGATATCAAGTGTGAGTAGGAATCCCACGTTAGAAAGAGATGGAGCTAGTGAATGATATATAAGAGGAAATAACTCATAAACCTAATGTCTTAAGGTTTTGGGTTGAAGTGTGGTATCAAAGCCCACGAGTATGTTTCATCACTAGGCCCATTATATAGATCTCCCATGTAAGTGGGCTCCCTAGATCCAAAAAGATGCACCAGGTCTATGTATGCAATTGAGCCCGAATGGATCGCCATGCTTGAGAATCCAAATATTCCAGAAATTGTTGATGAAGCCACTCACTAGGCAATAGATTAATTGACATGATTAGTACACCAATTATCTATTATGACTCGAATGCGTAACTGACACGTAAAACTTTAAAGTCAAAACTCTCAAATCACAGCCTGATTATTACTGTGTCACACATAAGTACAAACAAAGTAAAGTATAATAATATTAGCATGCTTAACATACTAAATCATAACATTGCATATGCTAAAGTATAAATACAAGTGAAAACAATTAAAAGTACATATTACAACCAATATTATTCGGAGTCACTACTACAAAGCTGGTAGTAGTTGACTTGAAAAAGAAAGTTAAGAAGAGTCAACCTTCCTATGTATGTTCATATTGACACACTACACATAATGACATACTTACACAATATACATTTTATATTAGTATAAATACACATATATGATAACATGACAAATCATATGCAATACACATCAAATTGTGGAGAAAGAATATTTATATGACCTAGTCTTTAAGGATAAATCCTTAAAATACTACACCTCAAATAGTTGCAGAGAACTAATCATTACCAATGGTCCAGCCATAGACTTATACTCCTATATTCGTATGATTTTCTTAGTCTAAACGGGTTGCAGAGAGCCAAATATCACTAATAGATAAGCCCTTACTTAAATAAATAAATATATATATATATAACAAGGACCTGACTTAGAGTTAAGTATCAATTAGAATCAGTCCATAACATATCTCAATAGTATATCAGAATCATCTCTCTTAATCAAATTCGTACGCTCGTGGTCCTGATGCATACCCATCAAGTGACACGTCTTACTGACTTCTTCCTCCTCCATAATCACAATAAAAAACAACCACACATATATGAATCATGAAATTTTACAAAACAAGCAAACAATCATATAAGAATTATCATAAATGTATGCAGAATGTCATAGGTACCCACATTTGTATCTACAAACTTAAATATTATGGTATTATTCTTTAGCAACTCCTTCCCATGTAACATACACCTTGTCATCTTCATACTCACACCTTTTTTCTGTAGAGTATAAGAAGCTACAACTTGGTGCTTAATACCAGCTTGTTCATATAATTTGTGATAAGTATCATTTATGTATTCTTTTCCATTATCAGATCTATTCTTTTGTATATTATAATCACTTTGATTCTCCACCCATGCTTTATATTTCCAAAACACATTAGCAACTTTAGATTTAAATTTGAGGAAATATATCCAACTAAAATCTAGTATAATCATCGATAAATGTAATATAGTACATATTACCATTTAAAGATGGTTTTTTTAGGCCCCCTAATATCTGTGTGCACAAGTTGCTGCTTGTGTATTACTTTCCAAGCTGATTGTTGGAAGGGCCTTCTAAATTGTTTATCATATTGACAAGTCACACAATCAGTTAGCTTATATTCCAACATAAGCGCACCTTTCACCAAATTGTGTTTCTGCATATAAAGAAGTCCAATATGATGAAAGTTCCCCAACCTTTTATGCCATAATTCTGCATTGCTTATAGTACTTAAAAATGCTATATGCTCTTCCTTCATTAGATTTAAGGCAAATCTTTTTGCTCTCATTTTCACCTTGAATATATCTCTCCCTTTTGTATCCTTAATCAAACAATATTTATCTCCAAATATGACTTTGAAGTCTTTTTTCAATTAGTTGTCCAACACTGATCTAGTTTTAGTCAATATTGGGCACATATAAAACATAAGAAATATACTTCAAACCAGTCAAGCTTTCCATAACAATAATTCCTTTTGAACTAAAATAAATTCACCATTTCCAATTTTTACTTTGGAGATGACTGTTTTCTTAAGCTCTTTAAAGAGCTTTTGATCATTGGTCATGTGATTTGTGTAGCTATTGTCAGTAAGCCAAGAGTCGCAGAGCTGTTACTTGTTGTAAAACATATGGCAACAAACAATTGCTTCTCTTCAATCTTCACATCAACTACTTTTGCTTTAATTTCTACTTGCTGTGCCTTGCAAAATTTGTTAATATGCCCAAGCCGACCACATTTTCTACACTTGATATCAAGTTGCCATTAACATTTCCTTTAAGGATGATTTATATTTTTGCAGTATGGACAAGGTGGGTCCTTTTCATCTTTAATTGCTACAAGGCTTGTTATACCAGTTCTTACCATTGTTCTTCTTGTCTTTGCCTCCTAAAGTACCAGTTCTACGCACCATCAAAGATTTCTTCTTTTCTCATTATTCTTCTTTGCTCTTGTGCCTACAATGCACTCTCTCATTTTGCCAAAGATATACTTACTAAGTCCTTTGATTCTTCTAATGAAGAAATCTTAGACTCATATTTTTGAAACAAAGTTACAAGATTTTTTGAATCTGTTGTTCATCAAAAAAATCCTTACCATGTAACCTATTTGTTTACAATACCCAATAGCTTTTTAGAGTAATCTTTGATGGTCTCAATTTCCTTCAATTTTAGCATTTCAAATTCCCTGATAAAGTTGAGCACTTGGATGGTTTTTGTTCTTTCACTCCCTTGGTATTCCTTTTTGATATAATCCCAAATATCCTTTGCAGACTACAAGTTCATAATTTTTTTGAATATTGTGTTTGAAACAATTGAGAATAGACAGGCTTTAGCCTTGAATTTCCTAGTCTTTCTTTCTTTATGGGTCTTTTATTGAGCTATTGTCATATTTGGGGGTAATGAGAGAATGTCAAAGTCCTCTTCTATAGCCTCTTAGAGGTCCAATTCTTCAGGATGCGTTGTTATTCTAATATCCCAGGCTTGATAATCATCACCATAAAAAATGGTGGTAAAATATGTGAGATAATTGTCTCAGATTCCATTGCTTGGATGGTTGTTATAATTCTAGTTTTGTATTTGTGCTTGACTTGCGTTTATGGACTCACTCAACTCGCAAATCCCTCAAGAAAAAATGCTCTGGTACAAATCTATTGGTTTTGGATAGAAGAAGGAGGTAAAAATTGAAATAAAGAAGCTGAAGCAAATATTAAAAACACACGTTTTTATGTTTTCTGTGAGCACCTCTTTATTCAATGCTTTACTTATTACATAGAGTTGAAATATAATAGTAAAACAAAATAATTTATTGATATCCAGCTACGTCTCAACTAACTATTGGAAACAAGGAATAAAACAGAAAAATCCCCAAAGACCTGGTCCATTAACTAATTATTTAACATCAAATATCTAAGGCACGTTTTTAACATGCTTTAATATTGAGTTATCGTCTAGATCTATCTCAGGCACTTGATCTATAATTTCAAATATTGACATGAGGAAGTTTAGTCATTTAAAAGTGTAAGTAGCAAACCTGAATGGCTCGACCAATGCAAATATAGCATAAGAGAAAACCATGTACTCCTTGAGAGATATATACAAATCCATATGGTTATGTTTTATAGAGTGAGCAGTGTTCCAGAGAAGAAGGGCGTTATAGGAAAAAAGAAGAAATTGTGAAAACCCAAATGCAAAACCAATGGCCATTCCTTGTATAAAACTTTGCTTGAGTATTTTCTTCAATAAGAACCTATACAGCTCCAATACTTTGTTGCCAACATAAAACATAACTAACTTGTAAGTTTTTGAAATAGCATCTTCAAGGACCAATGAGAGGGTGGCCCTACAAAATCTAGCAAACTATAACTTTTGCAATATTCAAGAAGGTAATGCTCACGGTTATATATAAAATTATTTCTAAGTGTATTAAAAGTTGAAAAACATTTCATACCTAACATGAATGGGACAATATTGCTTTTTACTGAGCCATTTCTCCCAACAAGGGCCACAACTTTTTTAGCAAGTATTGTGAGGTAAAATCCACTCAGGTATAGGTATATCAAATACATAAGCTATAAACTATAAGAAAACCATAGACAGGATAGTTTATGTGTCATAATTTTGCCTAATTTTAACATTCAATATCTTTCATAGTTTTTTTAATATGTTCAAACTCAATATTGTATTTATTTTTGCAATATAAGGGTTGAAGATATTATTTGATTGGAAAAAGGATTGGACTTTAATCTAAATTTGAAAATTTAAATAAAGGAGAAATATCAGCAATAATCAATGATGAATTAAGAAGATTTGATTTAACAAAAAAATTTATTTTACATATTTGAATCAGATTATTGGAATCAAAATGAAATTTGGAAAGAACAATCTGGTGTGATCTTAAGCGTGGGCACATTGAGTAGAAATTGCAATTTTCAGACTTCAAATTTGCAAATGAAAATTGTATTAAAATGGTTTAAACCTTATCTTGGCCAGATTTAGGTGAAGTCAATGACTTTTTGATTTGGGGAATCCAAAGAATCACAACCATAAGATTTTCACATAGGGTTAAGTGGCTATAAATAGAGCCAAGATGTGAGGGAGCATACCATCCCATCTTTCAATTACATTTTCTAGCTTCTTAAAGTTCTCTTTTTCCTCCTTTCGTTAGTAGATATTAGAGTAGTTTTTCTTTAGATACTAGTCCTAAGAATAACTATTATTGGCTAAGTCTTTTTGGTTGAAGGAAGTCGAAGTTGAGGCAATTGGATCTTATTGCAGAGAATTTCATTTATTCATTGCTTTTCTATACTTCTATTTTTATGATTATTTTTGATTGATTTCTAATGCATGTGATTAGTTTATTGATTAAAATAATCATTTGCTAGATTAAGATTTCAATATGTAAAGTTCAATTCTTTTAATCATTTGTAGAAACTAGGAGTTTTAATTTATTGTGTTAGAAATTATTACTTTTAGGAAAAGCATTCAACTAGATTAAATGCAACCATAGATGTTGTATTATCTTGCTTCGATGGTCTTTCTTTTCTTAAAATTATTGTTTAATTAAATTTTAGATTGAATCTAAAGTTGTTAAGCGATAAGGGTTAATGGAATTACATGTTTTCAATTAACCAATCTTAAGGAAAGACAAATATTTTGTATCACATCAAATATATGATTGATGAATTTGTGCCAATGATTAATTGTAGTTCTTTAGGGTGGAAGCAATTATAAACCAATGTTCGTTTATTGAGAACTCTCATTTTATTATTTTCCTTATTAAATTATTTTTATAACCCTCCGTTATTAATTATTTTCATTCATAATGATTAACAAGCTAGAATTCTTCATGGGATCAACTCTTATTTTTTTATATTATGTTTGTTGATTGCAAACATTTAGGAATTAATTTAAGGTACAGTAGGCATTTTTACAAAATTTTGGTGTTATCGCAGGACAATTCTAAGATTGAATGTTTCTTATGAGATTTTTTAAGGAAGTTAATTTACAATATAATCTAGAGCTTAAAAAGACTGTAAACAAGCTGAGGAAAGAAACAAAAAATTGAAAACACTGTAGTGCTATAATTGTTGAAACAATAAAAACCATGACGAACATCCAAACGCTACAAGACCTTGTTGAACCATATTTGAAACAACAACCTTACAGCGTAGCTTTTCCTAATTTTGATGCCATTGTACTTTTGAATTAAATTCTGGTTTAATTTATTTGTTGTCAACTTTTTGTGTTATTATAAGTGAGGATCCATACAAGCATCTTTAAGAATTTCATGTTGCATGTACAAGAATGAAGCCTAATGGCATTATCAAACACCAAATCAAATTGAGGGCTTTCCGATTCTCTTTAAAAGACAATGCCTAAGATTGGTTATATTACTTGCTACCATATAACATTACAACATAAAAATGAAATGAAGAAAGCAATAAACTAGAGAGTTGTTGTATAAATATTGGGAACATTACAAAAAGCTGTATGTCAATTGCCTGCAAAATTAGCAAACAACTAATAATTCAGTATTTTTACTAAGGACTTCTACTAATTAAAAGGATTATTATCGATGTTGTTAGTAGAGAAGCATTTGTTGACAAAACACTAAATGAGATGCGTACATTGATAGCTAACATGACATCCAACTCTTAACAATTTAGTGCTAGGATGAACTATTCAACTTGATGAGTTAATGAGAAAAACATTTTTTCTCTTGAAAAAAGTATGAGTGATCTTATTGCAAATTTTGTCAATTGACAGTAGGAAACATTGTTCTAACTCTTGGTGCGGAACTTAAGAATCATTGTGAAATGGATGGGGAGATGATAGCAAGTACTGAAGGCTGTTGGACAAGAGTAGGAATTTAGCAAATGGTGAAAAAGTTTCTTTTAAAGCATTTGGGCAATGCAATGAATGCAGGAAGCTCTGTTAGGAAGGTATAATAAACCCCCAAATATAGCTGGAGTGGGGTAGTGTTGGGATTTTGTTTCCGAGTCCATTGGATTTGCAAATAACCGCTTGAAACTGAGAAACATCCAAGCCTTTGAACTTCACCTTAATATTACTAATTTTGTTGTTTGAAAAAAAAAAGCATAACTTGGTTCCTTCAATTTGCTGTTTGAGAAAGAAGTAAATGAGAACATTTCTTGGTGAAATATACCAAAGTCCGCCACACTGCACATTGAACGCTTCCTCCACCTTAGTGCCTTCGCTGGAGGTTCGTATCTGGACCATCATTCCCTTGGACTCCCTACTTTCTCCACCATCACAACTATTTGTCTCCACTCCACCATCGCAGATACTCATCTCCAATCTACCTATTGAGATATGGAGCCTGAAAATGTATTTAGACTTTACACTAGGCCCACGATCATGGATCAAACCTCTTGGGTGTATAAATACGTTCTATTCTCCTAATATATCTAATGTCGAAAACATTCACAGTAAAATAACATCTTAGCCGCCCATGGACGTAGAAAAAAACTTTGGTGAACCATGTAAATCTGTGTGTGTTTATTATTTCTGCACTTGTTCTTTGATTAATATGATTGATTGTTCATAACAACTAGTATCAGAGCTTGGTTCATATCAAAACAATATGAAAAGATGGAAAGCGTAAAAGTTCAAATTAAGAAATTTGATAGTTACGATTTTGATTTCTGGAAGGTGCAAATGGGAGATTATCTGTATCAGAGAAACCTCCACGAACCCTTGTCAAGGAAGAAACTAGAAACTATGAGACAGGAGGTTTAAGATCTGAAAGATTGGTAGAAGCTAGGGTTGATTCGTTTGTTGTTGGCGAGAAAAGTTGCCTTCAACATCCTTAAGGAGACAACGACTGCAGGAGTACTAAAGGCTCTGGTAAACATGTATGAAAAATCACCGGCCATTAATAAGGTATATCTAATGCATCATTTGTTTAATTTGGAGATGTTTGAAAGTGGATCTGTCGCAGATCATATTAACGAATTTAATATGATTATCAGTCAATTAAGCTCTATTGATATTAATTTTGATGATAAGATTAGAGCCCTAATTTTGATGTCCTCTCTACTCAAGTCATGCGATACTGTTGTTTCCGCAATTAGCAGTTCGTGTAGGTCTAAGAAGCTATAGTTTGATGAAGTCTGAGATGTTGTCTCGAGTGAGAGCATTCACAAAAGAGAAATCGAGGATTCGTCTGGTAATGCACTCAGTGTTGAGGGAAAGGGCAGGAGAAAGTCGAAGGGAGGCTATAGTAAACATGGTCGATCGAAATCAAAAGGGTGGGGAGAATCTCAAGGTAGAAAGGAGGTCTCTTATTGAGACTGTAGTGAAAAAGGACACCTCAAGAAGGACTGCCCTAAACCTAAGAAGAAGAAAGGCCAGAAAAACAATAAGCCCCATGAAGATGATGATTCTGTATGTTCTGCGGAAGACATTGGTGATGCCTTAATTCTTAGTGTGGATAGTCTGGTTGACTCCTAGATACTTAATTTCGGTGCATCATTCCATTCTTCTCCAAGCATAGAGTTATTCCATAATTTCAAGTCTGGAAATTTTGGGAAGCTGTATCTTGTTGATAATAAAGCCTTGGAGATTGCTAAAAAGGGGGATGTGTGTATCCAGACCTCAGGTGGGGGTAAATGGAAGCTGTATGATGTCTGATATATTCCTGACTTGAAGAAGAATCTGATTTCTATTGGTTAGTTGGACAACACGGGTTACAGGGCAGTGTTTGGGGAGAGTTCCTAGAAAATTATGAAGGGAGCTATGGTGATAGCACAGGGCATAAAATTTGAAACTTTATACAGTACCACAAGGTGTTTGAACATGGTTGTTATAGTCGATAGTACATCGAGCTCGAGTCTGTGGCACAACAGACTGGGACATATGAATCAGAAAGGGATGAAGATGCTAGTTTCAAAGGGGTATCTGCAAGGATTGAAATATGCTGATATGGGTTTTTGTGAGAATTGTGTTCTGGGAAAACAGAAATGGGTCAGTTTTACAAAGGCTCACAGAGAACCAAAGGTAGAACGGTTAGAACTAGTACACACAGACATGTGAGGGCCATCTCCAGTCTCTTCTTTTGGTGGTTCGAGATAATACATTACCTTCATTGATGACTTCAACAGGAAGGTATGGGTTTACTTTCTAAAACATAAGTCAGATCTGTTTATCACCTTTAAGAGGTGGAAGGCTGAAGTTGAAAATCATATTGAGTTGAAGATCAAATGCTTAAGGTTTGATAATGGTGGAGAGTATGATTCTATAGAATTCAAGAAGTTCTATGCTGATGAGGGAATCAGGTTCACCAGGACAGTTCTTGGCAAGACAAGACATAATGGGATTGCTGAAAGGATAAACAGAAAGTTGAACGAGCGAGCAATAAGCATGAGACTACATGCTGTGTAACACCCTACTCCTGTAAGACCCGAACCCGAACCCGATATCGATGGTGATATCCGAGTCCGTGCCTCGCGAGGGTGGCGTGCTACATTACTCATTCAAAACATAGTACAAAAATTTAAAACAAACGTACACTTACAGTATACAATTTGCGGAAAACCAATAACAAAAACGTCACTGATAAAACAATGACCACGAGGGTCCTCGAATAAAATTTCACCATAATATGATCCCAAAGTCCTCTCACTAATGCAGACGCAACTGATCCCGACCTCTTCTATCTCTCTCCAGCGA
>JANIPM010000005.1:9181477-9193676 GCA_027478405.1 Erythroxylum cassinoides
TTGGTGAGCAAGATTTACAGTAGGTTGAACTGATAGAGTCGAAAAATGGTTAAGTTGTTCCAGTCGACTTTCGAATGCAAGGAGAGCAGATTGTGTTTCAATCCATATGAGATTAGGTTGATCGATGAGCTTTACCACAACTGCATTGTATTCTGAATCTAGACCATTTAGTGTATGAAGAATGAGGTCCTCCGTGGCACAGGAGCTCCAGCCAATATTAGCTGATCTGCAATGTTTTTCATTTTACTAATATATTCATCCATCTTCATTGAGTTAACACGTGATTTCATTGACACGCAGGTAAGAGTGTGAGCACCAACCCAGAGATCAAGAGCTGTGCGACAGTGACGCAAGAAAGTTTCCTTCGATCAGTGGTAAGACTACAGATTCCCACACGAGATAGTTTCCTCTATCTAACTTGATAGAGGTCGTTTGGTTGGAGGAATTGAAAAGGGAGTATGTTTTGGAGATGTGGGTAGTGGAGAGAGAAGTAGCAAAGTATGCCATTGAAGAAAAAAATTTGCTCTAATACCAAGAAAGAAAAGGCTATGTATTGTATAAAGAATTCAGCGCACTGTGGGTGTGCGTCAGATTAATCATTCATAGCAGAGTTTGTTACATGAGAGAGAAGGAGCAGAATTATTAGCCATACACGTGTTCTGTACTGAATAAAGAATAATAACAGAATATATGGGTTTTTTTGTCCTATGCGCTAACATAAAGTATACGCAGCACAAAAAAAACAATCAACAAACATTGCAATCCAAGATAGAATTATACTAATAGGAGCATTAGCATATCAGTCCTTCCATCCACTTTTTAATTACCAAAACAAGAAACCCATAGCCTGAACTCGCAACCTCACACAACCAACCAGAAACAAGTCAAAGAGAGAGTCACGCACACACCCAATTTGTAGCTGCCTCATCATATCCTTTAACCCCCCAACAACGTAAGCCACACACACTCCTATTTAAGAAAGATTTCTTTCACACTTTAACCATTATCAAAAATCCATTTAAGATAAAAATGTATTACTTGATTACGCCTCATCTTAACTTGAATTTTAAAACTTTCATTATCTTAAAAATCTAATAATAAAAAATGTCAAAATTAAATAATGAGATATATAACAAATATTTTATCACCAAGTAATCAACAAGATGACTAAGTTACACAAAAATTGAATGTGATCATCATTATCCTCAAGCACTAACAGGGTATATGTATGTGTAGCCTAAATCAAAAAAGATATATGAAGAATATATATTATTTAATTGTTGTAAATAATTTTCATACTTCATTTTCTTTAAATAGTTTTCGTACACGTGTTATATTTTTTCCCTGTATAAATAGACTCAAACGTGAGCTTAATAAATAAGAGTGGTTTTTTTATCCCTCATTTCTTTTTTTCGGCTCTGTTTACTTGCTCTTCATGGTATCAAAGCCGGCAATTGTTTTCCTCGAGATCTATATCTGGTTTCAAGATTTTGGGGATTCTTCTTTAGCTGGTTGTAGCTGAAGGTTTTCTATTCAGTTGATTTACACTGATCTGTTTGCTGGGTTATTTTTTTTGGATTGGTTATCTTCCGAGCTTCCGCAACAATGGCGATTGGTGATGAGCAGCGAGCTGATTTCAAGAAAGCACCGATGCATTTGAAGGAGTCTGATAATCCTGGTGTGAATCTGGTTTCGGTTCCTCTTAATGGGCTTAGTTATTGAACTTGGAGCACATCAATGAGGAAGGCGTTAGCTGCGAAGCATAAATTAGGGTTCAAAACTGGAAAGATTAAGATGCTCGCTAAAGATTCAGATGATTTTGAAGATTGGATGAGTGTTAATGCCATGGTAGAATCTTGGATTTTAAATTCCTTGACTTCTGAGTTACATGATGCTTTCCTATATGTTTCTTCTACTAAAGATTTATGGGATAAGCTCGAGATGAGGTTTGGTGACTTTATTGACCTCAGGAATACCAACTGAAACATGATCTTGGAAGTATTGCTCAAGGGAATACTAGTATTTCAATGTATTTCACAAAGCTGTGCCGACTGTGGGATGAGTTGCAGTGTATTGTTCTGGTGCCTCAATGTATTTGTGGAAAGTGCACTTGTGATGTTTCTGGAAAAGTAATGACGTTGAATGAAGATCATTCAATTTTGAAAGGGATTGAATGATTCTTATAGTCATATGAAAAATCAGATCTTGATGATGGATCCTTATCCGAATTTGGACAAGGTTTATTCTATGTTGTTAAATGTTGAAAAACAAAAACAAGTTGCAGAGAGTTATGTTGACATTACTAAAGGGAATGCGTTATTGGCTGTTGTTGCTAATACTTCAAGAAATGTTACTTCTGGCAAGCAGAAAACCAAGAGGAAGGATTATAAGAAGGATAAGGAGGACAAGTATTGTTCTTTTTGCAAAATGGAAGGACATACTAAAGATACGTGCTTTAAAATTCATGGTTATCCGGAATGGTACATGGACCTTAAGAAACAACAAAAGAAGAAAGGAGGTAGAAATGCTACTGCCAACTTGGCTGAGACACATTTTGATGATCGGGAGGACCTAGCTGAAGACAAAGATATGTACTGTATGCGAGAAATGATACAACAAGAACTGACTAAACTCATGAAAGGGAAACAGATTCAGACCGCTGAACAGCTGAATTTTGCTGCAACTTTTGCTGGTAATATTTCTAAACTGGATGCTCTTGTTGATGAGTATGCTGTGAAGAATTCTTGTTGGATAGTGGATACAGGAGCTAGTACTCATATGTCTGGAAATAAATGCTTATTCACTGAATTAGCTCCTTTGAGAAGAACATGTAGTGTTCAGTTACCAGATGGAACAACACGATGTGTCAGATTTATGGGTGATATTAGTCTTCATGGGAGAGTTATTTTGAAAAACGTTTTCTATCTGCCGTCTTTCAAGTATAACTTGCTGTCAGTGAACAAATTATTGACCGAAAATGGTGGAGTTTTCACTTTTTATCCTGAATTTTGTGCTTTACAGGCCCAGAGGAGTAAACACTTACTGGCAGTGGGAAAAGCAGTTGGCCATCTCTATTATCTAGATAAAGATTCTTTTAGTCCTGTTTTGGTAGACAAGTATGTTTCTTTGTTGAATCACATTACTCAGGAACTCTGTTGTATGAATGCTACAGTTAGTCCAAAACTGTGGCATCATCGGTTGGGGCATCCTTCAATTGGTGTTGTCAAGAAACTACGATTGGTGAATAAAAGTGTTGATAATTTCCTTGATCATTGTGATGTGTGTGCACAGTCTAAACAGACCAGGACTCCATTTACTATAAGTGACAGCCATAGTGAACAATTGTTTGAATTGTTACATGTGGATGTTTGGGGGCCTTATCGGACCCAATCACTTTCTGGTGCCTTTTATTTTTTAACAATTGTTGAAGATTGCAGCAGGTGTACTTGGACTTATTTGATGCAGACGAAGGATCAAGTTAGTTTTTTATTGAATATTTTTTTCACAATGGTGAAGAATCAATATTCTACTTCTGTTAAAGTTGTTAGAAGCGACAACGGGGGAGAGTTTGTGGGTTCTAAATGTCAACAGATTTTTCATACTCATGGCATTGTTCATCAACGGACGTGTATCTATAGTCCTCAACAGAATGGCAGGGTAGAGAGGAAGCACAGACATATTTTGCAGATGTCTCGATGTTTGTTGCAACAAGCTCATTTACCTAAGAAGTTTTGGGGTGAGGCTATCCTTCATGCTACTTATTTGATAAATAAGTTGCCTTCTTTTGTGTTGAATTGGAAGAGTCCATATGAGGTGCTGCTTGGTAGACCACCGGATTATAGTGCTTTGCGAGCATTTGGGTGTTTGTGTTATATGACAGATACTAGTCCTAAGAAGGATAAGTTTGATGTTAGAGCAAAGAAATGTATTTTTTTGGGCTTTGTTCCTGGTCAGAAAGGGTATAAGGTGTATGACATATCTTCTCAGCAGTTGTATACCTCCAAGGATGTGGTATTTCATGAAACCATATATCCTTTTATTGATATCCCTTCTTCTGATGCAGGTGTTCCCATTCCAGTATGTCCTTTATCTGATCATCCTTTGTCTTATCCAGAGGTTATTCATGTAAGTGATGCTGATGATCCTATTCCTTCACCTGCCGATGATGTTCCTCTGCTTCCTACTGACAATTCAGTTACAGTGGCTGATGATGTACCTGTGGCTGATGTGTTACCTACCTCACCTGAAGTTGTTTCTCTTCGAAGAACAACTAGACCATTAAGAGGACCACGTTGGCTTGCTGATTATGTTGTTAATAATGCTGTTTGTGATTTCAACAGCACTGCACCAAGTACTTCTCCACACATACCTGCTACTTTTCCTTTTTGTAAGAATCCTGCACTTCCTCCAGATTATCTTCATTTCTTGGCTCATGTTAGTGATATGAAGGAGCCACGAAGTTATACAGAAGCGAAAGTGATTCCTGAATGGGTTACTGCCATGAACAACGAGCTTCAAGCATTGGAGAAAAACAATACTTGGCTTCTTACTGATCTGCCTAAGGGTAAGAAGGCCATAGGGAGTAAGTGGATTTACAAGTTGAAGCTAAAATCTGATGGTACTCTTGACAGGCATAAAGCCCGGTTGGTTGCAAAAGGGTACAATCAAGTGTATGGTGAAGATTATTATGATAGTTATTCTCCGGTTGCCAAAGTTGTCACGGTGAGACTCTTCATGGCTATAGCCGCTGCCAAGGGTTGGCCTCTACATCAAGTAGATGTTAACAATGCTTTTCTTCATGGATTCTTAGATGAGGAAGTCTACATGATCCCACCTGAAGGCTATACAGCAGCGAAGGATGGTCAGGTTTGCAAGTTACTGAAGTCTCTTTATGGTTTAAAGCAGGCTTCACGACAATGGAATACTGAATTGACTAGTTTTTTGCTTGATTTTGGTTTTCATCAATCTCCTCATGATCACTGCCTATTTGTTCTAGACAAGAATGGTTGTTTTTTGATGTTACTTGTTTATGTTGATGATTTGCTCATTAGTGGGAGTTCTGATGTTGCTGTTTGCGGTTTGAAACGAGCGTTGGATGAGCGATTCACAATTAAGGATTTGGGCTTAGCAACTTATTTCTTGGGATTAGAGGTTTTTCGTACTTCGAATGGCATTTTTCTTAATCAAAGAAAGTATGTCTTAGATTTGTTGGCTGATGCAGATCTTTTGGCAGCTAAACCCAAGAAAATTCCTTTTCCAAAGGGTTCTTTTCTTGAACGTGATGACAGTCCACTTCTTGAAGATCCTCAACAGTACAGGAGTTTAGTTGGTCGGCTTCTCTATTTGGGTTTTACTCGGCCTGATATTACCTATGTTGTCCAGCAATTAAGTCAATATTTGCAGATGCCTAGAGTGAATCATTTGAAGCATGTGTTTTATGTTTTGAAATATTTGAAGAATGCGCCTTCTCTAGGATTATTTTTTCCAGCTAACAATGACTTGAGACTTACTGCTTATTCTGATGCAGACTGGGCTTCTTGTCAAGTCAGCAGGAAGTCTTTAACTGGGTTTTGCATTTTTTTGGGTGATTGTCCTATCTCTTGGAAGACCAAGCGTCAGCATACTGTTTCTCGCAGTTCTGCTGAAGCTGAATATAGATCTATGGCTTCTACAGTGTGCGAGTTGATGTGGATTACTTATTTGTTAGACAATTTGAAGGTTTCTGTCCAGAAGCCTATTCCTTTGCATTGTGATAGCAATTCTGCTATTCATATCACTTCTAACCCTGTCTTCCATGAACGAACTAAACACATTGACATTGATTGTCATGTGGTTTGTAATCAATTCAAGCAAGGGTTAATTGTTCCCATTCATATTCCTTCGCATTGTCAGATTGCAGATTTATTTACCAAACGCCTTTCTTCCTCTTTATTCCACAACTTATTTTCCAAGTTGGCTTTGTTTGATGCTCACCAAAGTCCAACTTGAGGGGGGCATAAAGAATATATATTATTTAATTGCTGTAAATAGTTTTCATAGTTCATTTGTAAATAATTTTCGTACACGTATTATATTCTTTCCTTATATAAATAGACTTACACGTGAACTTAATAAAGTGAGTGGTTTTTATCCCTCATCTCTTGGTTTTCGGCTCTGTTTACTTACTCTTCAGTTTAGGCCGTGCCATGTGTACAGCTAAAGTTAGAAACCAGGAGGCAGCGAGATCCATAAACGTTGTCCTTCCAGCCAAGCAGCATTCATCTGGTACGACAATTGTATGTTGATGTACTTCATCTCGAACAACTTTGGACAAGCTGTTGTGTAACCCTCAACGCGCGAAGGCACCCGTAAGGTTCAGACGAAAGAAAATTCGATTATCTCGGAAGCTCATCAAAGAAGCTGTCACAAGCGCTACGACTTAAATGAACCCGGATAGATAGAGGTAGGACGTTCTGTGAAGATTCAAGGGTTGTCTCAATGCACTAAGGATCTTTATGCCTCTGGTTGCAAGTTTTGTCTTTAATTTTCGAGTCGTAAGCTTAGGAAGTGGTGTCATAAAAATGCAGGAGGTCGTTTACTTACAGCCAGCTGTTTTATTAGATTTGAAGTATACTTTTTTATGAATTCCTGATCTTTTAAAGATCTTTTGAAGCTCTTACCTTTGAATCTTTAAGATATGAGAACGATAAGTGTACTTATTGTACAAATTGCATCTGTTTAAATATCATAGGAAGAAGTTCGTTCTTCCTTTGTTATACATAAAGAGCAAAGGAACAAAGGCAACGACAGATGAAAGGAAATCTAATTCAAGTTAGTGCTCTTCCTATTTTGTTTAAGACTCAAGATTATCTAGGAAAATGCTTTGTAACTGCGATTTATAGTATGGGATTCAAATTGGACAAACAGGTTGTCTAAAAGAAATGATGTATGTCACAATCAACGAACTGTCAGGGTCATCATTCACCAATGCGAAATTCAAGAGATTACAACAGTTCGGGAGCACAGTATTACACCTTCAATCATCCTGGAATTGGCACCAGACTTCTTTGCCCTGTAGGATTTTGTCCACAGCATCAACAGGAAGACCGACCATATCTAATGTCCTTTCCCACACTTCTTCAGCAATTGTCAAGTTTTCTGCTTTTTTGGATGGATTCACAAATCGACAGTCACATGAAACATAAGCACAAAGAGACCTCTCCTTGGTCTTCAGTGACCTACAGTAATCTGGAATTTGTGGATCGGTTGCTGCATAAAGTGCACTTCTCGCACCTTCTTGGGCAGTTAAAAGAAAATATGGAATCAAATGATAACCAACCTGCATTGGCTTAGGTAAATCCCTAACGACATTCGTATGAGCAACTCCAGGGGATACGCAGACTATACTAATGTCAATTTCTGGGGGTAACCATTGCTGTAGTATGCTGCTGAACATGATCTGCGCGAGCTTACTACTTGAATACGCCTTTGCACTTTTAAAGTTGTGTTGTTCCTTGGTAAAGTTCAAGTCATTTGGGTCAACAACACCCATGCAATGCATTATTGAGTTTACGTTAACAATTCTGCTTGGAGAGCTCTTTGCCAGGGATGGCAAAAGGAAGATAGAAAGCAATGCAGGACCTAAATGGTTTATTTGAATGTGTGATTCATAGCCATCTTTTGAGAACTTTATTGACTGTCCAATAGAAAAAATGCCTGCATTGTTGATAAGAACTTGTAAAGGTTTTGAACGCATATTCCATGCCTTAGCAAAGTTGACAACAGATTTCAGAGATAGAAGATCCAGCTCCATCACCTCCAGATTCAGGTCACTGAATTCCTGCTGCCATTTCTGAATCAAATCGCAGGCCGCAGGTTTATTTCTAACTGCCATAACAACATGCGCCCTGGACAAAGCCAATTGCTTGGCTATTTCAAGCCCAATTCCACTAGTTGATCCAGTAACAATACATGTAACATCGTCGAGTGGAGGTAAAGGCAATGGATTTTTCAGATGTCTAGATTGTAGTCTTTGAATTAATATTTCGTAAGTCGCATACGACCACCCTCGGAGACTTTCCAACCACCATGGTCTTTCCTCCATCTTTAAAGCAAAAAAAGATTATAAAAGACGAATTATACCTTCTTATACTGATGGACAAATTCACAGATGTGTGTAATGGCTCACTTACTCAGAAAGCTTGTTCCTTGTTAGTTCGTCTGTCACTTCCAGGGAAGACAGATAGTAGTGCTCTGCCTCTTGTGAACCTTTTCTAATCCTATTAGCCTCAACTCAATAGCTAAACATCATCAACAAGTTTCTGAAAGAAAAAGAAGCACTAGGAAAAGGAAAGATTTGGGAAGTGATATATTCGTCAAATATGCAATTGCTTTGATGCATTCAAAGGTCCCAAATTCATTATAAATCAAATCCATAAAACAAAAATTCAACATATTTTAACATTCATTTGTTCATGTCCGATCAATGGCATCAGAATAAGAAACAGACCAAGTGGAACATACTTACCGCAAAGTAAAGATGCAGGTATCAGGAATTCTCAAAATAAGGCCGCTGAAGCAACGCAAGGATTTGCTTTCCAACTTTTCACCAAGTTCTCTCGTGAATCAAATACAAAAACCATTCGACAAAATCTAAACTTGCACGAAAATCTCTATACCTGTTCACAGATTCCGTGGAAATGAAGACAACGCATATAACAAGCCAAAAACATTATTGGAAGATGATCGGTCAACTGCGAACAAGCAAATATAAAACATGTTAAAGATATATATAATGCATTAAATGGTCCCATAAGTATTTGACTTCTGCGTACAAGCAGGAATTGTAATTCACAAGAAGTCCATAAAACAAGTTATGAATGAATAACACACCCGACTTGACTAGTTTTATCAGCCTCGGACGATATAGAAACAGAACAATTTGGCTCTGGGATTTTGCCCTGATACTGCTTCACAACACTAGGCGACCAGCGAGTAGATGACTTGCAAGTGAGAGTCCTCTTTGTCACAAGTCACAACACAACATGATATAGGTTCTTTCAATTTTGCCGACCAACAAAAAAAGAAAAGAAAAACAGAAACGATGCATTGAAAACAGAAACGATGCATTGACTTCCTTGAGATCTGAGGTTGTTAGCGAGTTAATTTTGAATAACTTAAGCCCCCTCTAAACCAAAAAGAAAATGTCCACGAGTTTCATGTAGAGATCCGCTGATCCACTAGCACGGAATCAGATATTGTTAATCAAGTATCGATTGATTAGGTTTAGAAGTATCCAACTTTATCCTTAAATGAAAAGATATTGTTTCTAAAAAAAGATAAGTCAAAATTATAAACAAATAATTGTATAAAAAATAACAATAATATAAAATAAGAATAAAGAAATCCAAAATTAAAAAAAAAAGATAAAGATAAAGAAATATGAATAATATAAAATAAAGATAAAAATAAAAATTAAATAAGTAGGCAAATAAATAGACAAAAATAAAACAAATAAATAAATAAAACAGACAAGCAATCGAAAGAGAGAAGATAAAAAATCAAAATAAAAGGCTCAAAAGATCTATGAAAAAAAGAACGACCTCTTTATGAAAGATCCTTTACTCGTATCTTATTTCGTCAAAATTTTCTATTTAGGTTCAAGTCCTCAATAAGTTTTAAAAGAGTCATATCATTCATAATTACCTCCTTCTCAATTTTTCTTAGGTCTTTCTTTTCTTCTCCTATAATCCTTAAGTACAATATTCTCGCATCTTCTTATTAATTCATTAGGATGTTTTCTTTTAACTTGTTCGAACTTCCTCAGCTTTGTTTTCCTTAATTTATCATCAAAGTTAATCACTGTTTATTTATATCTTACTACTACATTCTTGACCTTATCTATTCTTATAAAGTTACACATTTAAAGAAACATCATCATCTCCAGTTAATGCTATTATTCACTTATGACTATGCACTTATTTAATGGGTCAAATCTTATAGAATATGGTTGGCCTAATTACTAAATGATAGAATTTACTTTTTAGCTTGAGTGGTCTTTTTTTCAAATAAATCTCATGATACACCCTTCCATTTAAGTCACCCTGATTTGATACAATAAATTATGTCTTCATTTATTTCACTATTGCTTTGGATGATGGCTCAAAGGTACTTAAAATAATATTTTTACAATATAACTTCTAAATCAATCTTTATCTCTACCTCTGATGTCACCTTGCGACTTAAAAATTTGCACTCTAAGTACTTACTCTTAGTTCTGCTCAATTTAAATCCCTTTGACTTTATCGTATCTCTCTAAAGTTTTAGGTTGACATTGATACTCTCATTTATCTCATCCATTAAAATAATGTCATCAGCAAACAACATGCATCAAGGCACATCTTCTTGGATATTCATGATGAGTTCATCCATTACTAATGCAAATAGGAAGGAGCTCAACGAAGAACCTTGGTGTAGCCCAATATTGATAGAGAAATGTTATGAATCTCCTCATGTCGTCCTTACTCGAATCTTGATACTTTCATACATATCCCTAACAAATTGTATATAGGTTATAAGAACTCTCTTAACTTTTAAATACCTCCACATGACTTTCCTAAGTACCCTGTCATAATCATTCTCTTAGTCAATGAAAATTCTGTTGAGTTCTCGTTGTCTTTCTCCGTAATATTTCATTGATCTTCCAAGGAGGAGTATAGCTTCGATCATGGACCTTCCTATAGCATGAAACCAAATTGGTTCTCCAAGATAGTGCACCATTTCTCATTCACTTCTCAATCACCTTCTCTCATAATTTTATGTTATGACTATGTAGCCTGATGCCTCTATAATTATTATGGTATTGGATGTCTCCTTTGTTCTTGTATAGAGGAATTAGAGTACTAAATCCCCACTAATTTCGACATTTTGATGGACTTGAGAATCACATTAAAAAGTTTGGCTAATTCACAACTCTGTGGTAGCTCATTAGGTCTTATTGCTCACTCTTTATCTCCCTCGCAACTCGTTTAATTTATTCAACAACTATTAAAGTTATGATATGTAACATCTCATCCCCGATGGGGAGGGTAAAATGGTAATTTAGAATGGGTTATGAGTGTGTAAACTAGTCTTGGCATGTTCATGCATAATATGACCTCCATATATGCATACATTGTAATTTTTGTATATACACATGATTGTACATGCATGCATGACATTTTCCGGCATATGTGTTTATTGTGAAAAAGGGTGTTATTTGTGCTAGAAAAATGAATTGGGGTGATTTATGTGTGTTTTACATTTTTAGGGACTTTTAGGAATTTTTCTGAAATTTTTGGGAAACAATGTCCGGACCGAAAAAATTACCAAGTGACAGACTGATTGAATTTCTGGTACTAGAAAAGACTGTCCAATGGCACTGAAAGAATTAGATACATGATTTTATGATTTATTACTTTGAGCCATTGGAATTTGGAGAGGAATTGGAGTAGAAATTAAATTGTATTTGGAAAAAAGACCTGAAGAGTGCTTCAAAATCAGGACAAGTGGCAAGTGACACATGTCACTTGCCTACTTAGTCTTATAATTAATAGTTTTATAATCACTTTAAAGTGGAGGAGCCATTAGCATTAGATGGATTAAAGATTAATTTGTATTAAGGTATTAATTGATTTTTTTGTCTTTTTCTCCATTAAATGACAAGTGTCCTCATTCATTTAATGTTCTTGTCTTCTTCCCTTTATTCACTTACGACACTTTAGTTGAGGAAGAGTTAAAAGTCACTTTGAATGCCAAATTCTTCCTCTCATCCGTGGCCCTCTCCTCCTTCTTCTTTGATGGGTTGTTTCTTCTTCTTCTTCTTCTTTTTCTTGTTAAGCTCCACCCACACCAAAGCTCTTATATTTCTCTTCATGTGTCCAAGCTTAAGTTTTCTCCCTCCCTTTTCATGGTGAATGTCGTGTATGTGGAGTAAAGGAGAGGATTTGGTGAGTTAGTGGAAGATTGAGAAGAATTGAAGCTTGATTAGGTAAGACTATGTTTTAAGTTTTGATTGTTCAATTAATGCATGAATTGTGATGTTTGTGCATCTAATTGCATGAGAAATGGTGTTGGTTGAAATGGGTAGCATGTGTTCTTGATTAATTAAGGATGAATGTAAATGAATGAGTGAATATGTTTTGGATTGGTTTTGAAATGGTGTAAGTGTTTTGGATTGGTT
>JANIPM010000005.1:9196919-9208482 GCA_027478405.1 Erythroxylum cassinoides
TATAAGATATTTAATAAATAAGATTCATGATGAGATATTAATAAATCTTATTTAGATTCAATTGATATTTAATTAAAATTAATTATAATTCAAATTAAGGTTCGTTGAAATTAAAATTATATTTTAATTAAATTATTAAAAAATATTATAAGTAAAAGGATAAAGTTTTACATCAATATAATAAATTGAAGCAACTTATACGAGGAAAAAAAGAACGTAACAAAGAAATCCATGTCATGGTTTACGTCAATGCTGTCACTACCGACAGTTGCACATGTGATTAATGTGTTAACCTTGATCAACAGTTACTCTAGAGCTAATTTGTGGCAGGCAACGACAGATCTCGAGGGGAGTAAGTCAACCAACCTTTCATGTCCGAATGACTTGTACAGAATCAGTGAAGTGTAAACCCCTAACAAACCTTTGAACGATAATAGAAAACTGCAATTCATCTGGAACTTAAAAAATGATTAACTACAAATGAAGATATATTATTTATTAAATTTGTGTCATTAATTTATTAAAAATCTATTTAAATATGCAATTTATTAATTATTACGAGTATAAATTTATTTAATATAACATTTTGAATTTAAGAAAGAACCTTTTTAAAAAAGTAAATCCCATTTGCTTGAAGTTGCAATTAAACGTGTCATCTTTCTTCGAGTTGCAAACTTTAGTTTGGTCACTTTAACTTCTCATTATATAGAAAAGGCTCTAATAAATGGCTTACAAAGGGTTAATGCATCTTAAAAAGTTAATGCATGGACAGTCAATGTCTTAGGTGTATGTTGTCTAGTGTAGAGTATCAATACCAAATGCGTATTAAGCATTTATTTGTTAGAACAGAATAGCTTTCGTAAGAAAAGAACAGTTCCTACCTTTCTTCCTTAAATAAGTATAAACAATTACCATTTCATTTTTCATGTGTGCTTACTACTTAAAAGAAAAAAGAAATTAATAAAGAAAGAGCCCATTGACGAGCTGGCATGGTCTTGGTAACGTAAGAGCTACTAGAAGAAGGGTGGGCGTGCAACTTGAGGAGGAACGTGTCAAATTTGTTGTTTCACTGTCACGTCATGAACGTATTCCAAATCTTTCAAGTTGTATGCACTGTGGCATCCTCCCTTCCTTTGACTATATATTAATTAGCATGCAACTTTATTAATTAGGACCCACGTTGAATCTACAAAATGGTCCAATACCCAACGAACTTTCTAATTTTAACTAATCTGTATCCGCCTATTCCAATACGCTTTCGATTTTTCAAACTAGTGTATAACCATTTACTGCTAGCTGTATGTTCAGACCTAAACTCGCTCAGCCATTGTGGGCCAAACAAAGAAGCAGTAGCAAAAGACAAGTTTTGGAAGGGTAGTCTCCTCTTGTTCGGGAAGGAACTCGGTTTAAGGTATAGTTTATTGTTTTTGTGGGGTGAGTTGCATTTATCTAATTCAATGCAGAAGTAATATATTATGAACAGCTACGGATAAAGGTAAATACGAAAAAGAATGTGGGGGAGAGAGACTAGAGAGTGGGGACCCTCTAATGTCAGCCAGAATTGAAGTCATGGAAAGGTCCAGTTGTTGAATTAGAGAGCAACCCTACAATGAGTCTCAAACATGTGGCTTGGAAGTAAGACCACAGACTTGGAATTCATGTTTACTTTTCCTTTAAACTGCAGGTTAAACGTCCAGGTGAATGGACATGTGTATTCTTTTGCGGGAAGTTGAAAAGCTAACTAGAAACCCAATATACATGAATGAGAACTTGGTAGACCAGGTATTATTCTGGTAGGTCAGATGCAATGTATACTGACCCACCAACCTCAAAACGTTTTTGCTTGACTCGTTTTTTGAGGAGGAATAGGATTTCTTCGATAAAACAAAACAGAGAAGTTGAATGAGGGAGATGACTTCATTGTTCTGACGGACCACAATTCACCACCGTCGAAGACCATCTATCCCAAATTCAGAACATATTTTTCTTCATATCTCTATCTTCTTCGTCGTTGATTATTTCTTTTTTTTTCTTATGGTCTTGCTTCTAACTAACATGCTTATGTTCATCTTCTTCTTTGATGGTTAAGTTCTTTATTATGGTATTGAAAAACAAACTTCAGAAGCTCCAGCTTCTCGATATCTTATCCATTTATCCCCTCTTCAATGACTTCTCTCGGTACTGAGAGGAGCTAAGATAGTATCATATTATTGTATTACCTATGCCACGGCATAAATAAATAGTAGAAAAGTTATGTGGATAGAAATGAAGTGATTTACGTGACTATGTAATAAAGCTTCAGACAAGATGATATAAATTGATAAATGAATAACACTTAAATTTGAAGAGATACTGAATTTTGAAGAGGAAGGTTCATTTTTCCTTTTTCTTCTCCAAATTGTCTTCTAAATTTTAAAATAAAGATAAAATTACTTTCTAACTTATTAAATTCATCTCAAAGACAAATTAAATTTTCTTTTATCACCGAGAACTTCAATCTCATATTTATGAGTGGTTCTTGTGTTAAAGATCTTTGTGTTTGAATGTTCAAATTATTCAAGTACTTCATGTATTTAAACGTAAAATACATGAATCGAAATTTATTATTTACTAATTAAATTAAATTCATAATTTTATTTTTAGTTTTTTAAAGAAAATTAGTATAAATAAGGAAGAAAATTACAAGGTAAACAAACGGGAAAACCCATTATATACAACACAATACACAAAAAGAGAGCCAGCAATAAAGAATAAGCTATCACAGCAAAAAGAGGATAATTAGAGCCCCTATTTTTCAACTATAGTCGTAAGGCATGACAAACATCAGAGCTATAAAGAACTTTCTTTGTCAAAACTAGCTCTAGAACATGAGGCACAATTAAGCAAATCAAACTTTCCTTTATAGAAGAAGTACTCTGGAAACGTTGAGAGTTGCGTTCTAGCCAAAGCAAATATAAACAGACCCCTAAAATAAGAAGGTGGATAGATTGGTCGGAACTTGCAGGAGAAGACATATAACTAGTGATAGCTATAATTTCGAACCCAGGATCCGGCCAGCAACATAAGTTACAAACAGCTATCCAAAAATGCTTAAATATGTTAATTACAGCATCATAATATAAGTTGCTAACTAATAATGCTTAAATATGTATAAAAAATTTATTTAATATCCAAAAAATAGCAATTACTAGTTTTGGTTGAAAGCAAAAAAAAGTAGCAACTTATTTCATGGATTACTGCTGTTGTAGATAAACATTTAATGAAAATAAGTATTGTTATAAACCGGATATCCACTAAGTGCATAGTGAAGATATGTAGCTTAAAATATAGTACAATACAACGAAAGCTACTTCTTGTGTGATACAAAGGACTTGACGGAAAAGGTCAGGAAGCATTTAATGTGAGGAGCCGACCAAGTTTGAAAATTTTATCAAGTTTTTAAGGGCCAGAAGTTTAGCTCTCCCAATTTTCTTGAAGTAGGTGTTGAACTTTCCCCTCAGATCACAAAAATAGCCCCTTCCTAAAACCATATAGTACCCTTGTGTGTGAAAAACGCATACTTTAGTTTTCTGAGTTCAGGCCCTTTTAATTTAACCAAACTCAAGTACGGAAAGTCAAGCATTTTTTAAGGATAAGAGCAATAACAACGTTGGACTATGCACCCTTTTGTTGTGTTGTGCTGTGTTGTGTCTCACGTACGCACGGTTTCTATTCTAATTAAGTAAAGAAAGAGCCTTTCGTGCCTCCACATCGTTGAGTTAGTCTTGGTAATGTGTTTCCAATATGAGATTTTGAGTTGAATTATCCACTATTTTAAATAGTCCCGGCTCTCTTAAATTAGCATTCAATTGTTAGAAAGTCATCGGTAACATATAATTGTTAAATTAGCATTCAATTGTTAGAAAGTCATCGGCTCTCTTTTATAATTTTGGCATTCAAGTATTTAGATTATTCCACTGGACTTGATAGTTTATATGCTATGTATAAAATAGTGAATCCATTCATCCAAAGCATGTAATAATTTATAAATTGAGTATTTTAAATAAATTATAATTTAAAATTCATTCTAAACCTAGGTAATGGTTTAAAGGCTTAAAACTTTTAAAATTCAATAAATTCTAAAAAATCTTACAGGTTTGGTACGATTTGAACTTGGAGATTCTTACAATTCTTAATTCATATTGTTCTTTACATAAAATCAACATCAGTGTTTACGTCTTTTCTGTGTCTAGGTTGTTGAAATGATGCACATTTTAATCGACAAGTCTTAAAGAAAAGAATGTGATCATTTCAGTTTTAAAATCTTGAATGCCCCAAAGTGGGAATTTTTCTTTCTGAAAACGTGGTCGGAAAGCAAACTCATGCAGACCCTCTTGATTAGATAAATCTGCACCAGCTTACCAAAAGGGTTCGATAAAGAGGAAAACAAAAAAGGGATTAATTAGTGTTCGAGGACGGATGGTTGCCGCTTGGTTATGGAATATGTTGAGTGGATTTCACAAGCTCGACTCATAGAATTTTGTGTTTTTCTAGGAACCACCATGCCTGTGGGGACTCTCGTGGGCTGGACTCGGTCGTTGGCGGGCTGGATGAAGTTGAATACGGATGATGCAGTCACTCCCGAGGCTGCGCGGGCGTCGACCGGTGACTTACTTCAGGATCAGTACGGGCAATGGTGCGGGGGCTTTCAGCAGCATTTCAGCCGAAACTCCTCTCTCACCGCAGAGCTTCACGGGGTCCATTCTGGTCTCACGTTGGCGTGGGACCGGGGCTATTGTCGACTCGTCGTTGAAGTCGACTCGTTGGAGGTCATTAATATCCTTTCTTCTTTCCAACGTATTCTGATTGAGGATCTTTTCTTGGTTGCAGGTATTTGAAGTCTGTTGAACCAGGACTGGGAGGTGGTGCTGCGTCATGTCGGGCGAGAGGAGAACCAGTGTGCGGACAGGCTGGCAGCATGTGCTACTTTACTGCCTCCAGGACTGCACCTTCTTCAGACACCTCATATGGCCGTCCAGGCACTTCTTTCCCAAGACGCGGGCAGGGCTGTGTTTTCCTGTCATATGTAACCTATTGTTCTCCTTCTTTTGTAATAATAAAAAAAGGGATTAATTAATGTATGAATTGTTAGTATTAAATGCGAAGGTTATCTTAGTTTGAATGCTTATGGTCATAAAATACAATAGCTTTTTGTATGTCATCTCTTCAATTTTCAATTGTATGCGAATCAATTAACTTGCATATGTCTGTTAATCTGTTAATAGATATTAATGTGGAAATTTTCTGTTACTATCTTTTAAGTATCTTTTATTTGTATTTTTATTATGAGTGAAAATTTTATGAAAATTTGAAAAATTCAAGATAAAGTTTAAACTTTTTTAGGGATTACTATTGGTAATTAATTAATTCTTTTAGGGGTACATGGGATTAATTAGCAAGGCGGTGAAAAGAACATGAAAAGAGGATAGCTTTGGGTCAACAATGGACTTCTACATGCCATGAAATGGACTGTACAACAATTGTAATAAAAACAAAAAATGGAAGAAAAGACACGGACAAGACATGCAAGCATTTGCTTAATGCTTTTTTGGTGGGCTTGACTTTGACAATTGACAACTGGTTGTACAAACCAGGCATTTCAAACCCACCGGCTCCTGTCGACTTCACCTCTTCTCCTCCGCTTTATTTTTTCTTCTGTATTCTACTCTTCTTATCTACATACATATTGTATTATATACGTACAATACCGTTGATGACCAATGGTGGAGTGTATAGTATAATTATATTATAGGGGCATATCATTCTCTCCGTATACAAAGTTCGAAAAAGCTCATGCCAGCTTCTCACATCTCACGTGGGAAATATCTATTATTATATAAACCTTATCCCTCTGCGTGACTTTCCACCATGTTTCTTCAAAACGAGTGGAGCTTGGATCCTATATATTTCATTTGCTTTCATTCATTCGTTTCAACTTTCAACACTGCCCAGTTGTATCCTCTCTGCCAATTCTATCTGGAGGAGTACTGAATATTGTACACAGTAGTTGGTCAAATTTGAGCAAGTCTTGAAGCAAAAAAGGCTAGCTCGTTCTTTTCTGTGTGGCTATGGATTATTCGTCGTGGGTTGATACTTCTTTGGATCTTAACTCTAAGCCTCTTCGAGGCCACGAGGTATTACTTGAAAAGTTTCGATTGGCTAAGGAAGAGGAGGCTAGTTTCGTGGAGCGGCCGAGGAAGAACAACGTTTCCGTCAAAGAAGAGGTCAGTGTATGAAGAATCCTTTCTGGGATCGATATTTATTTAGCTTGCAGTAGCCTTTTAGTTTCTGCAACAAGTTTGTGCATAATATGGGTTATGCGACCGTCTTCTGTTGTGATTTTCTTCGCCAGATTGTTTTGGTTTCATTGAAAAGAATCATTCTTATCACGCGATGATTTTTGGCTATAAATTGCGTCTACATGTGTACTTTTTATGTGATTAAAGATTTCAATTTTCATGATTGAAGTTTTAGTTTCATCCACAAAATGAAAACCTTTTTTATACTTCTACAAGTTTGCAGTTTTTAAGGTCCTCCGTTTTCGTAATGCCTTCAATTAACAGCTTTGCAAGTTTCCATCTTTGGAGAATAGTTGAAATTTCACTACTACACGTTTTCAAATTTGTTTTGTATTGGAGCTAATATTCTGCGCTTGGACTTCCAGACTGGTGCTTTAGTGGAGGAATTGAATCGGATTAGCGCAGAAAACAAGAAGCTTACTGAGATGTTGACGGTGATGTGTGAGAACTACAATGCTTTGAAACGTCAATTTATGGATTATGTTAGTAAGAATCGGGAAATTGAGGTTGCTCCGTCAAAGAAAAGGAAGTCCGAGAGCAGCAACAACAATGATAATAATATTACTATGAATGGAAATTCTGAGAGTAGCTCAACGGATGAAGAATCTTGCAAGAGACCAAAAGAAGTTGTCAAAGCAAAAATTTCAAGAGTATATGTCAGAACAGAAGCGGCAGACACAAGCCTGGTGAGATTATGGTTCATTAATATTTATCAAGTGTGACATACTCTAAATTTTGGTCTCATGTCCTGATAAGGGTTGCGTGCTGATTATTGCAGGTTGTGAAGGATGGATATCAATGGAGAAAATATGGCCAAAAGGTCACTAGAGATAATCCTTGTCCAAGAGCTTACTTCAAGTGCTCTTTTGCTCCAAGCTGCCCTGTCAAAAAGAAGGTAAGCCCAACTTTAAGTTTTCCTCCTACTACATGAAGTTCAACTTTTTGGGTACAAAAAGTGCGAGAAATCCAATATGAAACTTTCTGAAATGTCACTGAATATCCTTGATTAGGAAATGTTTAACAACTGTTAGAGAAAGTATGCCGATGGGTACTTGTTTTTGTCTTCTAAAGATGAAACCAACAAATTGTATCCTTCCTTGATCCTAGAATCCATTCACAATTGATCTTATCAGATTATCTTTTGACCTATAGGTTCAAAGAAGTGTAGAAGATCAATCTGTCTTGGTAGCAACTTATGAAGGAGAGCACAACCATTCGCATCCCACACAAATGGAGGCAACATCAGGCTCAAACCGTAGTCTGGCCCTTGGCTCAGTACCATGCTCCACTTCCTTTCCCTCTTCTGGACCAACAGTCACTCTTGACCTGACAAAATCCAAGTCCAGCACTGACGCCAAAAGTTCAGCGCCAAGAATGGATGCACCAGAAGTTCGACAATTTTTAGTGGAGCAGATGGCCTCTTCCTTAACAAAAGATCCCAAATTTACTGCAGCACTCGCAGCAGCCATCTCGGGAAAAGTGTTTGAGCAGAATCTTACCGAAAAGTGATCTACTTTTAGGAATTTCCGAGTTTTATGTAGTATGAGTTTCGTAAGAGCACTTAGAAATTTGGAACGCATTTGTATATACAACATTCAAAAGAATGAAAAATGTTTCTGCAGACTTGTTTTCAAATTTGATCTTGGGAGAAAATATCTCTTCCATCCACAGATTATGATTCAAGTTTTACAAAAATGTTGTTGAGGTTGAGTCGTTTCCATTGACTTCACCATTCTTAGCTTTACATTTTGCAGTGGATTAGTAAATGTTTCCGTTGATTGGTATGAGAAGAGCACCATCCTCATGCATGGACCAAAAGAAAGGTTCTCAAATTCTTCAATTAGTTGTCCTAAATTGACTTATAAGGCTTTGATTGGCATGATGACTGCTTCAGTACATAAGCCGGACCACCATTGTTACGTGCCGTTGGACTACATTTGACAAAGTTGTTTGTCTTACCTTCCAAAGTCATTGGCCTAGTCTGTAGTGGATTATAAGCAGAAAAGAACTTCCGGTTGAACATAAATTCAGATTCTTTTCATACTACTGTAGGAACGTGGAGATGACTGCAAAGTGGAAATTTTATGTCTCTAGTCAAATATAAACGCTTCCTTTGACTTAATTCTCGAGAAATTTTATGATTTTTGACGTAAAAGATTAGTTATTACATTCAACTTGTTTACTAACATACTTCGTCTCTTCCTATGATAAGCAGCAGCTAACAGGGACTTACACATCATTGGTTACTATCCTCATGTCTGTTTTAGAATATCTACTACTGTGTTGGTGCCAAAATTTTCAAAACCAAGATTTTTTAAGCTAACAGCAAGAGAAATTGGTACATGAATAGTTTATAGATTGTCATTTCCCATGAAAGAGAGATTTTTCTTGCTCAAATGCTATTAGAGACTTCATGTTATTGGTTTATGTTGTGTACGACTCATAGGTGCAATTTTGATATGTTTTGAGAAGAACATGAATGCTTGTTAAAAGTCTTTGACTGAACACGATGTAGCACATGGAAGTGGCTTAAGGCGTGTCCTTTCTGAAATCAGAGGTGAATACACAGACTAAAGACACAAACCTGTCAACGTAGCTGAGATTTTTCTGTAGGAGACACGGCCTACGATATAGTAGTATCACGAACTGTGTTCAAGTAGATATGTCTTTTGTGGAAATCAAAATAAGGATATGAGTTTAAAATAAGGACATGTTGATGTCGCAAAATAATTTGTAGGAGAGATGGAACACAATTGTGTCACAAACTGTGTCCAAGTGTATGTAAAAGTAGTAAGATCCAGAGGTTGAAGACACAAGGGTATTGTTCTGAATGATAAATTTCTTTAGGAGATATTGTCTAGGCCATAAATGTGTCACAGTCTCCAAGTGCAAGGAGAAAAAGTGAGATCTATAGGCTGAGACATAGTCGTTTCTTAGGTTATGTCAACATAATCAACCTTATCTAAAAGTATATTTTTGGTGGATTACAAACTCTAGAAAGATTCTAAGACTTGTTATAATCATTTGATCAGTTGGGTTAGCTTTAGTAAAGGGGTAAGTTATGTTGAACTTTACTAGTTAAAATTTATAATTAATTATAATTGTGTAAACCTAATTTATGAATAGAAAATATGTATTCCTTATTAGAATAGTATTGATTAATCAATAGTAAAACAAGTACTATAGGCTTATGAGGATATAGGCACACCCAATTGATTGAATTTCGTTGAAATTGTTCTTATATTCTTATTAGTTCTTGCTTGTTGCTTATTTTGATATAAAATTTAATCTTATTGCATACACTTTATTTCTTAACAAGTGGTATTAGAACATCATTGAAGTAAGAATAACTTGGGTTGTAAAGTTTGAAATAGGGAAGTTCAATAAAATGGAGCATTTTAAACTAAAGCAATAGGATTTTTTGTGCAACAACGCTTGTTAAAGGAAATAAGTAGAAAAAATATGGATGCACTTAATTGGGAGGAGTTACAAACTTGAGCAACTGAAACCATTCAATTATGACTAGAAAATAAGGCTATATACTATGTCAAGAATATTGCATTCCTTGTAGAGATATGGAAGAACTTAGAGAGTTGACATATCTTATAATATCTCACATATAAGTTATATATGATGTAGAAACTATATAGTCTGAAGATGTAGGAGGGAACAAATTTGAAACATCATATTAATGCATTTAATCAAATAGTTAGTGATCTGATCTTATTTGATGTGACTATTATTGATGAGGATAAATCGTTGATTATGCTTTATTCTTTACATTTTTATGAACATATTGTGACTATACTCGCAATTGGACATCATCATTGTGTTATTGGCTCATAATCATTAGAGACTCAATACTGATGAAAGCTCTCAAGTTGAAGAGCTATACATGAAAGAAAATTAAGATTATAGGAGAAAGTAAGAGAAAGATGGCTCATATAAATATGGTTCCATATTTAAACCCAAAGGTGAAAAGGTAGTCTGATGCTATAAATGTGAACTAACTAGACATATCATAAAGGACTATTTAATCAAGAAGGAGCAAAGGGACAAAAAAAAACTAATGATTTATTAAGATTGGCCAATTTAGTATAAAGCAGAGACTCATATTACAATAATTAAAATATGTTTTGCATTCAGAGAGTCAATTACATGACTCATAAATTTGAATGTATTATAATTACTTTACATGACATCAAATAAAGATTGGTTTGTATCATATGCATCTGAAAATTTTGAGCTATTCATTTGAGGGATGATAAAACTTGTAAAATAAATAAGAATAGAATATGTCAAGATTAAGATGTTTGATAGTGTGGTTGTGATGATAAGCATTTCTTAATATGTACCATATTTGAGCACTTTATCTTTTTGAAGATTTTACATACAAAGAGTTTTGGATATAAAATCGAAATAGACAATATTAAAGGAACAAAGGATATGATGATTATAATGACAAGGCCAAAATTGGTGTGCAACATTTACAGACTGAAAGGGAGTTTAAATGTAGGTGGTCAAGCTATAGTATTGGAGTCAATAGAAAATAGTATTGCATTATAACACATGTAGTTAGCTCATCTCAATGAACGAGGGATGATGAAAATTCGTAAGGGGAGCTTATTTAAGGGTGTAAAACATGAGAAATTAAACTTCAATCAGTTTAGTGCGTTTGGTAAAAGGTTTAGGCAACCTTCAAGGACGCATCACTTTAGGAGTGATCTTTATTATAGAAAGTGTATGGAAAGGATGTGTCAAGATTAGTAAAGCATAGTACTAAGGTCATTTAAGTGAAACTAAAATAATTTAAAACATAAAATAAAGGAATTAAGAATTCTAGTTTTAGAAATATAATAATGTCAAAAACTAAGTATTAAAGTATAATCGTGGATAGAGAGACGAACTAATAAGTTGTCAAAGAGATATTGTAATGATTCAAATTTTTGTCAAATTACTCATAATGGATGTTGGGCCCCGTTCCCGAAGCCCAACAATTCGATTCGGAAACAAAAAGCGTAAGCGAGTTTCCTTATAAGGTTATTTCAACGAACCCTCACTTGGTTTGAATCAATCATTTCGAGTTCAAAGCCAAAAGCTACCAATTTTATGGAGGGGTAGAAAAACGTGTTAGAAATCCAATGCTTCAAGAATCACTCAATTTGGAGGTTGGACGAAGAAGTTATGGTCAAAAGAATCCAATATGTTCATGTCCTTATTCCAAC
>JANIPM010000005.1:9212225-9229911 GCA_027478405.1 Erythroxylum cassinoides
TTTTTGTATTATATAATACCAAATCCAATGATACTTATTTTATTTAATTAGAAATGAAATGATTTTTAAAAAATAATGATATTGATATGAAGCACAAAATTTTATTAAAGAAAAAATTCCAACTTGGTTTAATTTTTGAATAAACTAGAGAATTTTTTTTTACTTCGAGTAAATTGAAGTGCTTATCTATCTCTATCTGTATTTGTATCTCTATCTCTTTCTATTTTTATCTCAATCTCTATCTGTAATAACTTTTAGGCACATGGCTCGTTTGGTAAACAACTGATAAGCTATTTTTTAGTTGATTGAACCAAATTAGCTATTTAACAATATTAAAAAACTAAAAACTTGTTTATTTATGAGCTGGTTGGATTTGCTGATTCAACCTAACTGGCTGATATTTTAAAAGCTCATCTACAGGAGTCTTTGGACCCTTCAACTTATTTAACTGTTTGCCTAATGATGCGGGGGGCATCTCTTTCTTTAGGAATGGTGAGAAAGTAATTGCTTGTCTTCTGTCCCACTCCTCCATAATATACCCATCTGAATCTCTACATTATTTTGTTGTAATGTAAACATGGACCCACTAATACCATTTCCCTAACACATGTCTCTTTCCTTGTTCAGAGAACAGTTCCCTCCTTGCCCTAGTTAGCAGCTTTGTACTAACGCTATAATATTCATACCTTTATAATTTTTTTAAAATCATGCCCTCACAAGTCATTTTATACATCGAAAGTTAATACTAAATAACTACTTTTTTCAAATATCTTTAATAAATAGTTGATGTTATCTACTGATCAAATCAGCTGATATAATTAGCTAATCGTTGATAGAATTAGCTAATAACTAATGCAATCCGCTATTTACCAAATAGGGCTACAATCATTTTTCGTCCCTTAATTTCTCAGCTGCTGGAGTAAAACACTTCTCATAGGAGCGTTTTTAAAAACAGCTTGACTTCAATCCACCAACTCAATCAGCTGATTACTAAACATGGTTATCAACGATTTAACATGATCAAACAAAATACCTCTTGATCTGTCAAAAAATAGTTGATTAGTCATTTTTCCAATCAAGGCCAATGTCTACTTTATTTAAGTTTAATCATATTAGTTCTTCATCATTAGCTATTGATTCAATTAATGGCATTTGTAAACTATTTATAAAGGGCTATTCTAATTGGGCGAAGGATTTCTCGAATTGAGATTAATCGAGAACAATGGTATATTCTCCCTAGTTATTTTATGATGATAAATCATATATTGATCATTTAACTATCTTCATATAGTTCACAGTATATCTAATAGTTACTAACTTAACTACCCATAATTAAAATAAGTCATAAGTAGTATAAAAATATAGTAATCTCTATATAACTTAAAAATCTTAAATTAATGAATCACTTATATAATCATTACAATGTAATTTTCGTAAAAATACAATTAATGTTCTAAATGAATTTCTAATATGAGATCAATTTAGTGAATTTATTCTTAAACATGTACTCACATATTTGTTTAAGTATTTTCACACATTAGTTTATGAGATCAACTATTTTCTTTATAGGAAAAAATATAATATATTTTAGACTTTCAATATTCTATTAATATCTAATTTTAATAGAATAATAACTAGAAACAATTTAAAGATAATAAATAAATAAATATGAAATTATTTACTATGTATATTTATCAATTAACGTTAAATAATAATATGCTTTTGAATTATTTAATCAATGAATTAAAACCTGCATAAACCACACACCACACACCACACCCCATGGGCACTCTCACACCACAGTTCTTCACATTTTTATTCACAATCTCACCGGTCCTTCGTGGTCAGGGACGTAGCTATGTGGGGGTCAATGGTGTACTGAGTCTTTCAATATTTTAAAAAATTATATATATATATATATATATAAGTATAGAGTTATTTGGAATTTATTGGTACACTAGGTCTCTTAAAATTTTAAAAAATAAATTTTTGAACCCTCCTATCTTAAATTCTTGACTCCGTCACTGTCTATGGCCAAACTAAGTTTCTGCGACCAAACCCACAAAGAAGAAGATTACAATGCCTGCTGTGAGTCGAAACTGACAACACGTAGCATGAACGCGAACTGCCGCACATCCGCAGCTAAAGGAATTATAAAATAAATTCTTGTAAATTAAGAAAGATTGGTCGACTAAATATAAACGGTAAACTAAATCTTAGTATGCCTGATACCAATATTTTTTGGTTACTACCAGATATATTAGCTACTGCGGAACAGTTGATTGGAATGAAAGGGTTAAAGGGTGTCTTCACCGGAGCATTGTTTTCGCACTCAGCGACCAGGATTCGTTAAGGGCCCGACATTGTCTGCTAAATCCAACTTCATGTAAAGCTTCAAACTTTACCACAGTAATAGGAAAGCTTGCCCTTTTATAGGGTCGCCCAAATAAAGAAGTTATTTACTGCAGTGGAATTTGGTGAATGAGAAAGTATTCCGTTTTATTTTTTCCAATTTATAGTTCAGAAGGAGAGAACTGACTGTTGGGAGTTGACAGCAGTAAAATCGGAATTAGCTGCATCTACCTCGGAAAAAGAAGAGATTAAAGTACAAGCAGGGACCCACTTATCCAAGCAACTTCCAAGTTCCACCCATTGAATTGGTATAGAAAATTGGAACCGTGAGAAAAGCAACTCAAACTCAAAGCTGTCCCGTCTCTTAATGGCTTCAACTTCTCTACTACCGAAAACCATCTGTCCATTTCTCAGCACCCCACGTTCGATTCCTATTCATTTCACCAAACCATCACTCTTCAACACCTCGGACCATCTTCCATGCACCAGGAAGCCATGCATTCACACCTATGCAAAGAAGAAGAACCAATGGTTGGACCCTTTTGATGATGGTGAGGACCCAGACATGGAATATGGATCGCTCTTTGTGGATGGAAAGCAGGAGGAAGATCCAAGGCCACCTGATAACCCCGACAATCCATATGGGTTCTTGAAGTTCCCAATGGGTTACAATGTAGAGATTGCTTCTTTGGCCTCCAAAATTAGAGGCGATGTCAGGAGGTGCTGTTGCATAATTTCTGGTGGAGTTTATGAAAACTTGCTGTTCTTTCCTATCATTCAGCTGATCAAAGACAGGTAAAGTTTGTCTGGAACTTGGTGAATCTTCAATATTTTTGTTTTGAAATTTTGTGTATTAGGATGTTTCTTGTGCTGTTCTCTTTTATTAAGGTATCCTGGTGTTCAAGTGGATATGGTGGCAGGAGAAAGGGGTAAGCAAACTTATGAGCTGAACAAGAATGTGAGGTGGGCTAATGTTTATGATCCTGATGATGAATGGCCCGAACCAGCAGACTATACTGACATGGTCGGATTACTTAAGGTTAGTGCGTATGCTCTACTATTGTCTTCGGTACTATAATCTATTTCTCTGTTATTTGGTACAAATGTATACACATTGCAGGCATTTAAGATGCTCTATATTTGAAGAACATGACTACTCCACTAGAAAATTATATGCTAGCTGTTACTTTCAGTTGCACTGATTCTTCAGATTATGCACATCATTTTTCTTAAATCATGAGCCGCTCTTTCAGGTGATTCCTCTCTTTATGTTTAATTTTTACGAATCCATATTATCAACCTGGGCTACGTTGTAATTGGTTCTGCCATGTGCTTGCAGAATAGGTACTATGATTTGATCTTGTCCACGAAATTGGCAGGGCTTGGCCATGCGGCATTCATGTTTATGACATCAGCTCGGGATAGAGTTAGCTATATTTATCCCAACGTAAATGCAGCTGGAGCAGGATTACTTCTATCAGAAACATTTACACCAGATGGCCTGAATTTGTCAGAAGGTGGTTATAACATGTAAGTTGATACAGAACACTGGCACATTTGCATTCTTAAAAGAAACAGTGCATGAGATACTACTTGCCTGAAACTGTCTTTTACACCAAGAGACGTTCTACAATTCAAAGTTCTTAATTGTAATCTTTTCGCGGACTCCTGTCTCCTACTTAGCTTAGCTGTCAGGAGGGTTTTCTTGTTTACTTTCTGCTTGTTGAAAAAGTGTGGTTTCTGAGGTTCACTTGAAAGGGACAGAGTACGATTTTCTTAAAGAAATTGGATTCCTTTGTTTTAGGTACCATCAGATGGCTGAGTGGTTAGGAAGGCCATTTCGCAATGTTCCAAGGCAGCCAGTGCCTCCCTTAAAAGTTTCGATTTCAAGAAGGTTGAAAGCTGTTGTAGAAGCAAAGTATAGGACAGCTGGTGCAGAGAAGGGGAAGTATATAGTTTTTCATGGGATAGAATCAGATTCAAAAGCTTCCATGCAGTCTAGAGGAGATACTGATAGCTTGCTGCCACTTGAAAAATGGGCATATATATTCGATGCTGTAAGGTATGGATCTTTGGCAGGTATATTTGTAATGACTTGATTCTTCTGCAATTCTGATATCCTTAATAGTTGTGAAACAACCTTTCCTACTGAACCGTTTTTTCTGTTAATTTGTCAATAAAATTGGAATCTTCAGACATAAAATTGCTAATATGTTGAAAGCAGGGGATTTAAGCCTGTCTTTGTGATTCCTCACGAGAAAGAAAGGGAGAATGTGGAGGAAATTGTTGCAGATGACATTAGCATTGTCTTCATCACTACTCCCGGACAGGTGTTTTGCTTCATTCTATTCACTTTCTGGCTTTTCTTTTCTACTAGTACCAAAAAAAACTACAGAAAAGTGAAAATGAAGAAGATGATTTATTCTTTTTATGGAAATAACTGTACTTGAAGGATATATTACTCCTGAGGTGTGGCCCGAATGTGATGAAGCAGTACACACACCCTAGTTATACTCTGTGAAAAACAACGTACTGTAGAGAAAGAGTTATTACAAGAGAACGTCTTGAATCATCTTTGATCTGCTTGTTTCAGCTTGCTGCTCTTATTAATGACTCGGCTGGGGTAATATCTACAAACACAGCAGCTATCCAACTTGCAATTGCTCGAGAGAAACCTTGGTAACTTTTTTGCTAATTAACACCTCTTTCACTAGCTCATTCTATATTTTATGCCCTTTCTTTTTCTTCTTTAGGGTCATTTACATTCCTTGTCTGCTCTTGAAATTACGTTTTTATATCATAGTTCTTCAGTTCTGTGGAATACAATATCAGAGTGACGCATGCAATTTCTGTTCGTCCAACTCTAATTAGTGTTATGCTGCCACTTTTGCAGCATTGCCCTGTTTAGCACTGAAGAGAAAGGCAAGCTTTTTATTCCTAATGCAGATGAGAAAAACTGCACTATTGTCTCGTCTCAGACTGGGAAGCTGAAAGATATTGATGTGGGAGCTGTGGAGAATGCTATGCAAATTTTTGTCATGTCCCTTGCCCTGGTCTAGAAGATAAAGGATCATTTCCTGAAATTATGGTTTTAGTTTCATTCCTTCTGAACCCCCTCATCAACTTTGACTTCAATACTAAAAGTCCACGTACCAGAGGTCCATATCATTTGTATAGGTGCCAGTTTGTGAACTAGAACTTGAAAATATGCAGAATAAATGAGGAAAATGAGTAATTCAAGATATCACTAAATATATTGGCTTTAGCAGCCTCAATTGCTTCAGAAGGCGGAGTATTTTGAGCTGGTAAGGACCTCAGCATACAGTATTTACGTTAAGTTGTCAAATCCTGGCTTCCATGGATGAACTCTCGTACATATGCCATCCGTTTCTAGATACTCAAGCTAATTATACAACCTCCAACAATCATACTTTAAGTACATCACAATGAACATGGCTGCACACGCTATAGCCTTACAGACACAACATAAAAGAGGCATTTCGTGCAATAATCTACGATAGAAAGTATAGATAATCTATTGAAGCTTCAGCATTTTAGAGTTATTAATATGCGAATATCAAGGAACTGGCGTTACCAGTAATCTCAAAATTGGGGGAAAAAAGTTTAACGCAGTACAAGGGAAAGGTGTCCAAAACTAAGCTGCCATTTAACTAGAACTAAAAGACTAGTAAAGTACCTTTCCATTGTCCGTTAGTGATTTGTAACATGTCAGTTCAATAGAGAGGCTTTGCGCGTGTGGCCAAATCCTCCTTTGATTCCAAATGTATCATGAATACATAGCCCAGAGACCACAAGAGAATGTATTGGATAGGCACCCAAGAAAGGCATGCAAAAAGACTCAAAATGCTTCCAACATACTGAGGATCTTTTATAACTCCAAAAGGAAATTCTGTGACCCAGGGAATGCTCTTCCCAAAACGTACACCATAGTAAGTACCTGATTCACCAAGCAATTGATATACCCTGCAAAATGAAACTTTTAGCACAAACTACCAGATACAGAGATGGATGCAAAACCTTCACACAATATGCTAATGACTTTATCAAAGCAAAAGTTCAAAGCTAAAATAGAAAGGTCTCTCAGGTCGGTTTGCAGGTTGGGAAATGGTTTAAGCAGGTCCACTTTTCACTAAGCTCCTAAGCTGGACGGTAATTATTATCGGAATGCAAGTTAATGATCGTCCAATAATAGTTGAATGGGCTATGCTTAGTCGTAGGTCAAGTTAATCAACAGAAAAGTAGCATGTGATACATCTTTGCCTCTATAAATAGATGGACGTGTGAGAACACAATCCAAAACAGACTACACATCTGAGTGCGCACTAGTTGAAATGGTTTAGCCAGACTAGGAAGTAGGCCTCCAGTGGATTGAACGACTCAAAATGGAGGAACCGGGTCTTGAAAAAGAAATTCAGCATCACCTTATCGTACAATTGTTTAGCTCAAAATACAAGGCAACTTAGAAAAGAATCTATGAGGTCAGCCATAACTAATTAAGAATTCAAGCTTAGTTGAGATGAGGGAAAACCCTGTGGAAGAATCAAAGTGCAAAAATTAAATGCAAAATCTGTCATTAAGAATTCTTAGCTTATATACATTAGCAAGCTAGGTTAGAGCAACAACCATTACTGCTTTATGAGTAAGAACACTAAACATGAGAGGAAGATCTCTACAGCTTCTGGAGTGGATTGGGAAATCACGAATACAAAATCGATTTAACTCTACGATTGTTGAATCTTGCAGATGTAACCTGAGTCCCATCATTCGAATATGCAGGCTTTTCTGACTTAGATATTAACAGAGGGGGCAGTGGAATTATCATCATCACACCTAGTCCGACTAGGATATTCAAGAACACATATACACATAAAGCACTGCAGATTAAGACGTTAACCAAACATAACGAAAAGGAGTGATTTTTTATTTTTTTTATAGTGTCCACCGTTAACTATGTGGACTTTCAAATCAAAGACAAATATCACTGCAAAACTATGGAAAAGGGTCCCCATTCCAAAATACAATCCACCCAAAATCAATGCCAATCAAAATCCAACATCAACACTAGTAACCATTTGACACAATCATCACTGACCAGCCATAAGCAAAAGCGGGAAAAGGAAGCAAGCACAATTGACAAACCTGAAGTTGAGGAACTGGCCAAAGCCAAAGAGAGGCCAGAAGTAAAATGGTGGAGGCCAAGAGAGAGAGGAGACAGAATACAGAGAAATTAACTGTAACAGTTTCAGAAAATGAGAGACGTATGCCATAACCTTACACGGGTCTCTCCCTCTCCCACAATGGTTAACCCACGTCTGTGGTCTTGTCCAAAGCCAGTAATAAAATGGGAATGGAAGCAATACCCCTATTGCCGCTAAAACACCCATTTTTATTCCCAAAGCTTTTGTCTTTCTGTTGAGTCGGAAAACGTTAGCAACTTTTGATTTTACAAATACCGCCGATGTTCCGGTTTTGAGTAACGGTGGCGACGCTTATAAGGGCTTCACGGAAATGGTGGGCTTGGCCCTGAATCGCTAAATTCTAGCAAAAGTCAAATGGGCTGTAAGATTCATGATGATGAAACCATGACATGGCTCGAATCCTTTTCAAATTCAAACCATAAACCTAGTTACATGGGATTATGTTGGCGAACATCTGATGGTTGGATGCATTTTAAATGATATCTACTACAAACTAACGTAATGGATAATGCAATAAAATTTATGTTAAATACTCATTATACATATAATTTTTAATGTAAAGAATTTGCAACGATAATAACAACAAAAATATCCAATAAAAATTTCGCTAAAATAACAAAACCTAGAATATGAGGAGATTTACTGCTAACTATTATAGAGATTATTTTCAAATGATCCAAATGTATGAATCTAAAGAATTTGCATAATATCATTTTTTTTGAATGGTTGCATAATATCATTGAGACTAGCTCACTTTCAACTTATTTGCAATATATTGCTCATATAATTCCGCTACTGTGTAAATAAAAAATAAAGATTGAAGAATTATTCTAATAAGGGTTAATCGTTAAATTTTGATTTTTAATTAAACAGCTTATAAATTATTATTTATACTCAAAAGTTTATTAAACATTTATATAAATAATAATTATTACATTTTTGGATAAAATAAAGAAAGAGTCGTGAATTCACCTAAATAACGACGTCCTCGTAAAATTTTTTGTTAAATGCGAGATTTGAAGAGGTTCAATTTATACAACTTTATCCTTATCTAGCAAAAAGAAAGTATTTCGTAGCTAATGGATCAACCTCAGTTGCTATATTAGCTTCATCATTAATTATTCTTGTCAAATATGTGAAAGCATGAATAAAGGGATTACTTTCGTATCACTTCTAATAGGCTTATTCCGTTTCTCTTCGAGTATAACAGTCACATAAATTGCACAGTTCCCTCTCATGCAAACATAAACAATTCAAAAGTGTGTGCTTTCAGTAAAGGCAGTCGGATTTGATTCTCAATATCGTATCGGAACTGAGCTTCATCAAGAAAATGGTCAACAACCCAGAATATAATCGATTGCTCACATATGTGCTAAGGTCATATGCATGTTCTGAAGCTTAAACGTATATATTGCAGCACTAAGAGCAAGAAAACTATTAAACAGTAGTTGTGTAATACAAGCTAAGTTAAAAGGTTGTATCCATTGAGTAGATCCACTTTTGAGGCATAGCTATTGGTCGTGTGGACAGCACCAAGGCTGAGAACGAACCTAAGATTATGCTAGACATGCAGACTGTATCTTTGTGGTCATGGAAAAGTAAAAAAGACAATAGATGAAATCTCTAAAGCTGGAATGCACAACGTAATGAATCGTATATACACCTTCACTACATGGAATTTTGCTCTGTAATCTTCCTCTTCTTTGTTATCGGAACAATTCTGTTAATAAAGAAGAATATGTATTAAGACTATTTTTTGTTTTCTCATACGAACATTCAATATTCTCATTCACTTTTACATTTCCTTGCACCATATATTTTATCAGACGATGAAAACCTACACACACGAGCATGTTTTATTATATTGCAACACGAAACTTAAGATTCAAGTCAGTAGATATTCCTTGATGAACTTGTCCTGAAACATGTACTCATTCACTAATAGGCAGAGTTTATAATATTTTGAAGGAAAGAAGCTTTTTAAATCTTTAAACTGTGGTGTATAAAATATGTAATTCTATCAATTTTAATTTTTAATAAATTAAATTTGAAAATTTTATTTATATGCTCCTAAATCTGACATTCAAATATACATATCATTTATATCTTAAAAAATGAGAAATTTTTATTTGAGAAAATTAAAATGCTCCTCACTTAGGCACTAACATCTCCAAACAAAAAATCATTAGTTCATCTTTCAATTTATGATACCTAACAGAAATTTAAATCCTTAATCTCTAAAAAAAAACTCATATAATCTAACAGTAAAGTTTAGATTTTTCAAATCAAACATTGTTTTCGTTATGGTATTGATGAAAATGTAAGAAAGAATTGATAGCTATGATAGGATTGCACTTTAATCTTATACTCTTGTTGAGGTCTAACTAAGTTATTTTCCTACAAGTAACTTAAAAAATAAGAGATAATACTAGGATAAATATTATTTTCTCCTAAATATGTATAATGCAAGTAAGAAGATAATTGTTTCAAATCAAGCATAGGTGCTTCTTGGGTAGATAGTAGGGATTTAGGTTTTCCTTCTCCTAAGTTTTTGAAAATATAGTTTTATAGCCCTCTCATTCTAGCCAAAAAGCATAATCAACAAGGTTAGAATCCTCCTCTTTCTCATTAAATCCTAAAGCCAAACAAATTTTTTAAGGGGTCAATATAAGTAACTTTAGGAAAGTCATCAAAGACAATAGCATTAATAATGTCCATCTTATAACAAGTGTCATCAAGGGTAGGCCCTTTTAAAGGCTTTCAAATGATGAACTCCTTAGCTACATCAATTTCTACACCTCTATTATTTGTAAATAGGTCTCCTTTGAATGATGGGAACCTCAATATCTTACTTATATTTATCTCTTAAAAATTCGAAAGAAAAATGAATTTTCATACTTTAACAAATAGGTCTTCCACTACCCTAATTGGGCACCTGAAGGAACTGTAAGCTAGTTAGAGTCATATTGTTGTAAGTTTGAGTTCTCTTATTCCAAACTTCCTGAAAAGAGATAAATACATAAGGTTAATACTTGTACCTAAATCACATAAGCATTTATAAATATTTAAAGTACCCAAATAATATGGAATAATAAGATTCCTAAATCGTTTAACTTTAGAGGTAGGTTATATTTGCAAAATCACACTAAACTCTTTAATTATATGTATCATAGCATACTCTTCAAGTTTTTGTTATTAGAGAAGATTTATTTTAAAAACTTTTTATAGGATGACATCTAGGATACTGCTTCAATAAATGGGATGTTAATAAGTAACTTCTTGAAGATATTTAGGAATATCTTAAAGCTGTTCTTACTTTTCCTCTTTTTCAACTCCTAATGGTATCTTTGGTTGAGAGGAATAACTATTCCATTCCTCTCTTATTCATGAAAATAAATTATTATTTTGATTGGTTAAGAAAAAGACATAAAATAGACATTCCTTAGGTTTAGATATTCCTTCAATTTGTAGAATACCTAAAGTAGTCCCTCGCCTGTCTTTATCTATTTTGAGCACGTCAGGAATAGATGTCATGAGTTGAGGAAAAATTTGTCCTTCTCTACCGAGAAAGAGACTCGTCCATCTCCCAACCTTGAAGCGATTCTCTTCTCTAGCCCAACCTTCGATCATCTGACCCTCTCTTTTGGTTAAGTTAAAAATGTTCTTTCCTAAGAAGTTTTGTCCCTCTCTTCAATCATCGCCACTTATATTCAACTCGTTTGCAGTTTAAGGTCTGTTGTTTCCTTGTTTGGTGCATGAGATAGATTGATTTCTTTTAACTTCATGATCTCTTCTGGTTTCACCATTTGATGTACTAAAATTTATGGGTTTAATGCTTCTTCTTCTTCTTTCTTGTGGTACTGAAATCTCTAGGTTTAATGCTTCTTATTCTTGTTTTTTACAATACTGAATTTTTTGGTTTAATGCTTCTTCTTCTTCTTCTTTCTTGCGGTATTGACATTTATGGGTTTAATGCTTCTTCTTTTTCTTTTTTGCAGTATTGAATTTCTAGGCTTAATATTTCTCCTTCTTTTTTGCGGTACTAAAATTTTTGGTTCTGAGTTGTATTTTGTGTAGATGGCTATTACGTAATTGCATTTTGAAATTACAGTACTGCTTAATACTCCTTCACATAATGGAGTGGTTTTCTTTGCTAAAGAAAGTTTTGGTTTTGTCGTTTTACTTGCTGGGCCTCTGTAGCTGCAACCCTTAGTTTCCAAATATCTCGTGTTCACTATGATCTCCATCTCTTAGCCATCTCATTTCTCTCCTGGAAATTTTGAGCGTTCATTTGTGGAGGTTTTCTTCTTTTCTCTCCAAAAGTGCATAGTATGAAGTTCCTGTCTCTAGAAAGCGGTAGTGTGGATAAGTCAAGATTGTGAAGTTTATGTGTATTAAATTGGTTTTGATAAATATGTTCCTATATTACTTGTTTATTGACACATCCTCATCTATTCTATTCCTTATAATAAGCATTATATTCCTTATCTATTTTAACCGATGAACCAAACACCCTGTAAGGGAATGGAATAGGTGGAACATATGGTTTGACAAAGGATTATGGTGTCTATTCTAGACCTATGCTGAATATAGATGAGACCATCACTGGTGTCATACTATTCACCAAGTTCGACCTTTGAATTTCAATCACCTCATCCTCTTGCTCAAGCTTATATGACTTTTACACTTCGTTTTCTTTAATGGTTGTAGGATTAACTGTTTTATCGCCCCCTTAATGTGATGGCTAACACTCTCTCTTTTGGATTTCTCTATGTTAATATGAAGCTTACCTTGACATCTTTCACCTATTATCTTGGATAATTGGTTCATTTGCACCTCCAAATTGTGAATAGATGCAAAATTTGATTGCATCACCTTATCAAATCATCCCATATGAGACTTAAGGTTCCTTAAGTTATCTAATTCACATCGATGGAAGATATATATTTCTTGAGTATCCTTTACATGAACTTGTCCTATAAAGATGGTAGTTATTGAAATTGAGGTCTTAATTATTATAACTTAGGTAGTCCCATAAGTTTCCCTACTTTAGCTCCTTATTCCTTTTAAGAAAAATGAAGGTAATTTCTCTCTATAATTGTAAGTATTAGATAAAGGATCATTCTTATCAATTGGGCTTTCCTTACGAGCAATCAAATAGTTTGCATTTTCATAGTAATTTAAGGTAGGCTCCAAATGCCTGTATATGTAAAAAGAAAATCCATAGATAACACACTAATAACATGTCTCCCTATTGTCCATGCCTTAATTTAACAATATTTTTATATGTTTAGAAATATTGGCAACTTGCAATGCCAAGTCTAAGGATACTTTAACCTTATAAAGAGAAGATTTTGATTTTCCCCTTACATCCTTAGTCGAAGAATTCTTGGCTAAGGTTTCAACAATTTCTTTATCTTCCTTCGTAGTTTTTGTAGAGATACTACCTCTTACAGTAGTGTCAATCAAGGTCTGGTATGTGAGAGTAAGATTTTCATTAAAAAAATTACATAACCAATTATAAGGAATATTATAATATGGCATTGGAAATTATGATCTATATCTTTCTTAAGCTTCATGGAATGTTTCTCCTTCTTTTTTGTGACAAATTTTGCATCTGCATCTTAAGCTTAATGGTTTTATATAAAGGAAATAATCATAATATAAACGAATTATATACTTGGTCTCAATTCTCAAAAGAGTCCAGATTAATCGAAAGCAGTCATACCCTTGCTCAATCTTATATAATAAGGGAAAGAAAAATCTCATACTCATCTTGCATTCAGTAAGATCATTCAAAGCACTGCTTATATTGAAAAATAAATTTCCTTAATGAAGTGATAGTATCTTTCCTAGGTAATCCATTAAAAGTCAATAGCAAATGAAGATGAGTTTATTTGAGCTCATAATTCTCTGCTCTTTGACTTAACCTGATACATGAAAGACCAACACTAATAACAAGCATTTGAATGTCCTATATATATACGGACTCAAGGTTGTTTTTGCTCCCTAAAACCAATAACAACACTATTATTACCACCGTCATTGTCAATGGCCCCATCATTGTTTTGATTTACAACTATCAATCTTATTCTTTTTATATTTTTTTATATGTATATTTGCTCAATTTTAGGATCAATAGGAAGTAGATCTTCCAATTTTACAATTTTAGATCTCTTACCTCTCATCAACTTCAAAACATTTGAGAGAAGATAAAATTAAAAATAGTAATTAAAATAGTCCCATCAATAAAGACAAAAACTTGATCACGTAAATTTACAAGTGCACATAATCAAATTTAGTAAGTTTAAACATGGAGTATTTCAAATTATAGTTCCTAAAAAATAATTAATTTCTAAATTTATTGATCCTAAAAAAGCATTGAAATTAAATTAGATAAGATTTCATAAAAAGTAATAATTTAATAAACTAACAAAAGTAAGCTATAACTATAAAAAGAAATCAGTATAATAAAACGATAAGGTTTTAGGGTTCATTTGTAAGCATTTTCAACTATTAAGTAATATTAATTATTAAGAATAAAATAGTGATTAATTTAAGATATCTATATCCTTTCTGAAGGTTACATTATTATATCTAATTAAGCAATTCTCAATGCACCATTAACCTGTTTAAATTCATCAAAAAATAGTTAACTAATTTGCTATCACAATAGTATATGATATCTCTTTCACTAAATCTAGAGTGTTTATTCTTACATTGTATGAATTATACTTCTCTTTTCAATAATTTATACAATTCCTAATATTAAATCTATAATAGCCAATTATAACTTAAGAATTAAGCTCAAAGAGAATAAATTCATCTTAAGCAATAGCTAATTTTGCATTAATAATTGAAATATCCAACATAAATCACATCACTAATCCTAACGAGGGATTTAGTTGTTAAACATAATGTAATTGATATCCTGAAGGATTTAGTTGTTAAACATAATGTAATTGATATCCTGAAGCTTTAATTCATGCTCCATACCTTTTAAAAAGTTGTTAATCTGTCATATTAGTCTTTAATTATCACTTACAAGTCTATGAACCAACAATGAGAAAATATCATCTACCTTATATCAAACATTCTACAAAAATGTTAAATTACAAGCTAATTTGGCCCATATAAGCATTCAAAGTATGTACTTACCAATGTTGTTTGTGAATAATAAATATGTGTTGATAGGGACTTACAAAGGCTATTGAGGAGTTACTACCTCAAGAGGAGCATAAGATGTGTACTAAGCATATATCTGATAATTGGAGATAGAGAGTTGTTGACTTCAAGATCCAGTTATGAAATGTTGTTAGATCAACATGAATCTAGAATTTGATGCCCAATTACAGAAATTGAAATAGATTGGATGTGTGAAGACAATGTTTGAATGTTATAAGGAGATATGATGTAAGGCGTTTTTAGAGCATAACAACAAAATAATTGCATTAATAATAACATATATGAAACCTTTAATGGTTGGATTCTAAAAGTAAGATTGAAGCCAATCATTAGCATTTTGAAATATATAAGAAAAATGGTGGATGAAGATAACACATCAAAAGAGGATATTTGCTTCAATGGCATTAGAACTTTACTCCTAGGATCATGTCTCAGATTAAAGAGAACAAGTAAGAGAGTTTTAACTATTGATTGGTATAAGGTTGATGAGCATAAATTAGGGAATGGAACATATAGATTTTATATTAAGTTCCAAATTAAGACTTGTACATATAGCCACTAGTACTTGGCATAAATACTATGCACCCAAATAGTTGCAGCTATAAATTTAATGTCATATGATTAACTATATTAAGAAATGCTCTATTATGGATTAATTTATGCAGGAATATAAGTACTCCTTCTAACCTTTAAATGAAGAAAGATTTTTGTCATCACATGAAGGTATAAAACCTTTGATAGTATGGAGGATGTATGGTCACCAAAAAATGTAGATCAAAAGGTTTAAACAACCAAAGATGGAAAGATGTCTACATATGAGAGAATTGTGAGATATACTAAATGTGATATTAAAGGATATAACCAAAGAATGCGTAAGCAAGAGGTATGTCATTTAACTTTCATTATGATATTGAATATTTCTTAGTTTCGGGCAACATATTAACCATTAATAATTCAACAAAGAAGAGGCATTATTAAAAATAATAAACAAGCCTAATAGGTAGAAAACATAATCACCCAAAGTTCACAAATAAGAGAAACAATCACCCAAAGTTAACAAGTTGAACAAAGTTATAATCATCAGCTTGTATGGAAAAGATAAAGCAAAGGTAGAGGATCACAAACCAACAATTAGACTGAGCTAAATGTAAATATTGTTCCTCTAATAAATAAGATAGATGTAAATGAAAGGGAAGCTGAAGGGTTTCAAGACTTGCAGGTTGAAGAGTAAACTACGATAAAATAACTGGAGTAATGAAATTTCATATTAAATTTTATATAGTTTGATTTCTTATAACATTTGTATAATTAGACGCATTACGTAAATTGATTTACAATTGATTTACATGTTGGATGTTGACTCCTAAATTAAATATATGACTAATTATGCAAAGTTTAAATTCACAAACAAGCACTTCATGATACCATGCCATTACAATCCGTAAATCCAAAGAAGAGGAGATATAGATAACGCATATATTTTGCCTTTATTTTTTAGCATTTAAGATTATACTACCTTTTTTTTTGTAAACATTACTGGATTATAATATAAGGTAATTATTATAAACAAGTCATTGTTATTATTAATGTTATTCTAATACTATCAATATTTTAGACATGTTAAGTTTCTAAAATGTGTATATATATGTATAAGCACTTATGATAATATAGTAAAATGGACTTTTTTTGGTCAATTTTGAAATCTAATTATTGTAATATTGTCAATAGGAATTAGTTATTAAGTTATCAACAAAGATATGTAATACATTGTAACATGTACCAGATTAATAGACTATGAACATTTAATTCATAATTAGATCAAGTTAACATTCAATGAAATAATATATAGGGTAAATTTCATTGGACTTCATATGGTTTGACATGTTGTCAATGTACCTCCTCACTTTACTATTAATAATCTCCTATAGTTTTGGTTTTATAATGCTTGTCCTCCTACCATCATCTTTCATTACAAATCCTAACTATGAACTTCAAAATGATATTGTATAGTGTTACATCTAGTATCATGTATAGTATCACATAATTTTGGAGCATGCAGTTAGAGTTTTTAATGAAAGTTGATGGCAAGAGGGATGAGTGTTATGAAATCAAAATTATTGGAAGTTATTGTTAATTTTTAAAAGTCAAGGAATATATTGATAATATATCAAACCATAAGGGAATCCAACAAATTAAACCTTAATATATATTATCTGATTATAGGCCTCTTTAACAATCTTGGAAATTTCTTAGCTTTCCTTACATGCCATCATACTGATTTCATTATAAAATGCCTTTATCTTTTCCTTTAAACTTTTTGTTCTTTAACTTTTAGGGAATTAATTATATATTTTGTCCTCATTGTCATATTTTTATCATATTGAAGAAAGGATTGAACCCCTTCCCTAAACACCAATTATACCATTTTAATATTAATTTAAACACCTTAACAAATTACTTCCTACAACTCACTTTATATTGCTATTAATTATAAAATCTTCTACCAAGATTTTCAATTTTCGATAAGGTTATCAATGAATCCTTATCTACATTGACAAAATGCTTGTTTACCACCTATTTACCTTCTACTTTGACTTCTTCCTGATTATACTGATGAATCCATATCTTTCACTCTATTTTTAAAAATTTATAATTAATAAACAACATTAATCCAAGGTTTAAATGCCCTAGTTAGCATTAGGGGTGTTCATGGTAGGGTAACCTGACCCGTTCATAAATAACCTGAACCTGAACCTGAGTGTCAGGTTCGGCAATTTCACGAACCAGAACCTGAACCTGAACCTAAAGAACCTATAGGATCGGTTACCTATTTTCAGGTTCGGTTCTCAGGGTAACCCAAACATATTCATATCAATATATATGACACAAAATTATAAAAATAATTAGTAAAAACAAATACAAATTATTCA
>JANIPM010000005.1:9231484-9261021 GCA_027478405.1 Erythroxylum cassinoides
AGAAGTGATTAATAATCTTGAGATGTCTTCTGGTAATTTGTTAGAGGTAGGTGTAGTGTTTGCTGAATGTTTGTCATTGATGGCTCACTTCCAACATTTGTCCGTTCAATAGACTTCGCGGAGTGCTAATAAAACTGCTCACTCGTTAGCAAGGGTCGCTTTATTACATGCAAACCGTTTTGTTTGAGATAATATCCTTAGTAGTATTGTTTCTGATGTTTGTTTTGATTTTTTCGCTTATGTTCTCAATTCTGAAGAAGCTTAGGTCTGAGTGTATAGGATAAAGCCTATTGACTTTGGGTTTAGTTGTTTTCTCAGTTTTGACTTCACAATTTGCTTTATAGAATCTATTTAGTTTTAAAAAAAATTAAAGACTATTTCATAAATTTAAAATATTATTCAAAACAATACTTGGTATTAACCAATATCGATACAATACCGTACTAAAACTCAATCTGATACTAAATTCGACTTTTTTCTTGAACTTTTCAATAATCATTTTCACACACTGATTGAGGCGTGTGTATCTTACAATCCATCTAATGAAATTAAAGTTTAAGTATTTAAAATACTCAAATTCAGGCAATATAAAGTTTTTTCCCCCTTTATTTTCACGTTCAACATGAAATCCTGAAATTAATTTATTTAAGCGAAAAGTAGGCACCTCACTGACCATAGGCTGTCCTCTTCCTAGCTAGTGCCATCGTCAGCTCCAACTACTGCTTTGTCCTCTACATGTTTCCTTTTGTTACGTGTTTATGTTTCTCGTTTGTCCTCTAACAAGACTGATCATCAATCCAAAATTAAGTCGAGTGGCAGACAAACAAATACTTAATAAGGAAAGCCTGTTAGAGCTGTTGGTCCTAATTAACTTTCAAAATCAAGAATTCCCACTTAGTCTCTTGGCCAAAGAAATCGTTGGTCCTTTGTTTGGTACTAGTTTGTGGTACTACATCTGAAATACTACTAGCTAGCGATGATTGTTCTTTTTTTGTCACGTTTATCATATTAGAGTTTGGGAAATGAGGAATGATCATCTGTCTAATTTTATGTAATTTTATTGTGTCCAATAAATCTTAACCATTTATTTGTGCAAGATCCGTATTTATTTATATGAGATCCACGCAGAACTTACATAAATAAATGGTTGAGATTTACTGGACACAATAAGACACCATAAAATTAGACAGAAAATCTGAACTCCTGATAAATCTTGTTCGTCATTACAAGGTAAGGCATATAATTCAGCTTGAGACGTGTTTAGGGTAGAACCTAGTGGACTTGGCCGTTTTATTCTTCTTACATCATGGTAAGTAGGGTTTAAGCAATATGACAAATTGTTAAGAGTTACTGGTGAAACTTCAGTGCATCATCTTATCTATTGCCAGATATAAATAATACAAAGTTCTACTTTTTCCTTTTTAGTAAAATATTATAGATTATTTAATTGTATATTATATATCTGTGTTTATTAATTTATACATTATTATATTTTAAATAAATTATTTAATAAATAAATATAATAAACATATACATTTTAACTTGATAATACTAAAATCACAAGCGAAGGCGAGTATTAAAATAATTGGTAAAAATTACTCTTATAAATTTACAATTCTACTTTATAAAAATAATCTGTTTGTAAAAATAAAAAAAAACAGCTACATATAATTAATATCTCTTCCTTGTTCTTCGCAAAGCAGGAAGGCTTATCCAAAGCTAGCCCACGCCCACCGTTTGAAGGACTGTCCACATGTTAGCCGAAAACGTGGAGCTTGGCGTGACTTTGGTCACCCTTACTCCTTTCCCATAATAATTGGGAGACTAGATTTTCTGTCTAATTTTATAGTGTTTTATTATGTCTAGTAAATTTTAGCCATTTATTTATGTGAATCTCACGTCAGTCTCGCATAAATAAATACAGGTCTCACATAAATAAATAATTAAAATTTACTGGACACAATAAAATACCATAAAAATTAAACATACGATCTTGTGTCAATAATTGAGCACTAACAGCAATATATGTATGCAGCCTCCCTTCTTTGTTAGTACTTACTACTTATCAGTATTGGAGGAACGCTTCCCTAGGAATCAAATATATTTGCTTAAAGAATGGAAACCATTATCCATTGAGCCCCCGACGGCCGGCTCAGGGAAAAAAGAAATTAAATAACACAAACATGCATCTATCTGTTACTACCGCTCAGAGTTACTGATATTTCTCTGCTATTATTGTCTTAACGCACGATGAAAGGGAAGAGATGCCCTGGAACTGGTGAAGCAGAATTCCATATCTTGAAGTCAATGAACTTAACAGCAGTTTGTCTCTTAGAAAAATAATAGAAATTAATAAGGCTGTTCGATCACTCCAGAAAACCCCTTTAGTTTAATGTTAAATACATTAGTTTAACTTCTAAAATGTCTATTGATTACAATCACAAATTTAGATGCAGCTAAATGAAAATTTCCTCTATGTATTAAAAACTTTCTTTAGGAAAAGAAGATTATTGTATTTTAAAAAGCAATGTGTTATTTAATTTTTCCTTTTTAACATACTTTAGCTAGCACATATTATATATTAGTATATTGTAGTTCATAATTATCATAATTAAGTTATGTAAAATTGGATAGTTTTTCAAAATATCAAAAGCTTAACTTTATTTTGTTAGTTCCTCAAATTTTAATATATCAAATATATAATTTATGTATTATTTGAACAATTTTTTATATTTAGAAAATTAGATTGATCATACTTAAAATTTTTAAAGTTGGACTTAAATAAATTTTATTTACTTGAACTAAAAATTTATTCATAAATTGTCAGTTCAATCAGTTAAGTTTAGATCTAATATTTAAAATTAATAGAACATACAACGATCAACTTGATTTATATCCATAATTACAAATTGCTACAATGCAGGGAGATGAAAGAGTAATTAATTAGAAATGTTGACTTTTATAAGTTCTTAATTAGCACCTTCTCAACAAAGCGTTCAAAGAAGCGTTATAGAGATTAAAAATTAATATTTTCATGAATAAATATGTAGACCTTAGTCTTGACATTATTATCGTCATTATACTACAATCATCAGCATCAACTGAAACAATTGACGATATAAAGAACACGGATCTTGTGAAGCAATAATTGTAACCATGTCTAATACTTAATTATTTTACGGTCAAAGAAGAACATAATACATGTATCTTGCGGCTATTGGCAAGAGTCATGGAGAGAATGTGAATGAATAATATTAAACTAATGTATACGGCATATCTAGAAAAGAAAGTCCCACTGAAATGGTGGAGATGACACACCAGCATTCTCTCCCACTATAAATATAGATGGAGGTAGTGAAGATGCCAGATACAAGCAAGAGCTAGCTAGCTAGCTATCTAGGACGTCTCTTAACACTCTTACAAATTTTACACATATATCACCTTCTACACTCACTTTGTGACCTTGACTATAATTTATCATGTCAGTGAAGGTAGCTGCAGAGAATCTGGCAATGCTGAAGGAGAATATGGTGGTGGTGAGAGAGTACGACGAAGAGAAAGATAAGGAGGCAGTGGAAGAGGTGGAGCGGCGGTGTGAGGTTGGCCAACATGGAAAGCCTACGCTTGTCACTGATCTTTTGGGAGACCCTCTTTGTCGCATACGTCACTTTCCATGTCATGTCATGCTGGTAAGTGGTAATTATTCTCTCGAAACGTTAAAGAGTAGTGTAATATTAATTCGATATGCAACATTTGCATGCATAGGCGGCTAGCTCCAAGTAAGTTGCTGCCCTATTCTCTATTGGTGAGTATTAGTAAAAAGGCTGCTCGTAATAATAGCCAAGTTGAGAAGATTCAAGAGTTGCTCTCTAGCTTGTCTTCTTAACGAGATTATATTAAGTTGATAACAAAAACTTGTGATAATCAACAGGTTGCAGAATATGGGGAGGAGAAAGAGATAGTGGGGGTCATAAGAGGCTGTATGAAATCTGTGACAAGAGGGAACTCAGTTTATGTGAAGCTGGCTTATATTCTGGGACTCAGGGTCTCTCCAGCACATAGGTCTCTCTTCTTTCCTTATCATTACTTACTTTATATGCCATACAAGGAAGCCTGCGAAAGCTAATTAAATAACTTGTTTACTTAATAAAATTTTAAAATAAAAAAATTATTAGAATTTATCGTAATCGTAGCAGCATTATTTATTATTATTATTATAATAACTAGTAACGGGTGACTTAAGAATTTTATAGGCATTGACGAGTTGAGATTTATTGGAAAGAATAAGACAAAGTAATATTAGACAGGAGATCTGAACTCGTCCTGACCTGGCATAAAGATGATTTACTTTTTCTTTACTATTATTCTTTATATGGTCAGCTTATTTTGTGCAACGAACCATTTCTATTGCCTTTTCATCTTCTAGTTCTACTCTACTAGTCGTCTCCTATCTCTCTCTTCTCTGGTGCATTTTTCACGGCTGCTTTTGAGGGTTCTGCTGATATTATATATACGGGAACACCAATTTCCCACCCCACAAAAACACGATTAGATTCGACCATAAAGAGAAAACATTTGTTCCTTGTATCATGTAATAGAAACGAATGCAATGCTAGCCTGTCATCGACACATGTCTCCAACAAAGGCATGTTTTTATTAATAACTCAATAAAGCTCTTTGGACAAGACAAGATACTTATGTCTTTTACTTATTCGTTTGTTTTCACTCGGCAAGTGAATCACTTCTTTAGACTATTGCACACTCACTACTCTCCCAGTTTCTACCTTAAATTCCCTAAAGAGTCAGCGGCAAAATAAAGAAGAAAAAAAAAAAGAGGAATAGACAATTGGATGTGACGTCAGTGACCATGTTGTCTTCAAACAAGCTAGTTCACCTTTTTCTAAATTTCTATAACATTACTAACCGTGCAACTTAATGAATTTAAGCATGCACTTTGGCTCTCCCGCATTCGACAATTCTCAAGTAACTTAATTTGTAAATTGATTCTTAGTTTGTTTCACCAACGTGGGCATGCAGGATGCTTGGCATTGGCAACACTTTGATTCAGAAAATAGAAGAATGGTGCAAACAACAAGGGGCAGAGTACACTTACATGGCCACAGACAGCAGCAACAAGCCTTCAATCAATTTATTCACCAAGAAATGTTCTTATACGAAGTTCAGAGCCCCTACCGTGTTAGTGCAACCTGTTCATGCCCATTACAAGCCATTAGGCTCGGGCATTGCAGTCATTCAACTCGGTCCAAGAACCGCTGGAATAATTTATCGTCAATTATTTGCCAATGCAGAATTTTTTCCAATGGACGTTGATAAACTTTTGTCCAGCAAGCTCAATTTGGGCACTTTTATGGCCGTGCCCCGAAAATCCCTCAGCAAATGGGATCCAAAGACCAAGGTTCTTCCTTCAAGCTTTGCTGTACTTAGTGTGTGGAACACCAAGGAAGTGTTCCAATTGCAGGTGAAGGGTGTGTCCAAATTGACCTACGCATGTTGCAAGAGTACAAGGTTGTTGGATGCTTGCATGCCATGGCTAAGGTTGCCATCGTTTCCTAATTTTTTTAGACCATTCGGTATCTATGTCTTGTATGGTTTACACATGGAAGGTGAAAATGCACCGAGGCTCATGAAGGCTCTCTGTGCATTTGCACATAACATGGCTAGAGATGACCATGGTTGTGGAGCCATAGTGGCTGAAGTGGGGCCAAGGGACCCTGTTAGAGATGTGATCCCACACTGGAGAAAGCTTTCATGGACTGAAGATGTATGGTGCATTAAGAAAGTTGATCATTATGATAATAATGAGAAGCAGGGGGTTGGTCATGAACCCGAACCCGACTGGACTACATCACACCCATCATCACCGGTGATTTTTGTTGACCCGCGTGATTTTTGAGGATCATATGCAACTCTTACACATCCAGAAGAAAAATGTTCATATATTAACATTCCAAATTTTCCTTTCCTTCTCAACAAATTGGTACAAAGCTTTCAAAGTTGTTCTTCTCAGGTGATCAAAGTTCACAAATTGAAGAAGAATTGTAGGTGAAAGCAGTGTACCAATTCAGCTAGTTTATATACACAATTGCATTTTCTTTTCTTTCCCATTTCCTTCTCCCGTTTAAATTAACAAAAGGGTTGTAAAATGTTTTAGCTAAGGTGAAAGCAGTGCAACAACTGGACTGCAAGTGTTATCCATGAATCTAATGTAATTATTTTATCCATTACAGCCTAATTCATAAAAAATACTTTACAAGAAAAACTGGAAGTAGGATTTTGGTTTTGTAGTGGAAATCGTCACAAATTGAGGAGGGGATAAAAAGAAAAAGGAGGAGAAGTGGCCACTCTAACATCATAGTTTAATTTAGGCATCCATGCCACAAAAGCATAAGTTAGTGTACGCCCATTTTTGCTTTTGTGAGAGAGTGAGAGCATGTGTCGTCAACTAGGCAAATGGGGCATATAATCTTTTACATATTATCCTAAAAATCTGCACACTTGAACTCTAAACAAATCATTAGCGTGTCAAGTTATAGGCAAGTTGTCTCTGGTCCCCACCTACACATTCAAGAGAAAAAAGCTCCACTCCTTTCGGCTAAAAGCATCCCATTGCACCAACCACGTATCTAAACAAAAACTTAATGAGAACAGAAAACACGACACCTAAATCAATGTAAAACCATGTGAGCATACACGGCATAATCCATTTACACATGTTTCAGACGCCAACTTTAAGCTCCACTAAGAATGCTCCCAGCCTAACATGTGTTCTGGTTTTGGGAACTTGTCCTACGACGTGTCTCAGGTTTAGCTCAATGTCAGATTTGGGACCACAGAATTAAGTAGCTACATGCATGGTTCCCAAGTCCCAACTGCTACATATAAGTAGACATACAAGTAATGCTCCCACCACTTTAAGGTCCTTCTTTCAAACCTTCATTTATAGCCCCTTTTCCTCTTTCAAATGTTAATTTATAGTCCCTTTAAATTGTTTAATTCACTCAATAATAGGACACCTGGGGCTTTCAGCATATAACGAGGTAATGGCTGTAGTTAAGCATTATAACCGATAATATCCAAGGTTGTGACAATTATTATGGTCATTTTGTTGTCACTACTAAAGAACCTGATTTTCACGTGTCCTTGTAAAAACTTCTTTGCTTTTATTCAACTTGGTGCCATTCCGGCCTACGGTGTTGATAACCACCTGAAGCAGCGAAAAGACTAAGCACTTTGCTAGAAATTCTAAGAGCAGAAACAAGCTCAGTACAAGAACAGCACTAGGATTGAGCAATTCAGAACGGATAGTCATTCTAATGGGATAATTTTAACATCAATATCAAGTCGCATGGATAACAATAGCACGACTCTTCAGCGACTTCCATGCTGATGACCTGGGTTTAGTTAAAATGGTAAGGGACACTGCACAAGGCGTGCGCTTTCTATATAAAATGTGCATTACTTCATCGTTTGCTACCTGAATTAGTGATTTGGTAATTACATCGTAGAAGCTTTAGCGAAACTTGAAAATTTCGAGACTTCATCTTGTAAAAGAGCTTGTGGGTTACCTTGCTCAACCTAGCACAAAAAAAAGAATAAGAAGTTTTAGCTATTTATGCAATCTGAAGTAGTTACATCTAGGTTCTGTAAGCTAGGGGGTATCAATAGCGGTATAGCAAATGACTGTATGAACTACACGCATGATATTGACACAATAACTTGCAAATTTTGCACCCATACACCTCTCAAATTCTCATTATTGATGCTGTGCCTTACTACAAAGAAGGCAGATATGAAAATTGAAATAAATGAATAAGGAAAAAAAGAAGAAAAAACGAGGCATACCAAATTCCCATGATCCAAAATGAGGATGTTGTCCATACTCAGAACTGTCGAAATGCGATGAGCAATTGTAAGCACTGTCACGCCGCTGCATTCACTAGATATTGCATTTTGTAGTACTGAAGCAGTTTGAGTGTCAACATTGGCTGTGCACTCATCTAAACACAGTACCTGAACATGAGTTGTGTTATAGTTGTATTAAACAGAGATCAAAACAATAGTGTCCCAGAATTCGGAAATTTCTATACAAATCTATCTGTCATGGTATAACAATTGCCTTGTGATCTATATTGTTTTGAAATATTGAAATTGCTCTTTTAAAGACTTAATCCACTTCCTCTTTAAAACTGCTTAAAACAACATGATTTTATTGAATACGTTTATTTTTGAAAATCAACAGAACAAAGACTTTCAAAGCGTAGATTCCCGGAATGGCACTGGTACCGTTATTAGCTATTGCTAGTCCATGTAAGTGGCAATTATTACTCCACGAGACATGGTATCAGTACTTGTACCTTAGAAGACTTGAGAAGAGCACGTGCAAGGCAAAGAAGCTGCCTTTGACCAACAGAAAACGATGATCCAGATTCTCTTACATGAATACCCAATCCACCTGCTGCTTCTACTTGTTCCTTCATGTTGCATTTCTCCAGGGTCTCCCAGATTTTCATGTCACAGCTCATTTGAAGTGGATCCAAATTATCCCTAAAATAGAAGATATGCATTACCAACTAATTACTAAGCAAGGAAATATTGTAACAGCTCACGACATGTTCCTATAAGCAGACCTTAATGAACCTTCAAATAGGAAGGGACTTTGAGGAACAATAGCAAGATGTGCACGAAGATCTCTAACAGGAATATCAACTATGTTAAGACCATCCACCAAGATACGACCACTTGATATAGGAACAAGGCGGAAAAGGGCATTCAAGACACTAGACTTCCCAGCACCTGTTCTTCCAACAATTCCAACCTACTTATGTGCAATCAACATGAAAAACCAACACGTGAGAATGTTCTACTTGAAATATAAAGCATGAAGCAGTTATCAAATCAAGCGTTGGATTAATATCTTGTCTTTTAAGCCAAGATATGAATCATCATGATGGCTTAATCTCAATCCTTCGGTTCATAAGAATGGTTAGCATTGATTACTCCCGGATAATTTAAAGAAACTTTGAACTATTCTCCCAACAAACTATTTCTTTGATGAAATCTACACTGCCCACTTAAATACCGCACTGTAAAAACCTAATCAAATATATTACCTCCAGCCTAATCCTAAGACTGAGGATTTACATGTTCTGACCTGCATCCCTCCTGGAATTTGAAATGTGACATTGTGTAGTGCAGGAGGCAAAGATGGCAGATATTGCATCGTAACTTGTTGAAACTCTATCAGTCCTTGGCGTGGCCAATTAGGATTCAGGGATTGGCATCCATCAAGCTCTTCTTGAGGGATGTCCATGTACTGCAGAAAGTAGAATTTGTGAGTAATCAACAGAGAAGAACATGCTGGACATAATGATCATGTTCACACCTGAAGAGCTCTCTCAACAGAAACCATCTCCTTCTCTGTTTCAGTGAAGCTGGTCAGGAAACTTCCAAGTAAGGACACAATTGGAGCAGCATAAGAGAGAGCCAAACCTACCTGTAAAAATAGTTGATCTTATTCTGCTTCTGATTTTCACAAACGAGGAAGTACAAATGCACTCTTTTGAAAAGTGTAATGAGGTGAAGGATTAATTCTATTCCTGTGTTTCTCTATAGAGTATATAGCTACATATATATACTAGCATTCAACAACTAATTAGGTAACTACTAGATGGGATCCTTATAAATCAAGCCCCTTGATCTTGTAACAGTCACAAAACCTAATCTACAGCTATATAATCAATCTATAACACTTTCCTTCAAATTAGAGCATAGATGTTAATTATGTCAGCTTGTTATATATATATATACTTGACCGAAATTCTGGTTAGAACTTTTGTCAAAATATCTCCAAGTTGTTCTCTAGCCGTCACATAGTTTGTAGAGATCAAGTTTTGCAGCATTTTTTCACGAATGAAATAACAATCAATTTCAATATGTTTAGTTCATTCATAAGACACAATTAGAAACAATATGCAAAGTAGCTTAGTTATCACGCCATAATTTTAGTGATATTGAGTCTTTAACACCAATTTTTGTTAGGAGCCGATATATTCAACTTATCTCACATACCAACTGTGCCACAGCTCTATATTTAGATTTTGCACTGGACTTAGATACAACAATTTGCTTCTTGCTTTTCCATGAGATTAAATTTCCTCTAATAAAGACACAATAGTCAATAGTGGATTTTCCTTTAATCTTGGAACCTGCATGTGAATATTCCATAATTTTCATATAGATCTCTCGTCCAAGAGCTCCCTTTAAGTAACACGTGATCTACTCTACAACAGTCCAATGATGAACATTTAGATAAGATATGAAGTGACTTATGTTAAAATATATGTGGGAGTTTGTCCCACATGAAAAGAAAATATAACCTTGAGCATGCATATAAGCCTAGTAAGTTACTCCTATCATCAATTGGTTTTAGGATGGAACCTCATTTAAGCTTATATGTGCTCAGTTTATTTGGGGCCAATCTTAAAAAATTTAACATGGTATCAGAACAGGCTACTCTTGAGTTAGTCGTCATCATCTCGACATGATAGACTGTGTCACGTGTTGGGCCTTAAATTAGCCCACAAGTAAGAGGACATGTTGAAATATAAGTGAAAGTTTGTCCCATATGGAAAGAATATATGGCCTTGAGCATGCATATAAGCCTAATAAGTTACTCCTCTTATCACCAACTAGTTTTAGGATGGAACTTCATTTAAGCTTGTATGCGCTTAATTTATTTAGGCCCAATCTTAAAAAATTTAACAACTTACAATACTGGCATAATATAAAATATTAAAATGAGTCATTACAAGATAGTTACTACATGACTTAACCCTAATTTTTCAGCTTCAACGAATGAGTGTACATATTTTTCTGATACAATTGAAGTACCTTTCTTGCTTCTTATCACCTCTACTCCCAAAAAATACTTCAAATTCATAAATCTTTATGTGAAACTAACTATGAAGAAATTATTTTAGAGATGAAATGCGCATAATAACACTTTTGTAATGAAAATATCGTCCCTATATACAATAAGAAGAATGATGTTAGATGCAAAATATTTATAGAATATCGAATGGCTAGACTTTTATTCATTTAAACATTTCTACTACTTGACTAAAATCAAGCATGGGGACTCTATTTTAAACCACATAGGGACTTTCAAAGGCAACAAACTTTCTCATACTCCCCTTAAGCAATGAACTCAATTAGTTGCTTCATATCTACTTCTTCCCAAAAGTCACCATATAAGAAAGCATTTTTTTATGTCTAATTGATGTAAAGAATGGTCATAAGTAGCTACAATAGAAATAAATAGATGAATAAAGATTAATTGAGCAACATGAGAGAAGGTATCAAAAAAATCCACATCATAAGTTTGAGCATAATCTTTTACTACAAGTCATGCTTTAAGTCGAGAAGTTGATCCACCAAAATTGGCTTTGACGGCGAATACTCATTTACATCTTATAGCCTTCTTTCCTATAGGCAACTTCACCAAATCTCATGTACCATTAGCATCTAAAGCATTCATATCCCTCTATCATATAATCACACGCGCTAGGGTGGGATAAGGCTTCATAAACATTTTTCGAAAGAGTTACAAAATCAAGGAGACAACAAACAAACAAGACGAGGAAGACAAATGATCAAAAGAAACAAAAGACAAAATAGGATAAGTACACTTTTCAATTGCGAAGAACATATAAAAAATCAAGATTATTGATAATTGAATCTGATGTCGAAGAAGAGATAGGTACTAAACTTATATCAAAATGATCTCTTTGTCCAGAAGACCAGAAAATAGGTTGTGATTGTGGTTATGTTGGAGTATCAAGTGTAGAAGTAAGAGTAATTGTCAAATATGTGATCTTATAAACCAACAGACCATTATCCTCCTCAAAAAATTAAAGTAGTAGCAACGAAAAAGAATGTATTTCAAAATGATAATACTAAAACAAAAATAATTGATAGGATTAGGAGAGTAGCACCGATTCTTCTTTTACATACGAGAGTAGCCTATGAAAATACATTTTAAAGATTTGAGATCTAGCTTAGTTACTTGGGGATGAACATCACAGATAAAACAAGTACTACCAAATACTCAAAGTATTCAAAGTGTAATAAGGAACAAGGGTTTATTGAAAAAAGGAGAACCTCACCATGAAGAACAGATGAAGGCATAAAATTAATCAAATAGCTTGTGGAAACTGCGTCAGCTCAAAATTGTTTGGGAACATGCATTTAAAATAAGAGTCCTCTAATAGTTTCAAAGTGATGTTGATTTTTCCCCTCAATCACACCAGTTTGAGAAGGTTTGTCAACATATGAAGATTGATGAAAAATAACATTATGAATCATACAGAATTGAAATGATGCGAAAACTTCTTTAGTATTATCAGTTCTCAAAGTACGGATCGAGATATTAAACTATGCTTTTATTTCAAAACAAAAGCAATAAAAATGATTCTTCACTAAATAAAGTCAAGTACCATGAGAGAAACCATAATAAAAGGTATAACAGATTATAGAAATCCAATTTCGGACACAATAAGCCAACGAATCCAAACATTAGAATAAACTAATTTAAAAGGGAAAATAACTCTTTCAATAACCCAAGGGATTGAAGATAGACGATGATGTTTTGCAAACTAATAAAACTCACAATCTAAGCAAGATATTATGAAATTGAGGACATAACTTCTTCAATAAAGATAATGAGAAAAGGAGTTGCTCATCAACAAAACTGACATAAAGTTGAGCCAAAAGATCCTTATTCAAGACAAAATCACAAGGAAGTTGGATCTTTTTAGCAACAAATTCAACAAATTTAAGTGTAGTACTTGGTGTATTGATTTTTTTTTTAGTGAACTTCAAAAGGAGTTAAGACACCTAAACAAGCAATAGGTTTTGGCACCTGTGTATCCAAAATATAAAAACTTCTTGTTTTAAGGCCTTTACTAATAATCTTTTTTGTCATAAGAACTTTTAAAAAATGATGATTAGAAAAAAATAAGACAACAATTGAGCGTACAATTGAGTTTATTCACATATATTAAATTAAAAAAATTCCCGTATATTCAGGACATAGAGAAAGTAATAGAGTAGGACTAACAGTGCATGAACTAAGAATAGAACAAGTAGATCCATTAGCTAAAAAAAACATAGGAAGAAGATATATGTTTTTGGAAAGTAAAGAAAGGATTAAAATTACCTATCATATGATTTGAGGCACCAGAGTTAATTACTCATTAGGAGGAAGAGGAGAAATGACACGTAGGTGTGTTACCCAAGTCAACAATATAAGCGACAGGATGAGATTAATTTTCTAATGCTCCTTGGTATCGAATAAATAAAGTAAATTCATCTTCAAAAATTGTACTTGTCTTTTCAATGAATTAGCTAAGTGTAACAGTAGTAACTACAATATGAGTTGGATAGAACTTTTAAGATTTATTTGCAAAATTTGGCACGTGCGTTTGATATTGCCCAATTTATCATAGTAACAACAAAAGATACCTCCTACTACATCATGACTCCTATTGTCCCAACTACTTGACCATCCTCCTCTATTATTATTCCTATAATATGACTTTCTCATGTCAAATTCGTTATTTTGATTGACAAGGGCATTAAGAGTCTAAATATTGGGAATAACAAACGTACTGACCTTTGCACGAAATATCCAAGCATAGAACTCGTGCTGAGAGAAATCTCAACAATATAGAGTTAAATTGAGAGTTAAAATTAGCCAAACAATAATTACTACCATTTGCTCCCGCTATGTTTGGTGGACTTTAATATCATAACCAAAACGTAAATCAATTCTTTATAGATCCTCTTGAAATTCATAAATATGCCTGAAGAGAATTATCTTGTGGTTCAACACAATAAAAAACCCTTACACATTTCATAAATATGAGAAATGTTTCCTTTTTCAAAATACAAGAATTCAAAATATTTCATCAATTCTTTGACATACATGAGTGATTAATTAGATTATTATTAATAAAATTCTTTTGCAAAAATCATCAGATATTATCTTGTGGTCACTCCTTACGAGCATGGTTTGATGGCGGATCATTAATGAGGTAATGGTCCTTAGAAATGATCCTTATGTAAATTCGAACAGTCTTGCACCAATCCAAATAATTGAGACTAGTCAACTTATTTTCTATGATTTTAGACATTATAAAAATGATACAATCACCAATCAAGCTCTTTTATTTGTTAGCCATTGAGACACAATAGTTAAACAAATCAAGAACAATCACAAAAAGCTCAAATGCAAAAAGGAAGTCAATGAGACAACTAGGTTGAATCATGATTAGGAACCTGAGGAGATCAGTAGTTTTGGTGCTCCTGAGCATAATCAACCAATCAACAAAACTACTAATGCATGGGCAAACTACCCACCACCTTCAACATTCATAAACCAAAAAGCCATCGTCAAAAGTTTCTAGTGGCAAGATAATCAAGAGTGAATGTTCTTGTCAAGGTATTGAGGAAACCCGACACCTAGTAGTGTTGGTAGGGAAGAGGCAAAAGCAGAGAAGGTGACTAAAGGACAAGACACTGATGTACAAGTTATCACGCGTGCGAGCCTAGGTGAGGTTACAAAATCTTCGAGTGGAGCATGAAAATCAAGCGTGGAGCTTTTGATCGCTGAATTTCAAGGAGAGGTCAATCGACAATTGATGCTCCTATTAGTATTGTCGGTGAGAATCAATAGTCACCTAAAAATAATAGTCCAAAAATTTCTAAAGATCTACTTAATTGTGCAGAACTAAAATTGAAAAAAAAAAGAGTTCCAAATAACATCTAGCTTTGATACTATGAAATCAAGTTAAGGACTAATAATATTGATCTGTTTTCGTATAGTGTTTATGGTTACATTTATATACTAAACACTCATTTCGGTAACTACTAAATGTGATTCTTATAATCAAGCCCCTTGATTTTGTAACAGCCACACAACTAATTTAAAATTATACAATCAATCAATATGAGGGCTAAACACAACTTTAGTCACAAATAAATTTAGAGATTAGATTGTACCAGGCCAGGGGTACCAAAACTAATTGGCAAATAACCGAAGGATCCAACAACCGCCATGACAGCAACAAAGGAAATGATTAATGCTGCTAACAACTACAAAAGAGTCACCAGTTAGTATGAAAATTCAAACACGGTACAAATGGCAGCATACAAGAGAATTTTATTCCTCTCATCAAGAATACCTGGAGACGCAAGGAAAGCCACAAACTAGCTATTATCTCAGAATAAGAAGTTCGCTGATACAAGGCAACATGCACGGCGAACTTCCTTGAGAAAAATTCCTGTTCAAGCAACTAGCATTTATAAGTTCCCAATAAAGTTCTCATTTAAAACAACTAATATGTAGAAATAAAAAATGAAGGAAAACTATCAGACTATAATTTAGGAGAACAAACAGAATCTATCCCTTTTAAAGTGGTTGCAACTATTGTGGCTAAAGAGAGGTGAAGAGGGAAATATCACTTTAAAACCAATTTTGAAAACTAGAATTGGGTATGTAAACTCTGGACTTGGCCTAATGGTCAAGTGACTCTGATCATGATGATAATAAACGAACTGATAGCTAACAGTCAATTTCACAAATCAATCACGGGTGACATCCATGTACCTACCTGAGTCTTAAATGCTCTTATAGTAGGTGATCCGTCAAGCGTCTCTGTGAAAATTGCATATATAGGAGAACGGGAAACACTGTCCAGCCTTCGCAATTCTCTTGATGTTGTCCTGTAAAAGAACTGAAGAACGTCTGACTAAGATGGCATAATACCTTTTTCCATATTCTAGATAACAAGAAAATGTTATGCACAATGAAATTCTACCTATGTTTCTACATAAATAGACCTCATCAAAGTTTTCAATCAGAACCAAGAGTAGAAAATATCTTGACTGCACAAGGCTAATGCACAAATATTGTACGTTTTCCCTTTTTCTATTTTACCCTCTTAATTTCCTGAAATCTTATCTCTAAAGGCCTGCATACATTGGAAACTCTACAACCCAGTGCATAGCAAGTACTGCAGATTCCCAATGCCTCAGTACAGCGTTTACAAAGTGGGAAGTCTAGTAGCATAAACCACTCTAATCTGTCACTTGGGTTTTGCACCCCTAACTAACACATTTAGTGTCACTCTGTGGAACAGGGATGCCTCGAGAGTGTTTTAGTAAGGCTCGAAGGAATTGTCAAAAAGGTTTGCCGGATTGATTACTACTTTAACTCTGTATTGTGACTGCATGTCAAGTAACACTTATAATACTCCATATTTCCTGTGGTATTTTCAAACCAAGCATTAGAGCAAAAGATTCGATATTTTTTTTCTCTTCCAAGAGATGTCTTTGGTGATGCATTATAACCTGATGCATGTCTCACAGAAAGGATCAAAACTGTTCCAACTTTCCCTCCCAATACATTTATTTGGTGACTGGTAATGGTCCACAAATGAGCGACAGAACCCAGGGTGATATAATCAAGGAGGTTTCAGTAACCTGTTAACAGTGCTCCCCCACCCATCCACCCATCGACCTTACCACCCCTACCCCTCCCCAAAGTACAGACAAAAGGATAATGACAGAGCACTATCAACTGGAAGAACGGAAAGAAAGTACTTTAAGGCTGAAAATTTTCCAATCGTGGAATCACACTGTTATTATTACACACCAATAGTCCATGCCTGCAAATTATAGAAGTAATTAGGCCTAAAGGATTTTTCATTACATTTACTATGGGCTTGTTATAAGGCACATGCAAATCTATTCTGCTATGAAGTTCGGTTTATTCTGTGGAAAAAAATTTGGAGTCCTAGCTCTCATGCAGTCAAACACATATATATACCTGTAGTTTACCGTAGATGAACCAAAATGGTAATAGTAGAAGTAAGAATAGGACCTGCAACATATATGTTAAAACCATTAAATAATGTTTTGCACAGACTAAATTAAGGAAACTGAAGTTAGAAGCTAATAGAGTGTCAAGTCATTAATGGCTATTAGAGACTCTGTTGGATATAAAATTGAGAGATAACAAATATAATGTACATTAGACTATTTAAATGGTGACAAATAAAACCAAATGAGATACAAAAGCTTCAAGTATTAATTGAAAAGCTATTAGATCTGCAAATCGGCAATCCAAGTGAGAATAGCAATGTATTTTTCAGCCAAAGCAGTATTTCCCTTGTATTTTAACAATATGACATCAGTTATAACTACGACACCAAACTATCGCATTTGACGCAATACTGTGCCCTTGTTTTGAAGACATGGAATACAAATAAGCAAACTTTTTAGTGCAAAAATATGAACCATTGAGCAAAAGATGGTGTCGATTTTTCTAACTATATGTACATATTTATATATGATCAAGGCTATCACTAGGGAGACACAGGTTGAAATTTTACAAACATGAAACTAAAGTAAAGAAGCTTGTTTGTTTACCTGCACATATGACAGAACAATTGCTATACCCAACAGGCCAACAAGATTGGCAAGTAGAATATTGATTATGAATGGAAGCGAATCGTCAATTGTATAAAGATCAGATGACAGCCTGCAGAGCAAAAGTAATATTAGCAAAAGAATTTATCACTTCACCTACCTATTGACATAGGACTTCTTTCCAACCTGTTAAGTATTCTGCCACCTGGTGTTTGATCAAAAAATTTTACAGGTGCACCAACAAGCTTATTAAGCAATGCATTGTGCACTTGTACTGCAGCATGTAGGCCACCAAATGCAAATGAGAACGCCCTTACCAGTGTCAAAAAGGAATTTATGATGCAAAAGATGCAGAGAACAACCTGCAACATGCAGTACCATGTCAACAGAAAACAATATATAATTCCAAGGTCTCATCCTTCCCGTTTTCAAATTCAATTTCCTAATCAAAGCAGTAGAAGGCAAAGGAGTAAGTTAATTTTGCAATGTAGTATATTTGCTTTGATAGGTTTTAAATATCCATAGTCCCTCGCATTGCAACATAAATGACGTTGGATAAGAAATACCCAAAATTCAAACAGTTAACGACGCTCAATGTACTATATAACGACAAAAGAAACTGATACCAAATAGAAGGATGTCGAGAATTTTGTCTGGCCCCTTCCTGTCTTATCAACCCAATATGATAACCACAGATCATTTCCATTACGAGATGCCTGCATTACAAGTGCTGAGAAGCATATTACAAATGTAATTAACCAGCCTGAGAATGAAGCATACTTCCTGCAAAAAGCAATAGAGTTACAAAATAGCAGACCATGAGGTATCACATACTTATGGGGGAAAACTTCTTACTTGTATACACCAAATTCAACTTTGCCTTTCTTTCTCAACTCAACTTCAACAATCTCTTGTGCTTCTTCAAAGGCATGAGGACTAGCTTTATCCGGAAGACCTGGTCTCTCTTGTACAGAAGTACTCTGTTCTTGCTCTTGAAAATAGCTTAAAGTATCAAACTCATTCTGCACAGATAATGTCGAATATTTTGAAGTTGTCATGTCAGTTGAATTTTCCACACACCTCACATGTCCTTTATCCATAATAACAACCATATCAGCAGCAGATATCGCCTGTCAGGATTGGAATGCCAATTACAATGGAAGCAAGTGGAACAATTTCCAAGTATAAACCAAGTTATAAACATTTGCAATGTTACGTCCAAATCAGGAGGTCTAATAATCACCAACCCAAAACCAGATTCTACACCTCAACAATTTAAAAGCTAGAAGGAAGAAATAGCAGAAGCAAACAACATGGGCAGCCAGTCTACTTCAACAAAATATGTTGTTGTGACCAACATGTCACAGGAATAGTAATTGCTCATTGAGATCTCCACATGGAACAGTCAAAGTCAAGACAAAGCAATATTATTCAATTAATTGCAATGATTTCAAGCCAACAAACATTTCCAATTTTGAGACCACAAATCATTACTTAATGCAGAGACTATAACTGAAGGGTGTTATATTATCAGCTTACTATCAGAAATCCTTTGAATGAACCAAGCATGGTATAACAGAAAAAAAGACAGCACAAGTTACAAGTTCCAATTTTGACCTATACCAAGAAAGATAAATCAGTCACCCAAAAGTGTTTATTAGCACATAGTTTCCTTTTCATTCTAAATTACAGGATTTGACGGATATTTTGACTATCAAACGAGTTTCTGAATAGGGGGTTCCTACTATAAAACTTCAATCTAGTCTCTATCAGGTATTTAGTATTTAACATATCGGTGCAATATGTTTCCAAATAACATAAAGCCATCTAAGGCCACAACCTGTACATTATGGGTACAAAGCAGACAAGTCTTTTGGCCTAGAAGAGGACCAAGAATAGCATTATGCAAAATCCATCTAGCAACTTGTGCATCCACTGCACTGAGGACGTCATCAAGCATGTATATATCTGCTATCTTATAAATGGCCCTGCCACACAACACAAGAAACCTATCAAGAGATTGCAAGTCCAATCTAATTCACAAATAAGTAAGAAAAAAGAACTGAAAATAACCGTGCCAAAGCAAGACGAGCCCTCTGTCCACCGGATAAGTTCACTCCTTTCTCTCCAATATAAGACATTTCACCATCAGGCATCAGTGAAATATCAACATCCAAAGCACATGCTTTTATGGTATCTAAATATCTGTTAGATTTAAGAAAGAAAAGTGAAGAAAAAGTAACAGATAAAACCATGGATGGATTGAAAAATATCGTATACAATTTTAGCAAAACTATAATCCAAATTTCCTATCTTGTTCATAAAAAAACCATCAATATACCTAGATAGAAAACGAGAAAAGAAGCAATGTTTTGCACATTCAAGAGAGAGGAATATTGTAAGGTTTTGCTGGATGATCCCCCTATACCTTTTTGGGTCATAACTTTCTCCAAAAAGAATATTGTCACGTATTGTTCCAGATAGTATCCATGGTACCTACAATTTCAGTAAATATTGATAAAAAGAAGCTTTATGTAAAGAGGTTGGATTATTATATGTGCTTTTGACAAAAATTTACAAACCTGTGGTACATAGGCTATACATCGACTTGAACTAATTGAGCCATGGATGAGCTGCATTTCTCCCAATATTGCACACAACAAGGATGATTTACCTGAGCCGACCTGGATACAAGAATTTAGTGAAAAAATCTGGTCACAAAAAGAAGCACAAAATGTGATATAACAAAAGTTCCTCATATCTCAACGAATGGTGTGCTTGGTTCACTTGGAGAAATGATTATAGGATTTATAATGAATATAGTAACGAATAAAAATGAATATAATCATTATAATTATGAAGGTTATTTAGAAAGAAGGAATGATTATCATTATCATTGATGGTGGTTGGTTTGTTAAAAATTTTGAAAAAAAAATTGTTAAAATTTTATTTTACATCAAATTTTAAATATATTCTAATTAACTATATTTAATTTATGTACCTCATTTATGATAACAGGATGTTTAAAATCAATTCTATTGCAGTATTTCCTTTCTAATAGTTCTTGAAGAAAAACATGCTACAGCATTTACTTGCATCAACATATCATCAGTCACATAATGTCTTCAAAATACAGTTTAATCATCCAAAACATTGTACACTTCATCAACATAATTATAATGTCCACCATTCCATTGCTATATTAAAAAAGAAAAAAAATATTGTCACTCATGTGACACTTGTTTTTTTAGTGTATTGACTTTAAGGGGTATGCAGTAATGCCCCAAACGCAGATATAGAAATACTGTTCATCCAATCATAATATAATACCAAGCATCCTTTTTTCATTCCTTACCCTTTCCTTTCTTCCCATACCAACAAACCAAGCACCCCCTAAGTTCCCATATGAAGAAAATTTTGGTTTACACAGTTTCCTAGACCAATATCAGTGCTAGACATTCACATGCCAGTAATATCCTTCTAAAAAGGTAGGATTACCTTTCAGTTAACTAGCACTTTTCACTCCCTAGTATTACTTCTAAATCCTCTATCTACAAATACAGAGCTGAACAATGTTTTTTCACAATCAGAAACCATATTAAGATATACGTCGATAATGCCAGCTTGAAGTCCTAAAGAAATGCTTAAGATTGACAGCATAATAAAATACCTATCAGTTGTACTGGGATGAACATAAGCAACATTATCCATCACTTTACCATCAGCAAACTTGTAGAATTCAATAAACAATTGATGTTTCAACATCAGGGCTTTAGTAGTATCCATTTAAGTATGCAGAAGTATTGTTGAACATAATACGATAATATCAGTTAGAAAATCAACCTCTCCAACTATTGCAATCAATGTACCCTTTGGCAAGTACAAAGTCACATTATTTAGAACCAGATTCCATTCCTTTTCATCATTACTTGACCAAGTAGAACACGCATCATGCATTTTAACAGCACTGTCCTCAGATGTGAAATCAAAATGACTATTTGAGATAGCAGATGGTGATTCATCTATTTGTTCCCCTTGACATTTCCATTCTTGACAGCAGAGGAACCTACTCAACCGTCTAGTTGATATAAAGGCCTGACTCAGAGAGAAAATGCGACCAACATCAGCAACTGCCCAATGTATATCAACACTTCCATATTTATAAACGAGCACTACTCACATCAATCAGTCCATTAATGACCCATGGGAACGAATTGAGAGGAGAGATCAAATTATTGAACAGAGCAAGACAAGTGAAAACCTGCAGTACAAGTTTCAGAAAAGCAACCAAACTAATATAAATGAAGTAGGATAAAATAATAGAAGGGAATTTATTATTAATGAGTTAAATGAGACACAGTCAACATACCGTGGCAGCATCAAGCTGATATCCCATCAAAGTATACAGTCCAAAAGTAAACAGGGAGAAAAGAGTTGGTGTTGTGGCCCAAAAAAAGACACACCAAGCATCCAAATACTTGCGCGTCTGAAGAGAGCGATCAAACACAATTGTTGAGAACTATTCATTATTTCACTAAAATGTAATGATGGTGATACATCACACTGCACTTCAATTCCAATTTATGGAAAGTAAATTGTCATACAGCTAAGTGCTTGACTTCTTCAGTTCTAGTCTTCATCACCCAACTAGAGAAAAGTTGCTCCCAGCTATACATCTTTATCGTGCGAATATGTGTCAGAATTTCTCCTGATCTTCTAATCCTGTCAGAGATTAAAACATACAGAACATACATATATATATAGTTAAAATAATTTACTGATTCATTTATAGACCTCACCCAATAGCTTAAACATTTGGATTCAATGGTTCTTGATATGGCATCAAAGCCTTCTATGATCAGAACAAGTTCAAGCCACAATACCCCCATTTATGTGGATCTCTGGTTTATTGTAATTTATCCACATTTCGTATGAGGAAGCATATTAAAATAATATATTAGTTATTTATGGATCTTATCTAATAGCTTAAACATTTGGATAAAATGGTTTCTTCACAGTTGCTAAGGGAAGATGTACCAGGGCATCTAATTTTTAGCACTATAATATCTAAGATCACAAACTTATTCAAATTGTTCCACTTGACACCCTTTAGTTTTTGGGCTAACCATGTAAAGGCACTTGTAACTGGTAAAATCAATACAAAACTCAATGAATATGAGAAAAGCTTCCTCGGCTACTGCAGAGAAGATATTTGGGTCATAGAAAACCCATGAAAGGCTTTTTTAACCTCCATGCCAAGGCCTTGAAGCCATTAAGCATAGTTATTATATGTACAAAACAACACCATGAAACAACCAAATTTTGGGTAATAACACAACCATTTGGCAAAATTTATTCAAACAAAAGAATGCATACCTCTCATCTTTTTGTGTCATCATTTTCTCAGTTGCACCAGCAATTAATCCGGAGATCCATTTATTCACTACAATAGTAAAAAAAAAATATCATATAGTTTAATATTCTCAACAAAAAGGTGAAAACACTAAAGAACAGTCCACATCTCACAGCAACATGCCAGTTGAAAAATTTGCAGAAGCCCATATATAATCCACATTACTCTTATCAGTATTTATTAGAATAATCTTACGGGACCATATCCCTTAGTGTCCAAAGCTGTGTCTACGAAATTTAGCAGAGGATACTTAAAGAATTATTAAAAGGATTTTTATTCCTCTGTAATGAAGAAGAGTATAGGGGCTCAGAAGGTCATAATTTAAAAGGTAATGCATGTAGACACTGGGGACAAGTGCTTGTCTTAATGAAATTAGTGAGATCCTATCCAATTGACATCCCTTCATTTTGCCTACTTTGACTTCTACCAAGTTAACAACGGTTCTTGACTATGAAAACTCTTCATTAGTCCCCATATTTATCATTTTTTAACTCTTGAGAACAATTTAATAGCTCCTTTTTTAGTGTGAATAAACAGATTAAAACTTAAGTAACCTCTAGTTACAATGAGAAAGCAATTATGATCATTTTCCAGCGCTCAAAAAATTGGCTTATGCATCTAGTTTGATCATGAAAAACCGACATAGTGTAAATCCCCTTGATGTGATGCTGCTTGATGCAGGTTTATGAGCACTTAGATATGAAGATATTAATACCTGGTATTAATAGGATAGTTATTGCAAGCCCAGAAACAAAAGCAAATTTAACTTGTGTATACAGAAGAAACAATGCTACTCCGATTTGAAAAGGCAAGCTGAAAAAGAAATAAGACTTGGTAAGTAAATTATCACAAACCATAACAAATAAGGCCACTTATAAATATTAACAATGATCAAATTCCACAAACTGAGCTCTTGCTTCACAATAATGTTGCATTATTACCTCCACATATCATGGAAGCTGTTACACAAGTTGACAGTTCGATCAGCATCTACAGACATAAATGTCTGTATTTCTCCCTCAGAGAATTTTGACCGCTCTGCTAGGGTAACACATAGGCACTAAGATAAAAGTATCAACAATCATAAAGCTATGAGCTGGACAATGTAATTTTCATAATACAAAGTAACCCAAAACATTATAAAGTTTCTGTTGAATTAATTACCGGGTTGTTCCCTATCATAGTACAAGCTCAGAAATCATACCTTGTGGTAAATCAAAGTCATAATGCCAGAACGCAGCTTTAGCTTCAACTTTGCAAGATGAAATGTATATTGTGTATCAAAGAAGGACCTGCAATAACAAGTCGTGAATCAAGATACAAATCCAACACCAATTCACAGTTCATCTCAAAGGTACAAGATTAGGATTTGAATTGTCAGTTTGCAAAACTTATAAAAGCAGAAACAGAATGAAGGGCATGTTCCTATCTTATAGAATTGTTGCTTGGCAACCAGAAAGAATCAGAAAAGAAACAACCAGTATAATGCCTTAAAACTTGTTATCACTAAGCATTTGCAATATTCAATAATTAGTTAAGAATCAGATAAGAAACAACCAGTATAATGCCTTGTCACTTATTATCCCTAAGCATTTGCAATATTCAAGAATTAGTTAAAAAGCCAATTAATTTTCAAGTTGAACAAAAAGATACAAGTATTCATCAGGTATCCAGGTTTAGAAAAGCCCTTTATCTGGGCATAGGTTGAAAAAGAAGCCAAAGAAAACATGTGGTTACATAAAGATCCAGACCCAAAGCTCAATACACGATTCAGCTAGCACAAAATTCACACTGAAATTATTAGGAATCTAGGATCTTCTAGAATGTCAATTATCATTTTGACATTTCTCAACCAATAAAATAGAAAGACTCTGCTACCATGCATTTCAATTTGAGTCAAATATCTTTGTTCAAGTCTAACACATGGCCACATTTTCATGCAAAAGTTATCTTAGGTATGCCACCCTTATTTTTGTGAGAATTACCATGAAAAATAGAATTAATAAAGCAAGTTCATTCAGCAAAAGGAACCAAAATATATTAAACACACAAATATGCAAAATGAAATGCGTAGAAAGGAAGAAAACTTACTTCAGAATGGAGGTGAGGCCTAAGGATAAAGCAATAAGATAGCCATCCCAATGCAGAGAACCTAAAAGTAGCAATTACTGTTATCAATATATGTACTTGCTATAAACATCTACTTATTATACTAGAAATAAACAAGTTACCACAGATCTATTAGGAAAAAATCAAAAGAAAATAGGAAGCACGGAGAAGAGATAATCTAAACAGCCAACTAGCAACAAACATCATTAAACTGTAGTAGCATTAAAACAAGCCCTTTGAACTGATGAATCAACAGATTATCTAGGAAAAAGAAAGAACATAAATAATAAAAAAGATACGAATAGCAGACCTAAATTTCTGAAAACACTTCCAAAAACCCAAACGAAGATACCAATTATATCGAATGTACAGAGTAGTAGAAGTCATTTCAACAAAATAGAAAGCAAATGGAAATTGACTCATGGTACAAACCTTGTTGAAGAAATCGGATAAGTTTATTGAGAAGAAGAGGTCCAACAAAGCCAATACAGTCATTAAACACCTGAGGAAAACTATCGATGAGATGGTGGACAAAAATTATGAAGCAACTATCTTACCCTCAAATTGTTTTCAGAATTATTCATCTGATTAAGTAGAAGTTAATGCCAAAGACATGAAGGAAAAATTTTGTGCAGTAAGCAAAATGGCTAGCAAGTATTACTTCTAAGTTCTACCAAGTATCTCCCTTTTTCTTTTCTCTTCTTTTGTTTTTCAGTTTTTTTTTCTTTTTCTTCTACTTATTTCTGATCTCCAAGAACAAGAATCATTTTTACTTGTGAGAAATAAAACTTTTTTGCTCATTATGTACATAGACTGCATAGCTTGCCTACTTTTTCCATTCTGCAACTAACAGCTTCAGGGGCTAACTTAATGTCATAGACAGTTGATATCATGACAAAATAATTTAGCTTTGCAAATAAATTATTTACAAATAACAAATTATATGGCATTTTAAAACTGCTACACAAAACTCTTTCTTGCCGATAGAGAGTAATTCATTTTATATTTTGTTAGATTAACAACATGAATGTGTCATTCCATAATAGAAATGGATATCTTTCATGAAAATCTAGAGTACCTTTAATAAGCCTAGACGAAGATATGGCCATCCATATGCACATAAGATAGCTTTAAACAAGAAAGGGTTAGAACTACTCCATTGATCTGCCCAGCAGTTTGATAGTTTCTTATGACAAGTAGAAGGTTCCATATCATCTGGTAACTGAAGCAAATCTTCAAAGTCAAGCTGCTTTGCAACACCACGATTCATGACAGAAGTGATACATTTGAATGTCATAAGATCCCACCAGCCCGAAAGGTCAACCTGTGACAAACATATACAACAGACCGGACATTATCAGTTATAGAATTCAAAATGCAGGATCAGGAAAGAAAAAGAATGGGGAGGCCTTCTATTAGTGTAGAGAATCCTGTAATAGTAGATAGTCCCTTAATTAAGGGATTATCCTTAGAGATTATCCTTAGCTGTAATATCTAGCTATATCAGGGATATTTCCAAATAAGGAGTCTTCCTAAATTAGGAAGACTCCCAAAACTATGTACTCTAGCTCTATATAAGAACTTATGTGTATGCAACATATGGAGATAATAAATTTCAATATATATTGAAGTGCTTACAAGGTATTAGAGCCTCACGCTCTTCCATGAATTACAAGGCTGCAATGGTGGGGTCTCGATCTTCATCCCTCGAGACCACCAGCAACTCTACCCCTTTCTCTGGATCAGGAAATCGACCTGATTCAGTTAGCATACAACCAGAAAATTCCCTACAAATTTCAATCCAAAAGCTTAATGGAAGAAACTACCTAGAATGGTCCCAATCAGCCCATCTTGTAATTACTGGAAAAGGAAAGATAGGGTACATAACAGGAGCAATCCAAACTCCAAGGTCAGAAGACTCCAATTTCGACCAATGGTGCTTGGAGAATGCCATGATTACAGCCTGGCTTATCAATTCCACGGAACCAAGGGATGGAAGACCCTTTATTTTTCTCCCAACAGCCAAAGATGTATGGGAAGCAATCAAAGAAACATACTTAGACCTGGAAAACTATGCTCACTTGTTTGAACTCAATTCAAAAATGTGAAAAATGCAGTAAGGTGAGCAAGATGTGACTGCATATTATAATGAGATGACTATAATATGGCAAGAGTTGGATCTATTTGAGAAAACAAAGTGGAAAGATCCAGAAGATGCGGCCCAATATAGAGAGGAAGTTGACAAGGGACGAGTGTTTGTTTTTATGGCTGGCTTGAAGGCAAAATTGGATTAAGTCAGGGAACGGATTTTGGGACGAAGGCCACTACCCTCAATCCTAGAAGTCTTCTCTGAAATCAGAAGAGAGGAAGCTCGGAAGAGTGTCATGTTGGGAAAAAAAGGCACTATGGACTTCCAGAATGAAGGTTCAACATTTGTCTCAAAGAAAACCATGCCATACAAGAGATACCTGCTGGAAAATACATGGCAAACCAGCAAACTGGAAGAAAAAATGGGCTAGTGGAGCAGGAGACAGGAAAGCTTTGCAAGTTGGGAACCAGCCTAGTCATGACCAAGACACCTCACAGCTCAACCAGGACCTTTCCTTTCACAAAGGAACAGCTTGATCATCTGTACACATTCCTTCTAGTTGAGAATTCCAAAAAACCTTCTTGTTCTGTAGTCCAATCAGGTATAATCCTTCCAAAAGCCTTTGTTTGTTCTATACCCTCCTAATCTTGGATAGTTGACTCTGGTGCTTTTTCCTCTTACTCACCGTGTGCAGGGAACCAGAAAATTCAAGTTGCAGATGGTTTCCTAGCTTCAGTAGCAAGAAAAGGGACAGTCCTTATTTTAGATACCTTAACACTAAAAAATGTTCTTCACATTCCCAATCTTTCATACAACCTTGTTTCTGTTAGCAAGCTAACCAAAGATATGAATTGCAATGCGAATTTTTGGTCGACTCATTGTATGTTTCAGGATTTGGAATCGGGGAGGATGATTGGGGTTGCTAGGGTTACTAGAGACTTATATATCTTGCAAGAAGAAGGCAAGAAACATGAAGAAGGGAGCTGTCACATTACTGTCAACAAGAAGGAGGAAGAAATAATGATGTGGCATTATAGGTTAGAACATCCTAGTTTACAATACCTAAAGTGTGTGTTACCTCATTTATCTATCAATAAAAGTGCCAGCTTTCAATGTGAATGTTGTGAATTAGCTAAACTTCATAGAAGTGATTACCCCATTCAAAACAGTCGATGTCCAGAGCCATTTATGTTAATACACAGTGATTTATGGGGTCCCTCTAGAACTCAAACACCTAATGGAAAGCGGTGGTTCCTCACTTTTATTGATGATTGCTCTAGGGTCACATGGGTGTTTCTTTTGGGAGATAAATCGGAAGTTTGTGCCACAATAGTATCCTTCTATAACATGGTGAAAACTCAATTTCAAAAGGAGATTAGAATGTTAAGAAGTGATAATGGGAAGGAGTATGTGAACTTGGCAGTAAAAAATTTTCTAAATAGCAAAGGGATTATCCAGCAAACCTCTTGCAATTACACCCCACAACAAAATGGAATTTCTGAAAGAAAAAACAGACATCTTTTAGAGGTAGCTAGGGTTATTAGCTTTCAAACACATGTCCCAAAATACCTATGGAGAGAAGCAGTTCTCACTGCCAATTTTTTGATCAATAGACTTCCCTGAAAAACCTTAAAATTCCAAACCCCATTACAAATCTTCTCCTCTCTCTTCCTTAACACAAAACCAAGCCCTCCTATCCCTTTGAAAATATTTGGCAGCACTGTATTTATTTATAACCATGATCCTAAGAAATCTAAACTAGATCCTAAAGCTATCAAGTGTATTTTTGTTGGCTACTCTAGAGCCCATAAAGGATATAGATGTTTTGATCCAATATCTAGAAAGTTTTTACCTTTATGGATGTTAAATTTTTTGAGGGTAGACTATATGATAGCCACATTCATCTTCAGGGGGAGTATTTTAGTCAGGAAGATGAGAGGTGTAATAGGAAAAAAAACTGAGATATTAAACCTAGAAGGATCAGCAGTAAAGAAGATTACTAGTCAGGGGGAGGAAACAGAAAATTCAGGAAGACAATGTTGAAATGGAAGCTAAAAAACATAAAGCGCTCCACGGTGCAGTTTACAGCAGGGGAGCAAGGGAAGTAATCTTTGATATAACCCAATTATCATCCCCGATTCTAAGTCCTGACATCTCTCAATTAGAAACTGAGATTAATAGCACCCAATCAGGTAACTCAAATGATCTCCCTGGAGATATTTTTCTTCCTATTGCAATGAGAAAAGGGAAAAGATCATGCACACAATACCATATTTTCAACTTTGTCTCTAATGCAAAATTGTCTCCAACTTTTTCTGCGTTTATTTCAACACTAACCAGTGCAAAAATTCCAAACAATATACATGATGCTTTGGCTGCTCCTGAGTGGAAGGAGGCGATTTTGGAAGAGTTGAA
>JANIPM010000005.1:9290711-9305135 GCA_027478405.1 Erythroxylum cassinoides
GGCTCGGAAGACATTGTTATGGGAAATGGTGAAACAATCCCGATTTCTCATACTGGTAACATTGATCTGAAAGCATCAAATTGCCGCTTCACCTTGAATAATGCCTTATGCTCCCCTTCCGTTACCAATAATCTACTTTCAGTTTCCCAATTTTGTCGTGACAATAATAAATCTATTGAATTTTTTCCTTTTTCCTATGTTGTGAAGGATCTGGCAACGGGGGCGCCGCTGGTTCGAGGAGCAAGTAGTGGACGGCTTTATCAATGGCCACCAACGACTTACACGGCTTTACCAACCTGTAGGGTGGCTGTCTCAAGTGACCTGTGGCATCAGCGATTGGGTCATCCCAATCACCATGTTTTAAATCAAGTTTTTACGCAATTTTCCATTCCCAAAAGCAATTCAAAAATCTCCGTTTGTAATTCATGCAATTCGAATAAAATGCACAGGTTACCATTTTCTCAAAACACTTTGCAAACTACATCCCCATTGCAAGTAGTCTATAGTGATCTTTGGGGTCCTTCTCCGGTTTTGTCGATTGATCAGAAACGCTACTATGTTTTATTTGTCGATCATTTTTCAAAATATATGTGGCTTTATACACTCAAAACGAAAGATGAAGTTTTCAAAATTTTTCAACAACTGCATCCCTTACTTGAACGACGTTTTGAAACAAAACTCTTGAGTCTTTATACTGATGGTGGTGGTGAATACCAAAGTCTTGACACCTATTTAATCAAAAATGGCATTGAACACCTCGTGTCTCCCCCTTATACACCACAAAGAGTTGCCATAGTTGAACACAGACACCGACACATCATAGAAACGGCCAAAACTCTCATGCACCAAGCCTCCATGCCTTCCCAATTTTGGTCCTTTGCCTGTCAACAAGCCACATATCTAATAAACCGACTACCGACTCAGATCTTAGACAACCTTAGTCCATATGAGGTGCTCTTCCGAGACAAACCCAATCTTCAATCCATTAAAACATTCGGCTGCCTTTGTTACCCATGGTTAAAACCATATGCCAAACACAAGCTTGAACCCAAATCCAAACCATGTTTATATCTAGGGTTCTCCACCAAGTATCATGCGCATCAGTGTTTTGATTTCCCAACCTCGAAAATCTTTATAAGTCGGGATGTAGTTTTCTTTGAACACAACTTCCCTTGTGCAACCACTCAATTTCGGAACAAGGGAAATTTATCTTTTGTATCATGGGAAGTTTTAGAACCTGCATCTTTGAAAGCCGATGATAACAATCCTCTGTCTTGTTTTGACTTACCCAACTACTTGCAGGTTCAGCTGTCTACTACTTCCTCTTCATCAGCGTCGTCTGTTGTTCCAGGTACATCTCTTGAACCCAATCCCACCACCTCATCTCTACATCCACGTGAAACAGCGCACACCCACATGTCCCCACCAAACTTGGTTCCCCCCTGCACTCAGATATACCACCGTCGCCGCAACTCCTTACCTGCTCCCTCTTCCCCTAATCGACCTGAATCTCCTTTCCCCATCCCTCAACCCGTCATGCCTAACCCGATTCAGTCAACCACAGCCGCCCCTACCCAAACCCAACCTCGCCCAGCTACCCCCAACCAAGTAAATCCGACACCAACTCACCACATGGTCCTACGGTCTCACACCAACAGTCTCAAACCAAAACAATATCATATCACAACATCCCAGTCTCCCACATCTGTACCTCGAACCTACAAACAAGCCCAAAAACATTCCCACTGGCAACTTGCAATGCAAGCTGAATATGATGCTCTGCTTCGTAACCAAACGTGGAGTCTTGTCCCATACGATGCTTCCAAGAATATTGTGGATTGTAAATGGTTATTTCGTGTCAAATATAATGCTGATGGTTCCATTGACAGGTATAAGACACGACTGGTAGCGAAAGGTTACACTCAAAGGCCGGGAATTGATTATCATTCGACATTTAGTCCGGTGGTGAAACCGGTAACAGTACGCTTGGTTCTTACAATTGCCACGCATCTTTCCTGGCCAATACATCAACTAGATGTAAATAATGCTTTCTTACAAGGCAAGCTTGATGAAGAAGTCTATATGCGGCAACCACCTGGCTATGAGTCCACTTCGAATCCCGATTATGTGTGCAAATTGCACAAAGCCATTTACGGATTGAAACAAGCCCCTCGTGCTTGGTATACTGCAATCAAAAATTATCTTGTGGACTATGGTTTTGTTACAGCCAAATCTGACTCCTCTCTTTTTATTTTCCACAATTCGGGGTTCATTGCTTATGTGCTAGTATACGTTGATGATATTATTGTTACAGGGAATAACACTCAAGGGGTACACCGTATCATCACTGCGCTTGCTACTCGTTTCTCGCTTAAGGATCTTGGAAATCTGCACTATTTCTTGGGCATAGAAGTCTCTTATGATTCAGCTGGTATGTACTTGTCTCAACAAAAGTATGTTCTGGATTTACTTGAGGACTTGAACATGACTGATTGTAAAGGTGTACCCACCCCGATGAGTCCGACGACTGATTTCACTAGTGATGCTCCTCATGCCGAAGTTGATGCCTCATTATATCGTCGAGTAATTGGCAAACTTCATTATTTGTCATTTACAAGACCGGATGTTGCTTTTGCGGTCAACAAATTATCACAATTTATGCACAACCCAAGTGATAGCCATTGGCGTGCAGCCAAACGAGTCTTACGCTACCTACAACAGACATCGACTATGGGCATATGTATTGCACGTGAGCCACCTCTTCAGTTAGTTACTTACTCAGACTCGGACTGGACTGGGGATCCACTTGACCGCACCTCAACAACGGGATACGTTGTTTATTTTGGCAGCACGCCGATCTCGTGGTCCTCTAAGAAGCAGCGCTCGGTGTCACGATCATCGACAGAGGCAGAGTACAGGGCTGTAGCAGCTGCGGTGTCTGAAACTAACTGGATTCAAAATCTACTACTTGAGCTTCGTTTTCCGATACTGACAGTTCCAACGGTCCTTTGCGACAATGTTAGTACAACATATATTTGTGCCAATCCAGTTTTTCACAGTCGGATGAAGCATGTTGCAATTGATTTCCATTTTGTTAGGGAACAAGTCCAAAATGGTGCTATTAAGGTTAATCATTTACACTCCGCGGATCAAGTTGCGGATATTCTCACGAAACCACTGCCGCGGGCTGCCTATCTTCGCAATTTATCAAAACTGGGTCTCGTCGCTCATATCCCCAACTTGAGGGGGCGTAATAGTACAACAGAACAAACGGTGTAGTTGATTTGGTAATTATCTGTTTGTTGTAAATATATTTACTGTAAGTTAGCTTCCTACATCCTAGGAATAGATACTGGAGGATTATTCTGTTTTGAACTCCAATCTGTTTGAATTTCAAATGTATACGATTGTAATCTACTTGAGTTTAAATACTCACAATCAATAGAAGATAAAACAGCTTTTTCACAATTCTTTATAATCAACCAATTGGCCAAAAACTCCCGGATTTAGTAACCGTCATGAACTAAAAGCCACCACAGGAGGCGGCTATAAACTCCATCACAGAAGAAGCAATATCCTCCACATCAGCGCTGGCCGTCGTGTCCACCACCACCCTGGGCACATCACCAACGTCATAATCCGTACACCCGTCATAACCCTCCACCAACTTCTCCAGCTCACGCCACGTGGAGGGCTTGTGCCAGCTGCGGCCACGGTTCTCGAGTCGCTGACGCCACTCGGCCTCATCCCTCGGCTTGCACTCGACAACCACGAGGCGGGCTCCGACGGACGTCGCCAAGCGGACCAGCCGTTCGAGGTGGGCCCGGCGGGAGAGGGGAGAGTCGATGACGACGCTGAGGCCGAGGCGGAGCTGGGTGGCGGCGATGTTGAAGGCGACATCGTAGGAGAGGTCGTTGAGGAGAGGTTGAGGAGTGGTGGTGGAGAGAGAGTAGGTGGAGTCGCGGACGTCGTCTTTGTCGATGAGAGGGACTTGAAGAGAGGAGGCTAAGCACTGAGCTAGTGTGGTCTTCCCTGTTCCTGGGTGCCCTTTCATTGCTATTATCCTTGCCACCTTGACTTTGTCACTGCTTCTATTTTCCATGAAGTTGTTCTTGTTCTGACGATGAATCCAAATTTTGAGAAGCTTGTAAATAGTTCCGTGGGATCGAGATGACAATGGATAAGCTTGTTTACGTTAGGCTGACAAAGATATACGCCCAATATAATATCTTCATTTCTATTAACTAAAATTGATAAATTTAATAGAAGTACACGACCGTGTGTAGTTTAGCTTTGCTATCCAACAAGTAAGTGTAAGAACAAGGAAGGCTAGACGAGGATCTGCACTCCTTTGACTTCTTATGGTTCAGAGCGAAGACACGTGGCATATGTTATATCTCCAGACCTCTACCACTAACCCCTCTTCTTCTTCTACTCGTAAACAAACGAACGATCACAAAAATGGCTGCGCGTCTAGGGGCTGCCTCGCACCGTTCTCTCTCTCTACCTCCTCGAACTTCACTCTCTTTGTCTACTCTCCCCACTTTCACTCCACTCTTCCTACGCCCAAGACTCTCCTCGATTACCAAACTCCATTGCACTGCCAACAAACGACAACAAGAAGCCCCTCCAAGTTTCGACCCAAAGAGTGGGGTGGCTGTGTACAAGCCTAAATCTTATCAAGAACTTGTCAATGACGCTGCCAATTCTCTCTCTTTCGCTCTTCAAGACGGCAAGACCCGCTTGGAAATCGACTTCCCGTAATTTCCCCGCTTGTTTTATTAGTGCTATCCTTAATTTCTTGTTTACCTCAGTTGTCGGGCATTTATTGCTAGGAATAATCCGTATCATCATTTGTGCTTTTAAGCATTAACATGATGATATTTGTAATTTAGAGTGACGGGTTGAGTGAAAGATTGAAGCTTTTGTAAAAAAGATTATCGAAGGAGTTGATCTACCATTTGCTTGCTGTCTTTAATGTCATAGGAACTCTTTTCTTGATTGGTTTGTCATTTCGCTTAATCTTACTGTTAATCCATGTATTTATATGTTTATCTTTTAATTCAACAATAAGAAAAGGATGTAAATATGCTGTCAATAATAATAGGAATTTAGAAATAATGAAAGAGGCAAGTTTAAGTTAGAAACTTACATTATTCTGAGCTAGCTTCTTGGAAAATATAGCTAGGCGTTATTGATTATGGTTGCCTGATAAAAATTATGGCAATATCGGCAATGCTAGTGTTTCCTATGACATGATGGAAACATGCCTATATCAGCAAATGTTTGGCTTTATTTTGTTGTGTAATTGTTCCGTATCTATGCAATACTTGATCTTTTCTATACTTTTCCTTCTTTGCATCTCAGGCCGTTGCCCAGCAACATTTCTTCTTACAAGGTACTTTTTGGTCTTCTTCCGTGCTTGTTAAATACATTGTCCTGTGCTCATCTTTGTTTGAGCTCAGTTGCTTGTATTATTTTATAATTTCGGGTTTCACTTTTTGTGCCAATACTGTTTCCCAGTTTCTACTTCTGTTTGTCAATATCTAAATTATTGACATTGTTTTTATCTTTAGAATCGTAATCTGCAAGATTTTTAGACCAAATATTGTTTTTTGGTTCAGCTTTGTGACTGAAGAAGCTTTTGTTTATGCTGCCTAATTTGAAAAGGAAAAGTTTTAAAGATACAAATCTATCATCTTATACGTACAAGTTGCTGATACATGAAGGGATCTTCAGATGAGTTCATTGATGCCAACATTCAACTTGCGCTGGCAGTTGTCAGGAAGCTCCAGGAGAAAGGGGAAATAAGAGCATGCATTGTGAGAGGCTTTCATTCGTTCATTTGTTCATTTTTTCACTTCAAAATAAGATATGTAACCTAACAGTTTGAATTTCAGGTGTTTCCTGATAAGCCAGAAAAGCGGAGAGCTTCTCAACTTTTCAAAGCAGCTCTTGACTCGGTAACTTAATAATTCAGACAATTCTTTTTCCACTGCAATCCATTATTGCATTGGCAGCTATTGACTCTTTTGAGTTTCTACCTGTGGAAGAAGATATTTCATTTTAAGCCTAGAGCTTCATCATGGGTTGACAGAGTGATAAGGTTCAGATGTTTGTTCCTAAATGAGGAAGGGGAAGAACAATGTCAAAATTAGCAGTTATCATTACGTTTTAATTGTACAATTAAATTTTGTATTGCCCTTAATTTGGGAAACTAGGGGCATGATGGAACTTAGAGCTTCTTATAGATCTTCCCCGTGACTTATTCAAAATCCTTTTGTGTTATGATCTTGTTGTAGATCGAAACCGGCTTTTCATCTAGCAAATATGCAGAAAATAACTAATGGAGTATGCAAGATGTCCTATGGATTTTACGTTTTGTTTTCACTTACAGATGGATGGTATAACCATAGGTTCTCTTGATGATGTCCCCAGTGGTGCTCTTACATCATTTTTCAAGTCTATAAGGAACACCTTAGATTTTGATTTTGAAGATGATAATGAAGGTTAGTTTTTGGGATGTCAAAATGCCTATTATTTCTGCTGGTGTTTACCTTATAGTGGCTTCATCATTAATCAATCAGTTTGCTTTGCCTTTGCTGCTATCTATTCTACTTCGTTTGGATATGTGTTGACTGTGTTTGCAAACCAAGTGGATGTCCTATTTAATAAATAACTTGTCCAGTTTTGGTGGATGTTTTCTAGTCGAAATTTCATTTGAAAATAGTCGCATCACTTTTCATATCAATGCCCAAAAGGAACTGCATATTGTATTGCTGTTAAGGTTTTGACTCACTTTTCAAAAAAAAAAACAAATTTGACTCTCATTAGCCCTGCTGATTGGAATTTCTTGATGATTATGTGTGTTAAGTTGATAAATATAAGTATTTGGCGAGCTTCGTAGTCAAAAACTCAGAATTCTGGAACCAACAATAATTAATTCTCATGAAATATTGGACTATCACGGCTCAAGTTGAGGTCTCAATTTTCATGCTATATTAGTTTAGTCCAATTACACAATTCTCTTCCTTCACCTTTATGTAGAAAAATATTGGGAAAAAAACAGAAAATTTTCTAACTTTTGTTTTATGTAACTTTGTCCATTTTTTTCATTGTCAGGTCGTTGGCAGTCCAATGAGCCACCTTCACTTTACGTATTTATAAACTGTAGCACACGTGAACTTGCTATTATAGAGAAATATGTGGTAAGTTTCTTCCTTTATTGTTCTTGATTTTAATCTATCATCCTTAACTTGGAGGTTGTTTGTCTTTTATCTTTTGTCTTCCTTTTCTATCTGTTGCATTAGCCCCTTGATTTAACAAGAATTTAATCAGTTCCTGTCATGATTCATTATCCTAATAGTGTTTGAAATATTGTCTACTGATTACTTATCCATGTATCCACAAACTGCAATTGATATCTGATTTATTGTCCAATTGTGGATGGCAGGAAAAGTTTGCCATGTCGACCCCAGCCCTTCTTTTCAACCTTGAGCTTGACACATTACGGTATGCTGTTTCCGAATTCATCTATAATAATTAATTTCCTTGTTCTTCTTGGTTTAGCAATTGCTACTTTCTTTTGCAGTGCTGACTTGGGTCTTGTAGGATTTCCAACCAAAGATTTGCATTATCGCTTCCTTTCTCAGTTTATTCCTGTATTCTACGTTCGAACGAGAGAGTACTCCAAGGTCTCCTTTCCCACTTTATGTAAAAACTTTTTTATGTTACTTTTAACTCAAACCTGTAATAACTTTTCATTTTTAACAAGGTTAGACTGTACCAGTAGCACCTTATGTTGTTAATTACAATGGAGCATTGTTTCGCCAATACCCTAGTATGTGACTATTCTTTGTAATAAGTACTCAAATTCTCCTTATATTGTTTATTTTCTTTTTCCTTTGTTTTTGGGCTTAGATTTTATCTGCTATTTTGAGACTTAACATGTATTTACGAGTTTCAGTTGGTGGCATCAAAATAGAGTAAATATCAAAAGAATTAATGTTGATCAATATTTGACAGCAATTCAAGGGATACTGATTTAATCACATTTTTACAGATTATTACTTTTAAGGGGCTCTTAGATATGATGAATTAATAGATATACTGATCGAAATATTACTTGTTAAGCAGATTGGAGTCATCCTCCAAAATTATCGGTTACTAAATCTAAATTCTTGAACTTATTATTTGATCAAATGAAGTAGATGTCATCTGCATGTCTAAAGAAAAACTGGGATTCTGTTCCAAAAAGTCATGATTATATTATTTTTCTGGTTTGGCAAACTTTTATCCAAAGCACACCAAACTGTTCCCTTGACTGTCAAAGAAATATTTTATTTTGGGTTTGCTGGAAACGTGGCATTCCACATTTTTATAGTCTATAATTCCATTCCTCATCAATATATACGGATTCTAAGCCTCATTGTTGAGTATCTTACAAATTGTGATGTTTTGACGTTTTGCAGGACCTTGGCAGGTTATGCTTAAACAAACTGATGGTTCATATGCTTGTGTAGCAGAGAGTGCAACTCGATTCACTCTCGGTGAGGTAAAGATATTTTCTTACTCCATGCTTTTCTAATTAATACAAATAACTTCGTGTCATTGTAACCGATTAATTGGTGTGCCTCAGACCAAAGAAGAACTGTTGAGAGTCCTAGGATTGCAGGAGGAAAAGGGAAGCTCACTGGAATTTCTACGCAGAGGCTACAAGGTAAAATTCATATCCGAGTATTTTCACGATATTATTCCACTGTCATCCTCTGCACCTTGGTAGTACCTTAAACTTGAAGACATTGGTAATTGTAGATACAGCATGCATATACTTGTACATTTATTCTCTGGTAGAAGTGCAAATAGCTGACTAATATCTCAACTTCATGTGGATCTTGTAGACAGCGACCTGGTGGGAAGAAGATGATGAATTGGAATCATCTTCTGAGTGGCGTAGTTAAGAGCCAACAATGAAATTCGGGACTATTATACCCTCACTGTAAGCATTAGGTGAACCTCCGTGAAATATGCTCAAGCCCAAGAAGCTGTGGATATATTTATTTTTAACCTTCTATACATGCTAGACTGCTGATTATAAAATCTCTTTTTTTATTCCTTTCTGGTTCTTTTCTAGTTTTCATTAACCTCCTGATATATCCTTTTTATTTCTCTTTAAAGCATTTGCACCCACACTTGAAAGAATATAGACAAAAGTAAGGAATAGAATATTTAAGGGTGCATAAGTTTATCTGAAGAGTTTCTTTGTTCTGTTAAAAGATTAATCGCTTCCCAAATAATAATAAGCTTAGAAGAATCTTCTATATTGGTCCATTTGCACAGCATGGAAGGAATTTAAGTTACATTACGTGGTGGCTGCAGTAGTCTCTATCTTCTGCACCAAATTAGATATTAACAAGTTACTATGACATATGCTTGAAGTATATGATGGAACATGTTGCCTCTAAAGTTAATCAACCAAAAGTATGCTTTTCGGTTTGATTTGTCGAAGCTACTCTATGAGTTAATCTGCACCAAAGTCAGGTTCAGGGGGTTTCTGTAGTCTAATCCTCCCTCTACCCGTTGCACTGCGATGCCTGCGAAGTGCATTGGCTGCAAAACGAGATGCAAAGAATGTTGCACGAAGCCTGGAAGTACCCCCGTGTTCTCCAAATAAAGCTGTTTCATCATCATAATCATAATCATCGTCTTCATACGCCAGTTCCTCTACTTCCAAGCGACGAAGCTCTGCTGCTTTCCTCCTGGAATATCTACGCCAAGCAGTTTGGATGAAGCAAGCAGCCCAAGTCTTCCACTGTTGCGAGTAGAAACGGAATGTTTGCTGAACCTGCCTGCTGTGAAGACGCCTGAACTGGGATGCGACAAACTTGAGCTCTTCAGCTTCCAATGCGAAAGCCTCTACTTCACTCAGAGCCCTGACTGTTCTTGTTGATGATGGCAAGTTGGCACCGGCTTTGGGGTCAAGTGCCCAGGTTAGAAGCTCTTCACCACAGAAGTCTCCTTCCTTGAGGTAACCTTGGTTAAAGAAACCACTTCTTCCACCATCTGTGGTAACACTTTCCAGGCGCCCACGGATGATAAAAAGCATTTCATCTACAGGATCTCCTTCTCGAACTATGTAAGTATACTCTGTGTATAAACTAGGCTTTAGCCGCTCACAAATGGCATCTAACAAACTTTCGTCCATATTGGCGAACAGCGGAACCTGTACAAAACATCCATGTAAGATTGATAATAAGAGAATAGAAGTCACGTGAGTGTTCATCTCGATTCATGCCCTCTTAAATCCTCATATAGGACGTTTGTAGTTGGGGACTCCTGGGCAATCATGATATTACTGATGTCCTATGTAAGTTTTCGTGCATGAAGGCATATCTGGACACGTGATCAATCAAAACTTTGATGGACAGCATAACCGGTTCTAGACAGTGACAACTGACAAGAATATTCTGTAGTAAAAGTAGATATACTTACCCTTCTGACCAAATTCAAGCAAAGATGTCGCTTGATGTCTCGCCTGAGATCTTTTGGCAGACTCTGGACTAAGGTCTCTTCATCCACTCCCCGGGTTTCCAACCATTTATATTGATCATAGCGCCTAACTCGCTCTCTCAGATGCTGTGGAAGCAAGCGATGATGCATCCATTGCTCAGAATCACGCCGTTTAATCCTCATCTCCTCTAGACGAACTGTCAGAGATTGAAGGTAGGTCTGTCGCAACCATAATGAATCTTATAGTTTTTGTTTGCTTAGTTACATTCACTTTCAAAATCCATCAAGTAAACATGATGCACTGACATGAAAGAAATGGGAAGGCTAAGAGTACTAATTCAGCAGAGAATATATAGTATGTGGCATTTCATGAGTTGCTCTACTGCTTCAGGTTGTAAAGTTTTGCAGCAACAAATCAAAATAAGCATAACAGAATTAGCATCAATAAACTCCATGGATTTGAAAGCAGCGGTTTTACCATACCTGCATGTTTCCTATCAGTAGGCCGAAGAGGATGAGCCCTGATATTGCTATAGTTATGGAAAATAGAACCTCTAAGGGATAGGTGCTGGTTTGAAGACCCTGACCTAGTGTACTGTGTTCACAAGTGCCAATGAGATCATCAGAGAAAGCATTATGGTGAAACTAGCTGAGAATTATTCATTTTTTGTTGGAAATCTTCATCGATAAAGAGAACGTATCATCATTGTTATTATTTTATCCTGGAGTATTGTTGACAAGTTGTGCATTGTACCTTAAGTTTTGCAGTCCCCACCATAAGCAGTAAAAGAATTTAGAGATAAAAACTCTGGATGCAACAATGTCTGATGACATGGCCTGCATGTAGATTCCAAAATTAAATGGTGAATGACCTTCTCCGTCAACACCGCACGTCTTGGAAAGAAGATTTTCGCTGACCCTTCGCCACTCATGGAAACCTGGAAGCCGCTTGTTCCCACAGTACAGGAAATCTATGTTACACTTTCCACTTCTGGTACAAACTTTGCGCCAGCAAGCATCCTTACGTTCAAGGGCAAGCAAGTACCAGAAAGCTCCTGCTATCTGTGAATCAATCCAGACTGGTTTTGATAAGTTAATTCGGAGCAATTTCACTTAATGCTGGTAGGCAGCATTTGGGAAGATGAAAGAGACTACTCACATGGCTAGCAAGCAGGTACCAGAGCAAATAGTAAGCAGCACCGGCCCAAGCACTATCAGCGAAAACACCTGCACTCTTTTTGAGGTCTGAATTTAAAGGGAAAAAACGGCCAAACCGTGGAATATATTGAAGAAAGACAATGATCAATAAAGCCTGTTTTGTAGCCAACACCTCTGAACCCTTCTTTTTGTTGGTAAGATACTTCCACACCACAATCTGCAAAGTTAAATATGTGAGATCAAATTACTTTTCCTTCACTTTGCTATAATAGATGCATTAATCCAGGATAGACTTGAGAGAAACTATGCAACACATTTGCCAATGTGCATATACAGACCAGAAGCAAAAGTGAAGGCATTCCAAACCTGTGGTAGAGGCAGCACAGCCAGAAAATCAACAATGAAATACCGGCGCAAGTATCTGGCTGCAATGTCTGCAGGATCTATCACGAGTTCGCCGCGTCCGAAAACCCGTGATGACGGTGCAACATAGGCTGTTCGGAATTGAAGAGCCATGCGACTGAGATAGAAAACATCGAGTGCTGTCCTAACAGTAGTGATTGTGGCAGCTAATTTTGTGTCCATACCCAGGCAAACCATCTGATAGTTGAAGACAGGAAGATAGAAGAACAAAGGATCAATAGATACTGCAATAATGCATGATATCATAAAAAGCCTATTCCATAAGACTAGAGATTTGTCCTGTGGATCAAATATCTTCTTCTGAGATACTCTAAGGTCCTCAGGGAACATAGCACGAGTAACCCCGGTTTTAAGGGATCGACCAAATGTTATGAGGCCTTCTGAACCCTTTTTCACTCCAAATCTGAAAGACTGTGAGGGATTCCTGTTAACATTCCCAGGAATGTTCATGAAGCCACCAAAATTGAATCCCCATCTCTTCATTCCTCCTGACTTGCTTTTAGCTGAGTAGTTAGAATCCAAATCATCCAACCTACAGGTATACACTAATCTATGTCAAGATCAAATGGTTAAAACTATTAAAAATCTAGAAAACTGCCGTTTGCAAATTCTTGCTATATTATGTTTTAACAATTTCTACCTTACAGATGACAGATAATGAAAGAGCAACCTGGCTCATCAAACTTCTAAAACTGAAAAGAAATCAAGACTCGCAATTCCAAGCAGCTAAAAACCCAGATAAATTATAGTTTTAAGGAAAGATTAGATAAATTCTTTGTACCTCACAAATTTCTCCTTATGCCCACCAATGTACTGTGACTTGTAACCGCAATCAAACATTTTGCTGAATAGGTTGCATGGATGCTTTCAAAGCGAAGCAGTAACATGCGTGATAATATCAAATATCGAAATTCCTGCTAATGTGAATCAAGAAAGAAATCTCAGGTGCTGCTACCAACGTATTCAGAGATTATAATATCAAAATCCTCATAAAATCTAAAGCTATCATTTCTTCCTTTTAGTCATTTTCATATCGCAAGAACAAAATGTCGACCCACAGATATAGTTTTACAGGTTAACTTGAATACAACCGGAGTTATGCAAATGATCTAATAATAGAACAAAATAGGAAACGAGTTCATGCAAGCAATTCAATGATCTCCGATAATAAATCTTTCATGTATACCATAACAATCAACCTCATATGTAAGACCATCGTTTCCACCAATGCCATTGGAGTTAACAATGTTAATATGAAAATTCGAGCATATAATTAGTGACGATCAGAGAAGAATATCTCATTTTCACATGCAGCCCCTAAAAGTCAGAAACACTTACGAAAATGGACACATGCATAGGATCATCAACAGATTAAAAGTTCTGTATATCCTTTCCAATAATATTAAGAACAATATATCAAAGCTCAAAGATCAAGAAACTTACAAGTAACTAGCTATCTTAAACAGATCTTTCTATCCTGCTCTCAGAAATTATTTTTACCATTGGGAGAGAAATGTTTAATGGACATAAAAGAGACGGAGGTTGTTGATTTTAGCTTCAAGTTAGACAAGACCGTTCTGTAACGCGATCTTGCAATTTCCTACGTCAAACATCAAAGATGTTCCTAAACTAAATGGATAAATGAAATATAACGACAAGGGTCTGCATGAAATGTCACATAGTTGGTAGTTTCACCTCAATGATGTCCGACTTAAACGCTACAACGCTGAATTTTGCACCATTTATTTCTCTAGCTTTGACACAGACACCCATAAGTTTCCACCAAAATCTGGCTATTATATTACACCAAATTAAATTTGGAATAGGAATCAGTGTGAACTACCTTGTACGCTCTCTAGCACGCTTAACCTTTCTCCGTATACAATGGTCCCTCTCGAAAGACGTAAAGAGTGAAGAAAATTATGGTCATGGTCTCACCAGCTTTTCCTGTTCAGGATGAATCCATTTGGGTTACAGAGGACAACAACGGGTGCAAAGATGTTATGGCTCAACAAACGTCACCAAGAAATGCTAAAATTTCAATAGCTAATTGTTCATGGAGATTACAGCCCTAGAATTGAAATATAATGTTTACTAAATTAGAATCGGATATACTTCCAAAAATAAGTAATTGCTATGCATAAAAATATATCTAATCGTTCTAAATTAGCAGGTTAAGTATAATTTGATTGAGTTATGATTGAAATTTATTAGACCCGAATTTTGTATTTTAGCGAGACTTTCACTAAATGTTGTTATTGTTGTTGCTTTTACGAATGAAATTCGAAATTGAGTATTCAAATCAAGTAGACTCAAATTTAGATTCAAACTTAT
>JANIPM010000005.1:9453686-9465133 GCA_027478405.1 Erythroxylum cassinoides
AGCTGTAGGTTTTTGTGTTCTTCTTCTGTTTGGTAAAAAGATCTGAAGTTGTATTATTTTATTTTAATTTTATTATTATTATTATTACTACTACTACTACTTTTGTTATGTATTTAGTTATTTTATTATATCTTTTATGTTTATTTGACTTATTTACTTAGTTATTTTATTTTATTATTTTGTTTAGCATATGTATCTATATTATTTGTAATTTGTAATATCTTCATGATGAATTATATGTGGGTCCATTAGAAATAGCCTCTCTATTAGATAGAGATAAAATTACATATTTTTGAATATCTTTACGAGTTGTTTGGAAATATTCGAATTGAATTCATTAACGAATTAGGTACACTGTTTGGAACAAACCTAGTAATATTATAATTGAATTCAATTATACTGTTTAAAACACAATCAAAATGAATTCAATTATTTTATATGACATTTTTATCATTGACTAAAAAATAATCTTGTTAAATAATAAGCATTCATAATTATATAGAATAAGTTATAAACATCAATTTCATTATAAATGATATCATCAATATAATGTAGACAGGATGGGAAAATGAAAGGAGAAGCTAAATCGAACGATAGATCTAAAAAAGAACGATGATTATAGACAAAAAAAGAAAAAGGAAAAGACACCCATAAACAATGAAAAGGAAAAACCTGGATATAGTAGGAGGTACTGATTCGTGGGAAAGGTGGTGTTGTTCCGTTTCTTGGTGGGAGAGGTTGCTTAATGTGAAGAGATATATGGTAGGATTAGATGGGTACTACTGGAAGGGTATTTTTAACGTTGAAAAGAAAAATTGAAGTCCCAATTCGTTATTCAATTTCAATACTTTTCAGGTGAATTCAATTTATAAAGAATGATGATGTTCAATTTATGTATGAATTTAACTCACCTCTTTTTTCTATTTCCAAACAATTAAATTGAATTCAATTAATGCTACAATTGAATTCAATTCATATCATTTCAAATACCCTGTAAATCTTACACCTCAACGAGATTTCATGCGGGTGTTAATAACGAGTGTCAAAATAGAGACTTGATGAACACCTAATAAAATTAAGCTTGAGGATATAAATGGTGTCATTTTATATATGTTATAGTACAAATTAAGTGATATCTACATGAATTATCTTAAAGATTTAGGAAAACTTTATGAGATAAATTATACCTAGCTTTTGACTTTGGTGGAGTCTCAATATTAGTTTTCTAATTATATTTTATCTTTCGGATCTTATTTGTTAATGTTCTAAAAATATATGCGTCATATTAGAAAAAAGTGAACAATAGCTTTATCTTTTAGATCATGATTAGATTTGACAAATTGCCCATGCTTTACTTAATCTGACTTGACTTAAAGTTAATAAATCAGGCTCCATTTGATAAGACATCGAGTCATGAACTTGAATTGCCTAAGAACACTTAATTTCAGGGCCGATAATTACAACAAAAATTCAATTTAAAAAATTAATAATTTTGAATGAAGTCAAATTTTAGATTCCGCTCAAGCTTAGCCACATCAAGCCCGGCGGAAGCTCCTAATCATGATTAGCGTAGGAATAAAAATTCGAAACTTTACAATGTATGAAATTTAATTCAAAGGTTTCCGAAAGGATAGGTCTCGAGGACTTTTGAGTGTACTTTATCGAACAAGATTGTCTTTTCCAAAGTAGTAGAACAGTAAACTATCATAAGCATTTTCAATTATCGCAAGCGTCGTGTCGCTGTGGCACGTTGGCACCACAATTTTTTTGCACTATGTCCAAATCCAATGATGTCACTACTTTTTCCTTTTATTCAATATTTTATGTTTTAATAAACGACACATCGGCCGACAAGTTGGAACTTTGCAACTACCAAAATACCAAAGGAAGGGTAAATAACAATCCATCAAATATGGAGAACCAACCAAAAAAAAAAAAAAATCTTAAATTGTAAGATAACCCATCAAAACAAAAGGGTATATTGAAACATAATGAAAGAAAAGAATCAATCGTAATTTTCTTAAATTTTGATAATAACGATTTTTAAATCTCACCAAAATTAAAATTATACAAAAATTAGCAAACAAAAAATTAATTAGGTATTTTGTACTATTTGATTTTTGAAAATAATCTCTTTATTACTTAAGAATAAGATTGTATATTATTGAACTTCTCTAAATCCTGCGTATATGTTGAGTCCACTTTTAATATTTTATATATCATGGACAAAATAAAAAAGGACCTATTTTACCTAGTTTTATTTTTTATAAGTGTCAAGAATGAACCCTCCTAAGAAATATAATGACACAAAATAGAAACAGGTCAAAAATAGGCTCTGAACAGGTGCCCTGTTTGCTCTTGCTAAGGGCCGACTCCGGTATCAACGAGATTTTATTAGATTGTTGTTGTTGTTGTATCTCTCATTTATTGAAAGTAACACTTTGTGTTATTGAAAATGATTGAATAAAATTTTATTGTTAAATTACATTTTAGTTTTTACTATAAAAAAATTAGAGTAGATATTTGATCTATCTTGTTAAAGATAGAAAATATTAATAAAATTTTAAATTAATATACTGAAATTTGTTATCACTAAATAAGAAATAAATTGATCCCTAATATAAAAGAATTTAATTATGTATTTTAAATTTTTTTCTTTCAATATGAAGAAATGAGTTTAACAAATTTTAATAATGTTATACATAAGTGAAGCAATGAATAGTGCACGTGCAGGACGCGTGGAAGGCTCTTCGATTAAAGTTAAGTGAGGATTTTGAATTTAAACCCAAACAAGCGTGTGGATGTGTAGTTATATGACGATGAGATTAGTAATTACCAATTAGTTGAGATTTTCGGACATTTCTAATTTTTAATAATAAGAAGATAACAGCAGCAACAACGCCAAAACCATTCTCTTCATATTTTGGAGTCAGTGTGCGCTCAAAAGTTGAAAACCATTCTCTTCATATTTTGGAGTCAGTGTGCGCTTTAACTGTACGGTCTCTGCAACTGGCAAGTGAGTTTTTCACTTTCTTTCTCTCTCTGTTCATTTCATTTTCCATTCCAGACACTAATACTCTCGCCTCTTGCTGTGATTTCTTTTTTCTCCAGTTTTTGCCTCTGTCTGTTTTGTCATGTACAATCAATGTACTATTTTTGGTTATCGTCTTGTGTGTTTGGTGTTTGATGGGAGATCTGTTTGGTTTCCGAGAAAGGTACGGGAAAATGGAAACGGAATGGAATTTGTTTGTTTGTTCGTCTGCTGTCAATGGATTGTGTTAGATAAGGCTGGAATGAGACCCTTCGCTTTATTATGGTTTTGCTCAATTTGAGGCTTGATTTGCTTCCAAAATGTTCTTTTCAATAGTTGTTTTTGTCTATGTTGTTTTTTCTTGATCCAGAATTTGGGAATTTTTTTCGTTTGTTTCTTTGTGATTTCTTTTTCATCTGTTAGATGTGGCCAGTGAGTAGCTGGATCTTGATTTAAAGATTGGTTTTCACGTACGTGCATGCCTGTTGGAAATTTGTATTCAAACCTGATACGTGGTTAACATTTTGAATTCAAGTGGAAGAATGCGAAAACATCAGCCTGGAATTTAGTACGATATCGGTATTTGAGTTTGTTTGAAGTGTGCTTGTGAATTAGCTTGCTTCGCGTGAATTTTGATGCTTGGATGCGCGGAGATGGTTCAATACACCTTTTTGTGAAACTAGAGAAAATTTTTGAAGTATCACTTGTGCTCTCTGCCCTCTTTCTGTTTCTGTAGATCATTGTTTGTATCTGACGTAGATTGTGATTTGATATAGGAAACATGGGGGTGTATCTCAGCTCCCCTAAGACAGATAAGGCCTCAGAAGATGGTGAAAATGCTAAACTTCGATACGGTGTCTCCTCAATGCAGGGGTGGCGTTCAACAATGGAAGATGCAGTGAGTATTTTTTTATTTCTTCTTTCACTTTCTGCTCTAAACATGCTTGCTATGAATATCCATTTCGCATGATGCCTCTAAAGTTTTAAGATTTGTCTTTAACCAGTGCTGAAAAATATTTGGTTTTCTGTTTGTACTTTCAAAAATTATCAATTGTAGGAAATATAGTTGAATTTGATTCGGCTAATCTCATGGTTCTTCCGAAGATCAGAATAAGGTTCCTTTTCGCAAACCTAAAATTTGTAATGTGGTCAATTTCTTTAAAATAAGTCCCAACGGTTTGGTTGTTGAGTTTTCTGTAGGTCAATTGGTATTAAAGTTGACACATATGAGTGAGTTTAATAGAAGGTGTTAATGTGTCTGTATGGTCAGTGGTCACCCTCAACAGAAATGTTCAATGGAATGATGACAAATTTACTTCTTTTATATCTGCACCTTTATATTTGTTACTAGAGCATATCCATTTGAGAATTAGTTTGATGCAACTCGACCGCTGTTTGCCCGTCTCAAGGACTTCAAACAATTCTGTTTTTCTTTGATGTTTATACGATTATGGTTTATTTGTCATTGCAATTACAACTACTTAGGAAGGGGATATTGTAGCTATAACATAACTCTCTATATCTGGTGAGTAAAGTAACTTAAGTAAGATTAGAGTCTTAACTTATTATTAACTATTATACCATCTTAATTATAGTCATAAGACTTGTAATCAGTGGACCGCACTAAGTGTTATTTCTAGCATATTCAACTTATATGAGTTGTTTAACAGCATGCAGCTTATCCAGATTTGGACGCTTCTACATCTTTCTTTGGTGTTTACGATGGCCATGGAGGTCAGCTCCTTTATTCTGTTTTTTCTTGTTATTACGTTAATGTAATGACACCTATGATTTTGGTAAAATTTCTTGCATTCTGAGTTCAAATTTATTGTGTTTTTGTGGAACTTTAGTCGCAACCTTGATCCTTGTCCTAGTATAATGTTGGTTTATATTTTCTATTTTTAAAGTCATAACTACTTTGCATATTCTATTCATAATTCTCTGTGAGTTGGAAGTCTAGATATGCAAAAGATTTATTACTTGAAAGATTTATGTTTGGGAAACTCTTGGTGATAAAGGCTTGAAAACAAGGATTTGAGACTTCGGCTATATGATACTGAACTTGGGTTGGAATAGTAGGTAGTGATTGGTTTGATTTTGAACAACAAAAGTTGAGTGGAATTTGGACTATAATTTATGGAAATGTATGTAGTTGAATATTGCTAGAAAAGACTGACATATACCACAATAAAGAATGATAACAAATTTTTTTGAAGTTTTGTGAAGCTTGCAATACCAGTACATTTTAAGCCTTCTGTGAAGTTAGTAGTAAGCACCTATGCTCTTATTTTACCTTTTCATCACCTTCCAGGACAAGCAGTGGCTAAGTTCTGTGCCAAGTATCTTCATCAACAAGTGCTTAAGCATGAAGCATATTTAGCTGGAGATATAGGCACTGCTTTGGAGAAAACTTTTCTCAGGTAATTTGATTATCTTTTATTTAACTATGTCCATTTAATATCTGATTTTAATTTATTACTAGTGCGGAAGATGTCACGACATGGAACCTGATATGTGTTTCCTGTAGAATTTTTTGGCATGATACACTTATAATAGCCTGGTCAATTTGACATTGGCAGTATCATATTATGTTACTGGTGTCTAATTATTGCCGATAATTATATCACCTGTCAGCTGATCATGTCAATTGTGGGATTGGTATTGCGATGATTGCTTTCTTCGCTGTGTCCTGTTATTGTTTTCTGTCAGCATTGATTTATATTTCTAGAACTGTTATGTCTCATGCAATTTGACCTTGATGTTGGTTCCTGCAGAATGGATGAGATGATGCGTGGGCAGAGGGGATGGAGAGAATTAGCCATTTTGGGTGATAAGATAGATAAAGTTTCTGGTATGATTGAAGGGTTAATATGGTCTCCAAGGAGTGGGGAAGCCAATGGCCATTTTGATGATTGGCCTTCTGAGGATGTAATTCAATGAAATATTTTCAGTTTTAAGCATCTCATTTATTAATGTCGGTAAAAATGAGCGTGACATGGGGCAATTTTGCTTTGCAAATCTAGGGACCTCATTCTGAGTTTCATGGACCAAATTCTGGAAGCACAGCTTGTGTAGCAATCATTCGAGACAACCAACTAGTTGTTGCAAATGCTGGTGATTCTCGTTGTGTTATTTCAAGGAAAGGACAGGTAATGTATTCCATCTTTGTTTGATTTAAGCTTTCAGCTGCTGAGCTCCTTTTCAACACTCCTTTGCCTCCCAGGATTTTCAACATAGTAAGTTGATTTTTATAACTGTTCCTATTGCCTTCGCTACACATATACCATTAACAAATCAAATGTTGGGAGTTTATTATGCGTAAATGTTAGCACACCATCATTGACCAGTTACTATCATTTTACTAATAATATCATGATTTAATTTCTTTTCTCAAAAACATTGCCTTGAGATCAGTGATAATGTCCATGCCACATCTCTCCCCTTGTTTTGAACAGTATATACTTATTTAATGGCAATCATAGTTGTTCTTAGTCGGAATGTTATTGAAAACCAGCTGTGTATAACTAATTGAACTTGGAGAGAGATATCAAATGTAAGAATGACTTATGTCGTAGTTGAACAAAATTAGATGTATTATCGTTGCTTTTTTAGGGCAATAGATAGTTAAAGTTGATTAAATTTACACCTTACAGGGGAAATTTACCTCTCGATTTGACTCTTGGTTATCTCTCTCTTCCCTATTCTATCTGTGACAATCCTCAAGTGCTGGACAATATTCTTGTCACATCCATTTGATGCATCACTGTCAGCCTTATCACATTCCACCAATCAATCACTATGTGGACATAAATTTATCTGAAAGGAATTGTTTAGAAATTGTGCTATATCCATCCTCGCTGTTAACTGAATAATTTCAAAGCCTAAAAGGCCAAACTTTTTCTCTTAGTTGCAAGAAAGGGATTGGTAGCTGAAAAAGATAGACATGCCTGCTGAAATCTTGCCTTAAAGAACTTAAAATTGACCAAGATAATGGAAATGTCTGGTCCTAAATCATTTTTATGGTCATATTTTTTGTACCTATATTATATAGAGAGCCTAAAGCCTATAAGGTGTCGTACTTGTATGTATTACTGACTCTGTCTTCCAATGTAACATAAGATGGTTATTACCAAATGACTTTTCTTTTACTAGATTCCATTTGTTCATTGTCTCATGTGAATAGTCCCTTGCAGGCATGTAATTTGTCCAAGGATCACAAACCTGAACTTGACATTGAGAGAGATAGGATTCTGAAGGCTGGTGGATTTATCCAAGTGGGGAGAGTGAATGGAAGTTTAAACTTGGCAAGGGCAATTGGTATGTGACAATGGCGCCAGTTCTGTAGGAGAAAGTAAGGGGATTTCTCTGCTCTGTTCAACTAATCTCATTGTGTCAAATATAATATTTGCAGGAGACATGGAGTTCAAGCAGAACAAAACACTGCCTGCTGAGAAGCAAATTGTTACTGCCTATCCAGATATAACCACTGTATGTCATTACTGCTGCAACTTCATTCACTCCCCTCTTTCTCCATCTTTGAGTGCATTGTTTGGGTTAAGATGTTGCAGAATGTTCGATGGGTGCTTATAGGTCAAATAAAGATGATTCTGTGTATATTTCGTTTGAGTTTTGGTGCCACGTGAACTTTACATGCTTGTGCGTTTCTGACTTCAAAATATAGTAGCCCTTAATTCATGGTTTGCCTTATAAGAAAGTATTAATAATGTCATCTGAAATGGGATTGGAAAAGGGAGGCCTTTACTTTGAATTCGTTTTGTCCCCAAGTATTTGTCTGTGTCGTGCTTGTTTCCACCATAACTATTTTCTTATTTTGCGTTTATACTGATTGAACAGATTGAACTCTGTGAGGATGATGAGTTTCTTGTTCTTGCTTGTGATGGGATTTGGTAAGTGCTATCCAGCAATATATTATACTTGCTTTTTTCGTTTTGTGCCTTTCTATAGCTGTACGGCAATGATTAATGGATAATGTTAGAAGTTATTTGAGCAAAATGGAGAATCTTTGGTGGGACTCAAAACGTAAAACTGTCAGTTCATAGAACTGTTATTGTCTGTGTGACATGCAGATGTGTAATGATAAAGATGGCCGAATGGGGGTTGTCTAGATTGATTCAAACGATTGTGTTAAATATCCCTACACATGAAGTTCAAAGTAGATCCTTTTCCGTTACCAATTTGTCTTATCATTCATTAATTGAACAATCATTCTTGACCCTACCCTTACAAGCTCATGCTCACACCTTAATTACTATTACATCTGTGGTGGTAGTACTGCTTGTATCACCAAAGATTGCTGACTCTGTTGCCTCTGCTATTAGCTACATTAGCCCCTCTTCCCTTTCACAAAATTGAACTTAGTCGGAAATGACCTTTTATTTTTGTCTCCAGTCTGGACTTGGAAGCAAGCAATTAGTTATCCTAGAATAGCTCCAAATCATCCATTTGGAACTACTTGGAAGGCGTGATTAAGGCATTGAGATGATCGTGCCACCTTTACGAGTATGCATGAAGTTACTACCAATTCCTAAACAAAACTAATGCGTTCATAGCAGCACCATCCTTCTGTATCTCCCACACAGAGTTAAAACGCTCCTTGTCCACCTAAGTAGAGAATAAGTGCTGAAAACTAGTAGTTTAATAATTGATTAATTTGCTTCTGTAAATTTATATCTTAATTTATTCAACTGTATCATTTAATATGTCTGACAAAGCAGCTATTTACCAGGGATTGCATGTCCAGTCAACAACTGGTGGATTATGTGCGGGAGCAGTTAAACACTGTAAGTTCTGATGAGAGTTCTTAAAGCCATATGAATATGAAATCCAGGAGTTAATGATTCATTTCTCCTAATCCATCCAGGAAAATAAGCTCTCAGCAGTTTGCGAGAAAGTATTCGATCGGTGTTTGGCACCCACAGCTGGCGGCGAAGGATGTGACAACATGACCATGGTCCTGGTGCAGTTTAAAAAACCTGTCCACACAACTGCTCCTCAGCAGCACCAGCCTTCTTCTCATCATTTACAGCCCTCTTCTAGCAATTCTTCAGCGGAGACCAAAGATAACTAATCGGGGGTTATTGAGGCGAACCAATTGACGAACCATTTTCTGCCATAGAAGCTTGAGCTCAAGGATCGCAGAGCCGGAATTTCCACTCAGGAACTGAATTCTTGTGATTGTTAATGATCCAGTTTTCAGTACACCTTTTCGATAGGATTCTGTAAATACGTTTTTGTGGCTATCTAAAGCTACACTCTCAATACGACAGCCTTCACTTTGATGACTGACGAGGCACGTTTTCTCCACTAAGAATCAATGAACTACAGATTATTGAGAACAAGTAGAAATTTCCATTGAACATTGAAAGACTTGAAACCCTATAGATTGCATATGATGGTTTGGTGCGGCATAGCATTTTTTAAAAAAAGTGTTCTTGAGTGGCACTTCGTCTGTAGCTCCCTATGTTTAAAATTGCTGCTTTGAGCCTTACTATTATCTGAATCAGTGGATTTTGCTAATTTTTGAATATAGACTGCACCGTTCAAGATTTTTGGAATTATAACCGGTGCTCTTGATTAAAAAAATTTTAAATTGCGAAACAAAAATAGTCTTCAAGAGAAATGTGACCTATTTTACCACAAAATGAAGTTTTGAAGTTACGTTCTTAAGATTTCATGTTAATTGCTAAATTTCGGAATTTAAAACTGGGAAAGCACTGATCATGCAACAAAGAAAACCTTATAGATAGCGGTTGAAGGTGTAGAGTATTAGCACAAGAAGAAGGTGAAAATGAAGGCAAACAGAATGAGCTTGCAGCAACATGAAAATGGAACAAAAGTAGGTATATTTACAAAATAAGACCTGCATGCATTGAAGTACAAGACATGCATGCAAAGGAACAGCACGTGTAACAACAAGAATTAGCTCTGTAAACCAGAATGTTATATTAGATTACAGGAAAAGAATCTCATTGAAACGCAGCAACTCTTCTTCCTTGAAATGGCAGCGTCTGACGCAGGTGCAGCTTCATCACAAGCACAACCGTTACCTCCACTGCCCGGCACTGTCATTTTTCTGGATAAGCTGGACTTAGAGCTCTCTAACCATCCAAATAATGTTAGGGTAAGATTTCTTGATCAAATTAAGCACATATAACATAATATAATAAAACTCCTTGCATTTTGCAGACAGTAAACATCAAGCTCATTTTGTTCATGACAGGCGCTTCTTCTTGATCCCCTTTTCTGTGTTGGCACACACGTTGGATACTATAGATTCCCATTTCTCTTTTCCTCTCTTCGGTACTCCCTTGTTTTTCCTTTTCTGTTCATGCAGGAATACATCAAGCTGTTTACTAATACTTATTATGAGGTTAGTAACGAATCCTGAAGGCGCGATGATTAATATGTGTCGACAGGCCCACACCACCACCGTCTGCATCACGCGACCCGTACATGCCAGGACAACCGTTATCTTCACTACTGTAAATAATCATGATGGAATAAATAGTTAGTTAGATGAGAGAGAACATACTCCTCCTGTACAGTTACACCTCCTGTATATAAGCGTTTTACGATCATTCAATAATAGATGAAATTCTCTTCCTCTATGACGAGTAACATGGTATCAGAGTAGTGTTTCTGCCTTATCCTATAAAAACTTACTCCCTACAAACTTCAAAAATGGAGATGGAAGACAGTACGAAAATTGTCTTCGATGAGGAAGCTTATAGCATTACTGCGGTAGATAACTCAGGAAATCCACTCGTCAACACACCCCTCGAAGGAGCAAACTACTTATCATGGAGTCGGTCGATGATTATCTCACTAAAAGTTAAGGGGAAGTTGGGTTTCATGAAAGGTGAGCTACAACCACCTGTTGCTTGTTGACAATGACAAACTCATGAAGAAATGGAAAAAGGCAGACAATATGGTCATATCCTGGATTATAAACTCATTGTCAAAGGAAATATCTGATTCTTTCTTAGTGGTGACAACGGCGAGAGACCTCTGGGATGAATTAAAGGGATGTTATGGAGAAAGCAGCGGGCCTCACCTGTATGAAATCAAGCAAGAAGTAAACAACTTAACACAACATAACAGCATCGTAACTGTCTATTTTACAAAACTAAAGGGGCTATGGAATGACCTGGATTCTTTTATGCTGATGAGTATGTGCAGTGAAAATGCTGGAAAGAATTTGGAAGTCTTTAACACCAACCGATTGATGCAGTTTTTGTTGGGTCTCAGGGAAGAGCATGCTACCGTTGTAAGCCAAATCATGTTGCTTGAACCTTTACCGTAGGTAAACAAAGCATATTCTATGATATTAACGATAGAAAAACGAAAAAATGTCAACGCTGAAAATCCAATTTAGATAGGAGTGGCACTCATGGCC
>JANIPM010000005.1:9521436-9538356 GCA_027478405.1 Erythroxylum cassinoides
TTAGAGTCCATATGATCCCTTAGAAAGGGGATTAGATATTTCCTCGCTGAAATCCACATTTCCTTCCAATGTAATAATAAACAAAGAAATGTAGAAAATACCTGATTTCGATTTTATGACATTCGAATGAGCTTTTCGAAGCTGAAACAAGAGCGAAATCTGCCGCTGTCTTCACGGGAACTGTTCATTGGGACTCGGTTAACGTCTTTCTATGGTTTTCTTAAAACATAAGCTCTCTTAACGGATCAAAGAATCCTTTTGCTTACGGATGATATCCGCAACAACAAAAGACCTTAACCTTTATATATAGTTTTTATATCAGGCTTCTCCATCAAATGTTCAATTAGGGTCCAGTTTACATTGATTGGGATTCAGTTTTTACTCGGACTTCGACCAATTGGTTTAAATCATTTATTGGGTCACTTTATTATCTTTATCCAAATCAAATTACGTAATTTAATTGATAAGTTATTTGAAAAACCAAAAAATGCAATTAATTGTTGTCCAACTTTATGAGAAAAGTCAAAAATATCCAACACTTTATTTTTATTTATTTATTTATTCCTTACTATTTCTTATAAGTCATTCAAAAACAGCATCTCTACTAATTAGGAGTACGACTATGTATAATGGACCTCTTTAGATCCCGCATTTAGTGAGATTTTTACTGGATTATTGTTGTTGTTGTTGTTGAATCAATTACAAATTGATTCATTTTATCTAAATTAGTGGATAAATATAGCATACATTGTACATCAATTCACATCAAAAAATCAATACAATACATTTTACTTTCAATTTCTCAACTTATTTTTTCTTTCGTGATATTAGAGCCTACCCTAGCTAAATCTCAAATTTTTTCACCTCTGCTGCATCTACCATCCATAAACATAGCCCTACCACACTTCTATACATAAAATCTCATAACGCAGTCTATCAACACTTCATTACCGATTACCAATGTCACCAATTTTATTACTACAACTCTCGACAATAATAACTACCTTATCTTGTGAAATCAAGTCAAAGTTATACTACTTACCTGTGACTTAATCAAGTATATTGGCAGATCCATCACTCTGTTGTCCAAGCACGATGAATCAACCAATGACACTACCTCGTTTATCAGAATTCTTGGAATTGCAAAAACAGGACAAATTAGTCTACTATTGTCTAATTGAAACACTTACCGCCACAATCGCGTATCTTGCTCTTAGCTATGACACTGGTCGGTGTCTCCAAATAGCACTAGAGATCCATTTTCTTTGACAAACCATAACTTGAAAATCACTCCTTCGTCGTTGTTTTCTTACCACTAGAAAAGGTGATTCCACCATCATAGATTATTTGAAGATCATTGCCACTACCCCTGAAGATCTGGCAGCAATAGGTGACCCAATCTCTGATAACGACCAGGTTCCCTTTACCATAAATGGACTTCCTCTGGAATATGAATTGTTTGTCACTACCATAGAGAATAGTAATCACTAATCACCTCCATCCTTCTCTGAGTTGTGAGCCAAATTGCTACTTCACAAACAATGTCTATTGTCCCTATTTTAAATAACACCATAAATGGCTTTCGCGGCTCAACAATGCACTCAACTGTCCACTCCAGGTTGGGGCAAGCGACCTAGCTTCTCCCTTTCTCAGGACCTAGCCCATATCAGCCTATTCACCAACCCCTCAGACCCACTCTCACTAGCACAACCCACACCTCAAATAAATCAACCCCTATGGTCTAACCCAATTAAACATATTCAATCCACATTTCAATTATACTTTCCGACCCAATCCAATCCTCGACCTTCAAAATGTCAAATTTGCAAAAAGATTGGCCACACCATTGCTATTTGTTGTTCGCTGCATGCAATCCATAAATAATTTCTCCAATCCTTCCTTTGACCCAACACAAATTCAATCGACCTTCTTTGTATTAAACCTTACCCCTCCACCACCTTCCTCAACCTGTTCCCCTAGTGAAATCACTAAATGGCTTCCAGATATTGTGCTTCCTCTCATATGACACCCAATACTAATAGTCTCGACTCCATTCAACCATATCACAATACTAATCAAGTAGTTGTCGGTAATGTTCCTACTTTACTAATAACTTCCAAAGGTTCCTTAGCCTTCCATACAAATATTCAACAATTTCATTTAAATAATATTCCCATTATGCCTAACCTTAGTGTAAATTTACTTTCTTTTGCGTAAGTTTTAAAAGACAATTCTTGTTTAATTGAATTTAATCCTTCTGTTTATGTTGTGAAGGACCTTTCCACCAAGATTCCATTTCTCGTAGGAAATATCCATTATTATCTCTACCCTCTCAAGGTTCAATGTCTCATACCCCGTCTTCATTCTAATTCTTGTCTTCAAAACAAAACTTGTCATCTTTCTTTTCCTACATATACTGCATCTATTCAACTTATTCATTGTGATAATTAGGGACCATCACCTTTGTTATCACTCTCTAGTTTAAGATATTTTATAATTTTTATTGATAATTTTAGTCACAATATCTGGTTTTCCCTCTAAATCATAAGCCTCAAGTATTACAAAAATTTCAATTTTCCAAAACGATGGTTAAGAACTTATTCTAGAAAAATCAAAATGTTTTAATATGATAGAGCTTTTGAACTCATCAAAGGATCATTTGCTACTTTTATCACCACTCATGATATTTCTTTATGTAATTCTTATCCTCATATCCCACAATAAAATAGTGTTGCTGAACATAAAATTAATCACATAACTGAAACGAGATTCACTCTTTTTTCTCACGGCTCTCTTCTAAAGTGATTTTGGTATGAAGCTTTTTCTACTATTGTTTATCTTATAAATTTTTTACCATCATCTTACCTTAAATCTCCTCATGAAATGTTGTTCAACTCTTCTTCCAACCTTAGATTGATTGAATTGTCTAACTGAAATACAATTTATTTGTAGTAGAACTTGATGCTAATCAAACTAATATGAACTATGTGACAATATATTTATGAATGATTATATTTTATTATATGAGTGAACCACCAAGGATGGTTACTCTACTGAGTTTGCAAAACTCATCAAAATTGCAACGTTGATAATTTCAGGTTTGGTAGACTGAGATGACCTAGATTCTAAGACCGCTTAAAGCAATTTTGTGCAACTTTGAAGATCAGACATGGGTCAAAGGTTGGTCAGCTAGGGTTGAAGACGTGAAGTAAATCACACGTTATTACAATTCTAATAATACGATATATGAATGCACGAGAAGGGGGGGTTGAATTGTGTATTCTCCTTTTTGAAAAATTCTTTCAAAAATGTTTTTCTAAAAACAAGTTCTTTTCACAGAAACTTCAGTAAATCCAAATTAATCAAAACTTTGAAAGCTTGTTTAAAAACTAAGTAATAACAAAACTTTGAACTTAAAGAGAGATAGAGTAGAGAGAAGTCGACACAGCAATTTTATACTGGTTCACCCCAAACCGTGGGCTACGTCCAGTCCTCAGAAGTCTTTCTGAGATTTCACTATCTCTTCAACGTTTACAAGTATTCTTTCTGAGCCTCTTCAGGTCTCTACACTCAGTATTCTTTTACTCTTAGCCTCTGCAGGCTATCTGTTCTACTTTCTTACAAAAGTGTTTGAACTCTGTTACAGTAAGACTAGCTCTTAGCTAATTCGCACAATAATCTCTCAGACAAGCTTTTTCGTTCGCGTAAATGTAAGTCAACTAACTTTGCAATCTTCGACTTCGACTCATATTTATAGCCTTCGTCTGCAACTGCTTCTTGATTATTGCTTCTTGAATCTTGCTTCTTTAATCTTGAAAGAAACGGTTAATTAGTTTAGTTCTGTAACTAACTCGAACTGACTCTTGCGACTGCTTTTCTTTCTTTGTCTGCTTTTGAAATCTTCGTCTGCTTTTGAAATCTTCGTCTGCTTTTGAATTCTGCATCTGCTTTTTCTACTTTTGTCTATTTTTCACTTCTCCGTCTGCTTTTTCTACTACTTCGTCTGCTTTTCATTTCTCTGTCTGCTTTTTCTACTTCGTCTGTTTTTCACTTCTTTGTCTGCTTTTTCTACTTCGTCTGTTTTTCACTTCTCTGTCTGCTTTTTCTACTTCGTCTGTTTTGCACTTCTCCGTCTGCTTTTTCTACTACTTCGTCTGCTTTTCATTTCTCCGTCTGCTTTTTCTACTTCGTCTGTTTTTCTTTCTGCGTCTGCTTTTTTACTTCTTCGTTATTCATCAAAATCATATATATGTAAAGTCATTTTGACTTAACAACATCCACATCTATGTATATGAACGTGCAATTCATTGTAAGGCTATGAATTTCGCAGACTTACACAATTACGTACACACAAACATGTAATATGTAAGTCACTGTAAAACTGTGAGTTTCACAGTACGTAATCGTGTAAGTTCGCAAAAACATATACACACGCATGTATGCCCGTGTGTGTTGTGTAACATGATCTCATTGATTTACATGATCACATGCCCTTATATGTGATCGGGTAAGTCAGTAATTGATAAACTTTAAATCTATGATTATGATTTATGTTCTATTCTCTCCCATGTTTATAAATTATCAAATATGGTTATAAATAACATATATATTTATATGTTAATTGTTTCAGATGGATGAGTATATTTTTTCAGTGGAAAGTTGTAATCCAGTAACAAGAATAGAAGTAAAAACTTTTAATCTCATTCTAAGTAAAGATAGAAGTCCAACTCCAAGGAAATTGAAAAATGGAGTTTGAAATCACTTCAATAAGACTAGATCAATGGATGAAGTAGAAAAAGTCGAATGTAAATATTGTCAGAAGATGTTGGTCAGAAATTCAAAAGGTGGAACTTCTCATTTAAATAGATATATAGATTCGTGTGGTAGAAAAAAATGGTATTTGAGAGGAAAGTATGAAATTTCTAAAACATCTTATAACAACAACATATAAGATTTTTTTAATGCTTTTATAGTAATTGGAGATGAACATTCACTATTTATAGTTAATACCAAAAGATTTAAAATATTTTGCAATTCACTGTAACCAACCTTTAAGTTTCTAACTAGGAATACGTCGAAGAAGGACATTATGAAGATAAGAAGAACAAAATTTAAGAACATTATCGAGTATTGAAGGATGATTTGCCATTACAACAGACATGTAGACAATCGATAATCAAAAGAAGTGTTATGTAGCGGTGACAATGCATTATGCTGATAATGACTAAACTTTATATGATAAAATTTTGAGGTAATTTATATTCTTTAATATTATTATCAGTTACCCTTTCATTATATTATAATTGATGTTGGTTATATTTGTATAAGATAGGTTCATTTATGTGCAGGTACCGCATACAAGCGAAAGGTTGACAACCGTATTAGGAGACTATTTGATAGATTGTAATATCAACACCAAATTGTCCATCATAATAGTAGACAATTGTAGCATGAATGATGTTATGATTAAAAAGTTAAAGAATAAGATACAAGTTGGGAGCTTGTCGATTAATGGAAGGTTATTCCACATGCGTTACTTTGGCATATTATAAATTTAATTGTGAAGGATGAGTTGGATATGATAAAGGAAGCAGTTGACTCTCTTTAAAATAGTGTAGTATATTGGAGTGCAAAACCTAAGAAAAATGAGATATTTAAAGAAATTACACGATGACTGTGCATTATGAGTACGAAGAAGGTGGTTTTAGATTGTCCAACCAGATGGAACTAAACTTTCAAGATATTAGAGTCAACAATCCAATATGTTATGTGTTTATTAGACTGAGGCAAAGAGATTCTCAGTACACTTGTATGGATATAAAAGACTAATGAGACTTGGCTAAAGAACTTTGTAGGAAGTTGGAATTATTTTATACTGTGATTAGATTATTCTAGGAAAAAAATATCCAATTTTGCACTATTGTTTAACACTATGTGTGAGATAAAGAAAATTTTATCTTATTGAATGATGATGAAGAAGCTCAATTTTTATTGATATATAGTTGGATATATTGTTGCAATCTTATATGTGCTAGACCCGATATATAAGATGAAAGGGGTTAATTTTATAAATAATGTGTTGTATAGTGATTGAACTCAAGAGCATGTAGATTTAATTAATTAAAGTCACGAATTTCAATTGATTTTAATAAAAGAAGATATAATTATAGGAAAATGATAAAAAATATAATTAAAGTGATCGATTCAATTGATTAAAGTTATGAATTTCAATTGACTAATAAAAATTGAGATTTTATCATGAATAAATTTATATATAACGTGCATATATTTGATCAAATAAATAAAATGAAACCAAATTCATTAGTGAATGAAGACAAGATTATAGGAAATGAAAGAAAATATTATAATTAAAGTGATCAATTCAATTAATTAAAGTTACAAATTTCAATTGATGATCGAGTTATTATTCCTCATCGTGACGACTTCATCCTTGTAATGTCGAAGCCTTTATGTCTGCTCAAAGTTGATTAAATGATGAAGATATTGGAGGGAAACTCTTTATATATATATATATATCAAATTTGTGTATTTTTTGTATTATTTTACCACATATTATTTTATAATTTGTATATTAATACAACAATAGTTATTGATGTAGAGATGACTAGTCATATACAAACTCATACTAATTAATCAACTAAACATTATTTTAATAAAATATTTGTTGATAAAGGTATATTTAATTATTTATAATTAATTACTACATTATGCTTAATATTGCTTTAATTTTAATAGTATAGTATTAAATATAATGTTTCTACACAGTGATGAAGAGATGTAAATTATTGACGTAAATTATTGACGATCCTAACTATAACGATTAACTGATCTCTTAACCTCTCTAGCCTCCACTCTCTCTAGTCTTCAGTCTCCATAGTCCACTGAGCAGTTTGTCACAGTCCTAAACTCCTAGTCCAGAATATTATTTCATGATTTTTATTTTGATTTTTGTAAATTATATCATTTAATTTTTTTTAAATTATATCATCAATTAATGAATTTTATTCATAACTTTAATTAATTGAATTAATAAATTTAATTATAATTTTGACTTCATCTTTGTAATGTCGAAGCCTTTATGTGTGCTTAAAGTAGTATCTATGTAGAGGTGACTAGTCATATACATACTCGTACTTATTAATCAAGTGAATATAATTTTAATAAAATATTCGTTGATAAAGATATATTTAATTATTTATAATTAATTACTACATTTTGCTTAATATTGTTTTAATTTTAAAAGTATAGTATTAAATATAATGTTTCTACACAATAATGAAGTGATGTAAATTATTGACAATCCTGACTATGATGATTAACTGATCTCTTAACCTCTCTAGCCTTCACTCTCTCTAGTCTTCAGTCTCCACAGTCTACTTGCAGTCTGTTACAATCTTAGAATCCTAGTCAAGAACATTATTTCATGATTTTATCTCGATTTTTGTAAATTATATCATTTAAAAATTTTGGATAATCATTTTTGTAAATTATGTCATCAATTAATGAATTTTATTCATAAATTTAATTAATTGAATTGATAAATCTAATTATAAATTTTCCCTTTAATTTCATACAGTCCTATCATCATTCATTTATGAAATTAGTTTGATTTTATTCATTTGACCAATACATGTATGTTTTATATATTTATTCATTACAAAGGCTCAATTTTTATTAATCAATTGAAATTCGTAGCTTTATTTAATTGAATTGATCACTCTAATTATACTCTTTTTCTTTAATTTCTTATAATCTTATATTTTTTATTAATGAATTTAGTTTTGTCTTATTCATTTGATCAATATATGTATGTTTTTATATATTTATTTATTATAAAATCTTAATTTTTATCAATCAACTGAAATTCGTAACTTCAATTAGTTGAATGGATCACATTAAATTACAACATTTTTCTTTCATTTCCTATAATCCCTTTCATCTTATTTACTTGATTAAATATATGTACGTTTTATATATTTATTCATTATAAAATCTCAATTTATTAATCAATTGAAATTTGCAACTTTAATTAATTGAATTGATCACTTTAATTATAATCTTTTTCTTTTATTTCTTATAATCATATCCTCTTTTATTAATTTATCAAATTTCATGATTCATCTTATTTGTTTAATTAATATATGTATGTTTTATATATTTAATTTTATAAAATCTAAATTTTTATTAATCAATTGAAATTCGTAAATTCAATTAATTAAATTAATAGCTTTCAATTTTTTATTAACCATCCAGGACGAAGGTAGTGTTCAATATCAATTTAACTTATTTTTAAAAAATAATTCTTATGACTTTTAAGTTATTTAAAATAATATTTTTTTGTTGTAACATTATTTCAATAAAAATCATCATAGAACCAATCATTCCATATAAGACTTCATAATTCATTTATATCACAATTTAATTTGATAACAAAAAAATAAATTATTGCTTGAAGTATATTTTTATTATATAAAAATATAAAATAGATAAATTAAAATTAAAATTTTTAAATAATCTATAATAATAATAAAAAAAGCATTTCTTAAAACACCATAATTGATGTTGAGTCATCATGTTTTAACAACTCTGATTCTAAGTCAAAGTAAAGAAAGAATGCCAGAATATTTGTAAGAAAACTTTCTTGTCCAAATTTCACAGTTGTAAAACATGGGAAAGCAAAAGATCATTCTAGCGAAGTCTGGAGGCGGCACAGAAAATCCACGTGTTCCAGTATTCGACTTCCAACTATGTCAAGCGACGCTTCCCCAGTTCTCCAGAACTATCTGGCTAGTGCTTTCGTCTTTGAATGCTACAAGTTCCCGTTTCCTCTGGATATTTCTGTTCACGCCGTCTTCCAACTTCCATCTCTGTTTATATATGCCCCTGAACATCCACACAAACAATTAATCGTTTTCCGTAAGAAAATTCTGTCAGAGCACAGCACTGATACTCACTTGTTATCAAACACCTTCTAACATAGTAGTAAATCACCAAAAGGGTTGATTCGAGAGCCTGAATTCTCTACGATGGCAGCGAAAACTGAAGGCAAGGCCATTGGCATAGACCTTGGCACAACCTATAGCTGCGTGGGTGTGTGGCAGAATGATCGAGTGGAGATCATAGCCAACGATCAAGGCAACAGAACCACACCGTCCTACGTTGCTTTCACCGACACAGAGCGTCTCATAGGCGATGCAGCCAAGAACCAAGTTGCTATGAATCCTCACAACACCGTCTTTGATGCCAAACGTCTTATTGGTCGGCGATTCTCCGACCCGTCTGTCCAAAGCGACATGAAGCACTGGCCTTTCAAGGTCGTTGCTGGTTCTGGTGACAAGCCTATGATCGTGGTCACGTACAAAGGAGAAGAGAAACAGTTTGCCCCCGAGGAGATTTCCTCGATGGTGCTGATTAAGATGAAGGAGATTGCCGAGGCTTATTTGGGTGTGACCGTAAAAAACGCAGTCATCACTGTGCCTGCTTATTTCAACGACTCGCAGAGGCAGGCTACGAAGGACGCTGGTGCGATTTCAGGGCTTAACGTGATGAGAATCATTAACGAGCCCACAGCTGCCGCTATTGCGTATGGTTTGGACAAAAAAGCGTCGAGGAGAGGAGAGCAGAATGTGCTCATCTTTGATTTAGGTGGAGGAACTTTTGATGTTTCTCTGTTGACGATTGAGGAGGGAATTTTTGAGGTCAAAGCCACAGCTGGTGACACTCATCTTGGTGGCGAGGACTTTGATAACAGGCTTGTTAATCATTTTGTTGCAGAGTTTAAGAGGAAGCATAAGAAGGATATTACTAACAACGCGAGGGCTTTGAGAAGGTTGAGGACTGCTTGTGAGAGGGCCAAGAGGACTTTGTCCTCGACTTCACAGACGACGATTGAAATAGACTCCCTATACGAGGGTATTGATTTCTATTCTACTATTACAAGAGCCAGGTTTGAGGAATTAAATATAGATTTGTTCAGAAAGTGCATGGAGCCTGTAGAGAAATGTCTGCGTGATGCTAAGGTTGACAAGAGTCACGTCCATGAGGTAGTTCTTGTTGGTGGGTCGACGAGAATCCCAAAAGTTCAGCAACTTTTGCAGGATTTCTTCAATGGAAAAGAGCTCTGCAAAAGCATAAACCCTGATGAAGCTGTCGCTTATGGTGCCGCTGTTCAAGCCGCGATTTTGAGTGGTGAAGGAGATGAGAAAGTGCAGGACTTGCTACTGCTTGATGTCACACCTCTCAGTCTTGGACTTGAGACTGCAGGTGGAGTCATGACAGTGTTGATTCCGAGAAACACGACGATTCCCACCAAGAAAGAACAGATCTTCTCTACCTACTCTGATAATCAGCCAGGAGTTTTAATTCAGGTGTACGAAGGTGAAAGGGCTAGAACCAAAGACAATAATCTGCTTGGCAAATTCGAGCTGACGGGAATCCCTCCGGCACCAAGAGGTGTACCTCAAATTAATGTGTGCTTCGACATCGACGCAAATGGTATATTAAATGTGTCAGCAGAGGACAAGACAGCAGGTGTCAAAAACAAAATCACCATCACCAATGACAAGGGAAGATTGAGCAAGGATGAGATTGAGAGGATGGTGCAAGAGGCAGAAAGATACAAAGCAGAGGACGAGGAGGTGAAGAAGAAGGTGGAGGCCAAGAATTCATTGGAGAATTATGCTTACAACATGAGAAACACCATCAAGGATGATAAGTTCGCAGACAAATTGGACCCTGCCGATAAGCAGAAGATTGAGAAGGCAATAGACGACACCATTGAATGGTTGGATAGGAATCAGTTAGCTGAGGTTGATGAGCTGGAGGATAAGTTGAAAGAGTTGGAAGGTTTGTGCAATCCAATCATTGCTAAGATGTATCAAGGTGGTGGAGGAGATGTTCCGATGGGTGGTGGCGCAGAAATGCCTTCCGGCGGCTATGGAACTTCTGGTTCTGATGGTTCTGGCGCTGGACCGAAGATCGAGGAAGTTGATTGAAGTTGGAACTTGGAAGTTGTGCGGTCGGTATGGGTCTTTATGTTGGGTGATGGTTCTGCTATTTTAAAAGTTTGTTAAGATTCGAGTGCTTATGCTTTTAGAGGTATCTTTATGTCAATATTATGTTACAATACAATCTGAGGAAATAAAAAGTTTTTCTTTTTCAAAGACGAGTTCGTAGTGTGTTCAACGCTCTTCCTGTATTGTAGAAGGGGGTGAGTGGATAGCTGCAGATTTTCGTAAACTTGTGCCGACGAACCGTTAAGAACAGAACTAATATCAGTAGTTCCTTGAAAGTTTTGCAGATGTCATGCATTTGAGGGTATCAAAACTTCCATGATTGCTCAAGGCAAACTTCGGCCAACACAACTGGCTTTAGGAAGATAATCTTATTTCTTGTTATTACATTGCACTCATACTTGTTTAGTTTCATTAATCTCTCTTTCTTTGAAATTTACATATACTACAACTTAGGAACATAAGTTGTTAAATTTGGATTGGTGTGAACACGACTGACATGGGTTAGTGCTCTCTTCTATTATGGTAGTGAGGTCACTCTGGTGGAACACAGCCATCCACTCGACTCTTCGGACAAAAGAGGAACATGGCAATCACGAAGCAAATCTAACAACACAGCCATTGAAGTAAGTGGGAAGAGCAATAAGTTTGTTTCCTTAAAAAGTTGTGGAGTGAGTTTCGAAAGGAAAGTATCCGTCTAACTGATCTTTCCTCCTGTCTCGTAACTTAAAAAGAGAACTAAAATAAAAGACCTGTAAGTCAGTTTTTATCAATTATGCTATCTTTTCCTCTCCTAGTTGGGACTTGGTCTGGAGCTGTACTAAGTTTAGCAAATTCGACCATGGAAGTGTCTTACCTTTCCTGCAAAAATTCAATTTAATTCAATTTAATTTCCTGGAATTAACAACAGGAACGTAACTTGGAGAATCAATGGCTTTGCAATTTATGCACAACAGATTTGGAAAAACATTAGTCATCCTCCATATTTGAAGATGAAATTCCTAGAGAGGAGGCAAATGTAGCAGTAGCGTCTCCATTGAGATATTTCTTTAGCCTGTTCAAGTCATCAGCAACATCAAGCATCGTAGGCCTAATAGAGGGAGAGACCTGAGTGCAAAATATACCCAATTCAATCAACTCTGATACTGCAACTTCCCACATCTTCTTGACCTCAGGTGGCTCATTTCTTGAAGCTCTAACTAGGGATGAGTCTATCACTCTTTCAACTCGGCCGTGGTAGTGATTTTTCACCCATTTATGCAGGTTCAGCCCACCAATAAACATGTCATCCGTTGGTCTCTTTCTTGTTACCATCTCAAGGACTAGAATCCCAAAGCTGTAAACATCTCCCTTTGTTGAAGTGGTTGATCCAAACCCATATTCTGAATCATAGAAATTTCATAGTAAGGTTTAGGACCTGTTATTTGTATCAAATGGAAAAGTAATTACCAGTAGTTATTGAAAGAAGGAAAAAGTGTAATCCAGCAATAATTATGAATGGTAAATTGGTAATTCATTCTACGGGCATCATAATTATGAGGGACATTCTTAGGCAAAGCTCAATTCAATCATCAATTTCTGCTTGAATCTTCATTACTATTCATTTTCCTGAAGGCATTAGAGCACTATATGGCTAAAAAAGAATCTTTTATCACGCCAGTGTTCCTGAAACTGATTTAACAAAAAACAAAGGGACACAATAATTAAGATTATTTTGTAATTCTGACTATTTCCCACTTCGTTATTGAATTGAGTGCGACTTTTCACTGAAATTTTGTGTCCTTGTTTTCTAAATTCTGAAAGCTAAGGAAGATTTAGTACCTGGTGCAATATATCCAATCGATCCACATAACAAATTTGCTGTAGAATTCCCCATATTTTCAGCAGCCCCACCAGTTCCACCTCCAACAGTCATAACCAGCTTTGCAATACCAAAATCAGAAACCAAAGCTGTCATATCATCATTGAGAAGAACATTGCTTGGCTTCAGGTCACAGTGTATAACTTTAACGGGCGAGTGGTGATGCAAATAGGCCATTCCTTCAGCTATGTCACTACAAATGTTCACCCTTTGGGTTAGAGTCAAATCTGATGAACCAGAACCCAAATTATCTTTTCCTGAATGCGGATAGAGACGACTGTCCAAGCTTCCATTTGCCATGTATGGAAGAACTAGAGCTTTGAAATCGGGAAGACTACATGCTGTTATAATCCTTATTAAGTTTCTGTGCCGAATCCTCTTCAACACTTGACATTCCCTGTTGAAGCTCTTTGTTGAGTTTCCAGTTTGTAAATGCAAAACTTTTACAGCTATTAGTGTCCCATCTGAAAGAGATCCTTTATAGACTCGTCCATAGCTACCTGTGCCGATCAGTCTCTGAGCATCGAATCCTCCAGTGGCTTCTGATAACTCTCTGTATGTAATTCTTGGAAAGTTATGAATCAGTTCAGGGGCTGCTGAGCTTTTTCTTGCCGTTTCCATTTCCATTGTGTTTCCAGATGAAACCATTTTCATTCGACGAATTGCAATGACACAACATACTGTGCTCAAGCATAGCGATACAACTATGCCCAAGACAAACATGATCAAGAACTTCTTTGAATTGAACCAGTGCTTTTTCTGAAAACAAGTAAGCTTGCCAGAAACTGCAACACAAAGATGAGGATTTCCAGTTAAAGATGCATTTTTGATAGAATCGAAGATGCCACCAGATGGAATTGGCCCTTCAAAGTCGTTGAAAGAAAGATCGATGAAGGTGAGGGTGCGAATCCGATTGAGGCTTTGTGGGATTTCTCCAGATAGTTTGTTAGCTGAAACATCTAACGTTTCGAGGTTTCTTAAATCTCCCAGTGATTCAGGAATGTGACCTTGGAGAAAATTACGGGACAAATTTAACATCCTTAATGCAATGCAGTTTGATATCAGAGGAAAGATACTTCCATTGAAGTTGTTGGATGAAACATCAATATCCTGAACATTTTCAAGCTTGCTGAGTACAATAGGTAACTGCCCCGAAAGAAAATTGTGTGAAAGATTGAGAAATATTCTGATCTCACGTAATCTAGATATTTCAGGAGGGATGCTCCCTGTCAATCTGTTGTAAGACAAGTCTAGCCTGTACAGATCGGTGCAGCCTCCTAACGTTGAGGGAATGTTCCCCGAGAGCTGATTGTTGTTGAGAAACAACGAATTCACGCGTACCAAATTTCCTAGACTTTCTGGAATTTCACCTGAGAATTGGTTGTAAGATAGGTCAAGAAGACCAAGATGGGGGAGATGGCCTAATGCTGCTGGAATTTCACCTGTGAACTTGTTGTGTGACAAGAAAAGCTGCTCCAAGTTTGACAACTGGCTGATCTTAGGAGAAATTGTTCCGTTCAGGGAATTGAAAGTTAAGTTCAGTACAGTAAGATTGTAAAGATTTGCTATACCAGGAGGAATGGATCCAAAGATCTGGTTTCCATCTAGCAACATAGATGTGAGTGTGGTGCTAAGTCTGCCAATTGAATTAGGAAATCTTCCTCCAAGGCCCATGCCAGCCAATTCAAGCTCCTTCAAACTTGTGCAATTCCCGAGGGCAGTGAAGAAAGTTTCAAGATTGGTGTTGTTGTCATGGCTTATCATAATGTTATATGATAAGTGGAGCATGCCAAGATCCGTCATTCCTGCCACAATCATTCCAGGCAATTCACCAGAGAGATCATTATCTTCCACATCAATGTAATATATTGAATGATTGGCTAAAGAAATGGGAAGTTGTCCAGTAAATCGATTGCTGTACATGCTGAGGCTCCATAGTGGACAATTTCCAACTTCTTGAGGAATTTCCCCAGTGAAAAAGTTGTTGGATAGGTCTACAACTCTGATTGAAGTGCAGTTTGAGAAAAAGGAAGGTGGAAGCGTACCTGTCAATTTGTTAAACGCCATAGTTACTACCTTCAGATTGGTAAGAAGAGCAAAGGACTCAGGAATTGAGCCCTGCAGGTTGTTAAAGTCTAGATCCAGAAAACGCAGATGTCTAATGTAAGATAATTCAGGTGGGATAATGCCAAAAAAATGATTGTACATTAGTTTAAGTGATCTAAGTCCGGTGAGATTGGAAAGAATGGGCGACAGTGGCCCCGAAAGCTCAAAGTTGCTCAGGCTGAGTTCCTTCACACGGTGATTATGTTTCCCACACTGAATACCAGTGAAGTTGCATACATGAACATCCTCACTCCAGTTTTCTAGCACAGAATCTGGATCAGAAATAACAGCCTTCTTGAACGCCAGAAGAGCGGCTTTATCAGTAGCCAATGAGTGGTGGAGATGCCCGTTATAGTGATACCCTGAAACCGCAAAAGGAGACGTTAAAATTGAATGCTGGAGCAGGAGACTCAGGATCACTCCATTGAAGGCCATTTTCAGTGTCGTGTAAGTGCTAGATTCTGTTACTTGAGCAAGACCATTAACCATTTTCATCTTATTTCATAATAATAATAATGTTAGTACTGAGTCAATGAAATAGCAACAGCAATGAAACTGGATACTTTTAAGAGAAATAGGATGAAGGTGGTAGTGGTGGTGATGGTGGCGGCTGATAAATCTCCTATCCATGATAATTCAGTACAAGCCATGATTTTTGGAGGGACTAAAAATATGTATTCACCATTCTCCACATCTTGTGCTTAGAGCCATGATGAGTAGATATTCAACTACGTAGCTGAATGGACACACTCCGCATTGAAAGGACAGTACTGGAGGAACATGTTAGGCGCTAAGATAAGATGATTCGGGTTCAGCCTTCACTGTTTGAGGTCGCAATGTGACACACATAAATGTAAAGTTAAGAGTTGACATTTGATTTCAGTATTGCCCATAATGGAGCAATATGAGTTTTTCACTGGAGTTTTGGAGCCACAGCCACCCTTTTTTGCGTTGACAATTTATGGTTTTCAGCCAACTTGGTGTATGTAGAAGGCTTCAGTGGTTGACATGTTTGTATGCTTTCCCTGGATGTCTCAGCAAATCCTGTCTAGCACTTCCATCAAATAACCTCACTTAGTTTAGGGGCACGATTCCTAGGTTGAAAGGAATTAAAGTTACTGCTCTAGTCTGAATGACTTGAGACTGAGGACACTGCCTGAGTAATGTGATGATGCTATTGGTGAGTCTTGAGAAAAATTCAAGGTGAATTTAGTATTAGTAGGATTATCCCTTTTCAGGACTGTGAGAGCCAACTTACACAGGGTAACCCTTTTTCCGTTACGTGCTCAACTTCAAACCAGAGTACATAATGTACGATCATTAATTTTAGTGGGAACAAAATTATACAGGGTTGAAATATCAAGCTGCTTAGTCTTTTGCTATGTCAATTGTTTTGTTTTGTTTTGCTTTGTTAGTAGTGATTCAAATAGTATACTTTAACATCAAAATTTTTCACTTCGGCCATATTTGGTGAAGAGCTTTTCAGCTGTTTGACTTAAATGAATTGTTTGATCTATATTGAAAAGCTCTTTATTTGTTTACCTAATCAGCTCATTTTTTACAAGCTCATTAAATGCAACTTTTTGAGTTAACTGATTTATTTATGACAGTGTTATCCTTTGTCATAATGAACATAGTTATAAACAGTGATGAGGTTTTACAGTTGAGAATGATTTGTATCTTTTTATTTTATTTTTGTGTTTTACGTTATTTGTATAAATCTTTTTCTTATTCCTGGTCGTTTGAGACTTTTGAGAAGGGATATTGATGAACTTCTATTTTTAATTTAATTTTTAGTTTGTATTTTTAAATAAAAATATAAAAATAGTTTAATATTAATAGAAATGCGATTATATTTTTATTATTGATAATAGTTATAAACTAAATAAAATTTGAAAGTAAATTGTTTTTATAAGTGCA
>JANIPM010000005.1:9556775-9571528 GCA_027478405.1 Erythroxylum cassinoides
ACTGACATAATTGCACATGATAGGAATCTCAGTAGTATGATCACATCATAATTTCCTTCATGCTATGTCATGTATCAGGGACTTCATTAATTTGATTAAAGATCACTATCAATTCATAATATAATGAACATCAAATAAATGAAATATGCATTGCTTTATTTATTCTTAAAGTCTGTACATGACTATGAACAAAATGCACTAAAGGGGATTGCCTTTAGGGTACTACTCTAACACTCCTGACCTGATAGATTGGAATGACTAGCAAGCCCCTCCAAAACTTACACAAATGCTTCGGCCTACTCTACCTTGAGACCTCCCATTCCTTGTGTCCCTTGGTACAAATTAGTCTGGCATAAAAGAACTAGCCTAAGATACTCCTTCATCCTATGGTTAGCTTTTCTTAATAAGCTTCAAACGAGGGACAAACTCCTCTTTTCATTTTGTCCCAAATCACTGCTCCTTGTGTTTCTTGGAAAATGAGTCCATTAACCACCTATTCTCTGAATGTCCCTACTCAAAAACAGTATGGACGCATTGTTTAAACCATTTTTAGATCCATCTTCCAAATCTGATAACCCTTCAAGTCTTTCCAAGATGGATTCATCACCCGCTTAAATCACTCTAATATTAACCTCAACCTTCTCATCATTCTCCTATCTGTGGTTGTTTATAACATTTGGACCGAAAGGAACCATCGAGCATTCAAAGACAAAGCTTTGGAGGTTGGGAACATAAGCACTAGAGTAGTCTTCCAAGTTATAGAACTTCTCAGTGCAAATATTGAAGTAAGGTAATTTTGTGTAAGGATCATTTTCACCGATGTTTGTTTTGCAGGTTATTCTAGTTCTTGACAGTAAGATTCCAACCCTCCCTTTTGCTGGTTTTGTTTTAGCAAAGAGGGATGGAATTAGAAGAATCTTTAGGTGTCAACAAGGAGGGATGGGTGAGATCTATGCTAGCTTACGATGGAGACACAAACTTCGGATCAAGCTGTTAGAGGCAAGAAGTAGTGATAAGGAGCTCTAACATATCCACGATAGTTTCAGCAAAAAAGACCTTGCCACTTCACCAAATTGTACAACTTATTCAGTAGCTGCAATCCCTAATGTGAGGTCTTAGAATTTTGTTTTGGTTCTGGTTTAGTTGAAAAATTGATTGCCTATTTGCTTTGCATTACTATGTTAGGCTGTAAGTCTATATGCTCAGGTTATGCTAGACCTTTCCACAAGGTCTTCTTAATGGGTAGATTTGTACATGTAGTCTGTTGAGCTTTGTTCAGTTAACTAGTTGTAGAGTTCCTCATGTTTATAAGTGTGGCTTTTCCTTTTGTGATTGGAAAGTGATTTGCTTCTTGAGTAATCTCTTGATTGTATATAATTATTAGTGATTGGAAAGAGATTTGCTTCTTGATAATCTCTTGATTGTACATAACTATTACTTGATTTATATAAATTTCTGATTTACCAAAAAAAAAAAAATTAAGTAGACTAATAGAACGGCAGCGTTGACAAATACACAAGAAACGCGTCATTTAAATAATAAACCTATGGATGTAATCCTACACCTGCAAACATTATGGCCTTTCTATCACAAGTATTTAACATTGCTAACAGCGAGAATGTCATGCAAAATCAGAAATCATTTAAAAACTCCTCTAAATATTCTCTCGTGATTCCAGAAATCCCTCTCGCTCTTTCCTTATTCTCTATTCGTATTATATGGACAAAATCACAAAAAACCACACGTTTATTACAAGTCGCAGAAAATTCCACAACAGAAACCAAATCCTTGTCCAGTCCACACAGCATAGCTAAGAGAGTTAAAACTTGTATAAACAAACAATACAGCGATTCATTGGATACTGCGAAGTAAATTTAGCCCGCTAATTCATCTGCTATGGGAAATATAGGAACAATGTCCACTGGAACCTGCATGTCAATGAATACCAACATGATAAAAGGTTAATATAAACAAAGCAATCAGAAATGTTTGGACGTCAATTATTCTCTAGATTATTCTTCTAGAGCAACTTATGAAGCAATCCAACGAGGTAACCCAAGTTAATAATATTTTCAATCCACACCCAAGTTAATAATATTTTCAATCCACCAACATGCATGTTCATTTTAGTGAGGACATTTCTTAAAAAGTTTCTTGAAAATGCTGATGAACTGGCCTGAGCAACGAAGTAATTTTCCTCAAGCATTCAAATGCATGTACAGCTCATACCTTGACATTCTCCAATTTCCCCAGAGCGAGTTTTAATGGTTGTGTCATTTTACAGTATTTTTCAAGAAGTAAACTCGCAGCTGCTTTATCTCCCTTTGCCTGTGTGGTAAGTATCTCCCTACTTAGGCTTTCAACTGCCCCTTCAATCTATCAAGTGAAAACAAAGTTTTGGCATCATCAGTTGGTTAAAAGTACCTATAAAAGATGTAATCTGGATCAAGAATATACCTTTTGAAAATTAACAGAAAATGTCTCGTCAGGAAGCAATACAAAGGCTTCTTTCTCATATAACCAGTTAAACTGAAGCGCTTGTCCTTTACTGAGAGCAGTCAAATGAATAATAGATAGTAAATGAGAAGTAATTATATTTAACATATGAAACTTGCGTCTATAAGGAAGGAGGATGGCCTCACCCATGGGCTTCCTTCAAACCAAATCTAATGGAACGGAAGCATCCAGCTAGGAAGGAAACATACATAGACTTCTCCAAACTCTTCGGAAGAATACCCTGGACACCTCCAATATATAGTGAGAAGTTTTGCAATTTGAATCCCAAATTTATAAGTAGATTAAATGTAAATTCTATAAAGAACATGATAACTAGACACAGTGGTCCGTTGAAATCAATATCACTCTTTTATCAAACATATTATGAGATAGGCTCTATTGCTATTAGTTACCAACCTGGCCGATTAGAAACTTGAGTGCCCAAATACCAACTATGTCAGCTTTTGCTTCTTCCAGAGCTGAGTACAGTTCTTGAAGCTCCTGAACAAATTATTTAAGTGAAAGCTGTTAATTTTGGTGCTAAAAGCTCCAAAAGAAAGGGATATTTTAATGCACAGGTTTGCAGTTAGATGAAGCAAAGCAAGAGACAAGTACATAATGCAAGGAAATTCTCCCATGTGATGATCTTAATTAATGGAAGAAAAAAATACCCAAAATTGTAACTTTTTACAACCTCAAAAAACCAACGATTGAAGAACTACAGCATTTAAGTTATCATTTTGTGTTGAACTTGCAATTATTGGTAATGCTAATAAAATGCTCTGATTACCTATGTCAAATAATTGATTGGAAAACTTAGATAGCATGATTGCAGAAATGACTAGGATACAGTTTTGCATTAACAAACTCAAAGTAACATTTGATGATGAACTGAAAGTTGGGGGATGTAAGTGAACGCATCCCAAGGATAAATGAAATCGAACAAAAGGAAAAATGATAAAACTAACCTTTCTCACAGTAGAGCTTTTACCATTCGGAAGTGTTATACTATGAGGCCCAATACCATGGCAGCACTCATGGCAAATAGTATGCGTAAAGAAAGATTCAAAATCCACAAGTTCCTTTTGTTCCTTGGTAATACATACATCAGCTATGGGCTGAAGAATATGCTTGAACCTATTAAGACATACACATATAGCATTTAAATTATTTTGGACACCAACAAAAAAATCCTGCAATTTGAAACAATACAATCTAAAGTTGACAAGTGCAAAAATTCAGAGAAAAGAACTTATACTTGGCCTCTGAAACATTCTTAAGCATGACCATTGATGTTCCTCGTTCTTTGACTATGCGCTCATCATTTGGCAAATTAAAAGCAACAGTCTGTGGACCCTTTACATCCTGATGCAAAATTAAATTGATTAACCAAAAGTTTTTATGGACAGAAACATGTAACTGACGTGATTAACAGAAGAGGTTTAAAAAAACAAGTGCAACAGGAAAAAAATTACTGATATTTAGCCACCATACCAAATTGTTCATAAGAAGTGGGATGGTAACGCATTAATAAAATCCAATCCAATTGACCAGATAATTTTGTTCAGGCAATACTGTGAGAATCTAAATGCATACTTATATGGACATAAATATATGTTGATCAATGTTTATAACAGAAATATGTGATGACATAAGGTTTCAAATGCTGATCTATATAGATTTAGATCCAAACTTCTTAAATATTATAGCAACTTTTACACATGTAATTAATATATAGAGTGTGTGCCATCTGGGCACTAGTAAAGGCCAATTGCAGCTTTAGGGGTGCAACAGCCAACTTATATGCTGTGAAGACATGTTTATGGATCTTTCACTCACATAACAAATTTTGATTAAGACCCCTGTATAATTAATTCATTCTTTCTCTCCAAATCCATAATGACAATATAAACTGAGCCACTAACAAGAAAGATAACAAACAAATACGGGTCTTCAAATATGTAAGATAATTTGCATAGCAATTGTCATTTTAATGAAACTTGGATAAAGGCACTATCAAGAACATTCTAATACAAAAGCTTACTTGTTAAGTTTGAGGCGTATAATAAATCATGTATCTAACTCTAACTCATACTTTAAATCTATACAAAAAGCATGTGCAAACATGCAGCAAAGGTAGAAGCAAAAAGAGGATCGCATCCATCTAAGTTTCAAGTGAAGCTGATCTTGAAACTTGAAAGTTAGATGCCAGGCAAGTTATGAATGCACTCCCAAAATTGAGGAAAAGAAAATGTATATGCACATATCTAAGTGTCTCATATGCCCAGGAGACGCACCCCTGCATTATATAGTAGTTGGATGACACGGATAGGAGCAGCATTAACATCTTTTGATTTATATGCACTGTCCATAGGAAGATTCTGTTCCAAAAGCTGCATATACACAATCCTCAATTAGGAAGTAGGACATATACACAAGTAATGCTGGAACTGTGGTTAAAGATAACTTCAAAAGGCACCTGCAAATAGTCACCAAAGAGCTTAAGTTGAGCTGTTGCTTTGTCATCCCGTATTCCAATGAATGCTTCAAAAGTGGCCTAGATAACACAAAGAAATTTGAGCATATGGTCACACACAAAAGAAAATTTGATTCAGCCACATGTAAACAAGAGCAAAGTAATTGCATACATGAGTTAGCAGACCCAATGCAACTAATGGCTTTAATCTTTGCCACATAGAAAGGCATTAAAAAATATACTTTCTAGAGGCCTTACCTTATATCCAAAAAGTGTATCTTCATATGTCTCATATGGACCTATGGTAACATCCAGTTGAGAGTCCTGTATTAAAAAAAGGAAAACCCCATTTCTTTAATTTGGATTAATATCATAAAATGTAAAGGATCCAGGAAATTATATCTCAGCCTTATAACAGTCTTTCTTCAGAATTATACTGAATGTTTCGATCCTCCCCTCCCCTTTTTTTTAGCAACTTATCTTAATCTTAAAGTCTCCTCACCAACTAAGGATGACAGAGGAACCAACCCGCATACGTATTGGACGGACTACAGTATAACACAATTGCAGTAATATAAAGAAGTATCATGTTGAAAACTGATTGACATACCACGAGTAATTAAATTCAGAAAAAGCACACACAACTTGTCATTAGAATATCCATGCTTGTAATGGAATAAAATTAAAGGTGCAATTTTCCTAACGTGCAGATGGTTGTTTATATCCGTAGACTGCCAAGTAAAGCTTCTGTTGGCGAGGTTCTCCCAGAATTTAATGCATTTCAGTTCTTGCTGCACTTTGACAACCATTAGCAGACAGCCCATACGTTTCATTTGTAAAACTCCATTATCTTTTGAACTGTAACACTTTCAGTGAAAATCTAGTCAACTCTTTTGACATATAAATCACATTCTTACCAGTAGAATGCTAACTGAAATATGCTAAAAACATCTGCTCAGGCCATAGCTTTATAAAGTCAATCTATAATTGCAAGCTCAAAATTTAGTCAAAGTTGATATCTTACATTCATACAGAAGGTACATTCTAAACAATGACATTTTCTCAGAAGAACCTCGTAATAGATAAAGTTGAAACACTATCCATGGATAAATGGGACTATGCAAAAAGAAAAATAAGAATGTAAATAGATATAGCGTTAGTAAGATGCACATGAATGAACTTAATTATCAATACTTTCAGGAATTAGAATTCTCAAATTCTCAACACTTACCAACTCCATCCACGCTATATCAGAGTCAAGGTAGTCATTTGAAAGGAATGCATCAGCCTTGCTATGCAGTAACTTCTTTAAACTAATAGTATAAGAACAGATTCAGCTAATATCCACAAGTATTATGGAAATCATTATCAACGAGCAACAAAGAGGTAAGAATGACACAAATTGAGCAAAAAACCATACCTTGGCGAGGTGGACAAGTCTGCAGCTTTATATAGTAATTCAGAAGCTTTTGTGAGCAAAGAATTGTACTCTTTAGAGTATGGGACACTATACAGGTCATCACCACCCACCAAATTCTTGCTTCCATCAACAATGTGATCTGTTAAGGAAGAGTCCAAATCATCCTCATGGTGCCTTTTGATAACAGTGAAAAAACCAGTTACATCTTGCTGTTGATTCTCTGTTAGACTGCCTTTCCACATTTCAAATTCCTATGACATTAGCAAACCAGTTGCATGGTCACCAAAATAGTAGTTGGATGCTTTTCAAATAGGATGAGAACAAAAATGGCCCTAAAACTTGGTCTGAAATCTTATCAGTCAGTCCCAAGCCTGTTAAGAAATATCTATTGAATTACATAGGACTTGGTAAGTAGAAGTGAGAAACTATAGAAGTCAAGAAGTAGCAAGTAAACAGAGAATGGAAGATGTAAGCAATTTGTGTTGGTTAGCATGTGACAAGGAAGCGTTTGACAGCTGATGTAAAACCATAGATTTGACAGCTCATAACGTTAAAGAACTCTCCCAGACTGTTTTCTGGAAGTGAAGGCAATGAAGCCAGGGAATTCAGCAAAGGCGAGTTGCTGCAAGATATTGAACATTTTGTTGATCTTTGGTGGAAAAATCAGTATGGCGGACTTTGTATAGAACAGTTGGGTAAGATGGAATTCAAAAATGGTGCATCCTCAGCAATAAACCTTGTGGTAGATATGTAGGGTAAGAATGATTGATATGGCATGTTGCTGTAATGTTTATGGCATGGTTATCCACTGGCAAAAAAAGGGAATTAAACATTAAGGAATGAGCATGTATATATGCTCAAAAATAGAGAGACAGAGAGAGGCAAAATAGGAAAGAAAGACCATACACAACTAAGATTAACATTATAAAAGTGCAAAATATCACGTGTGATGTTGCATTTACTTGACATATGTAGCTCAATAATGCCTTATCCATGATTTCTTTTTTCTTGATAAAGCCTTATCAATAGTTGAATACCATCATAAAGACAAACTAAGTAACAATATAATGGACATCTGAAATTTCAGCTATTAAATTGAAATATGAAATAGGGTAAGATCTGAATTCGGAAAAAAGGAAAAGAATTCAAGAAAAATGGCCGTAATTAATTTCAAAGCATCATTTTCACTTTACTGTTAAGATTCCCATTCTTTACCCTCTTGTCCATGTCTGGAGGATAAAAGTTTGCACCAGGTGGTTTGACTGTAGGGAATGCTGCTCTATATTCCAGACCTCTCCATCCACTAACTGGCTTTGTGGCTTCAGGTAGCAACTTTATTGCTGAATCTGCAGTTGTTAAGAATGCCTCATTTTCATCAAGGCAAGACCTGTTCACTCAGGGAATCATGATTGGCAAATGTTATCTTTCAAAAGTATAGCTAGCAATATACATATAAAGCCAGATAAAGATGTCTCGTTATGAGAAATTAACATCTAAGCCTGTGTTCCTTTGGTGCTCAAACAAACATATCTTGATTAGGGTAGTTTATAATATAACAATAATTTGCACAGTTTGTAACAAGTTGAAAGACTGAAATTCCTGTATTCAGACAAACCAGTTAGTAGTTGAGGGAGTTTTATTTTTTCCCAACTCAAGCAAGTATGTTGTATAATCAATCATCCATTTCCCAGTTCAGATACATTCATATCTTGATTGTGTTTTATTTTCAAAATTCAAAACAATTTCCTTATAAGTTAAAGCACTAAAGTCTTCCTTATTCGGTCCTTGATGTTTCCTTCTGACCCATTTCCTCTTCTCTTAAGTCTCATCTAATGATTCCTCTATTTTCTTCATTTACCTTGTGCTCTCCTACACAACACGTTTTCATGAAATTGAACCAGACGGTCAATCTTGTTGAATGAAAATTGAGGTTCAAGCATAAAATATAGCCAGGGGCAGACAGCTTGATAAAGTTTTTGCATGAGAAAAAATGAATTAGGGAAGACTTGCCATGGGCTCTTATTGATCACATAGTACATCCACTTTAGCTTGTCTAGTTCTGATGCATCTGCATGATTCTTCAACCAGTCCCTGAGAAGAGGATTGCTATACCAAACCTGTTCAAGCAAGAATAAAGAGTAAGAATAAACAGAATAGAATTTCACTTTAATCTAATGCAAACTCATGCTGAATGTTAGCCTGCTCTTTGCACGTTAACAAGAAAATTCATTCATTTAAGCATATGAGCACATGAGCAAAACCTGCAGGTAAAAGATTTCATCAAGAACTCTTGCAGCTTTAATAAGTAAACTCAGAACCTCCCTCTCTACACTTGATAGGCCCGTCAGCTGCAGAGAGAAGGAAAGATGTAATGAAATTACACATGAAAAGGAAAAAGAGAAAAATAAATAAAGTTATTCATAAACAGTAGTATCAATTTCCCTAGTACACATTATTCAACAGAAGCACAAAAACTTTATCAGTACAGCATACTCCTAAAATGTTTATAATATCATATCAACATACAGACATTTTGAGAGTTTTTATTTAGCATGAAATTATTTTGCATTCATTTAGTATATATCTACCTAAATAAGGACAGCATTTTGCCAATTATGATAGTATATCCGAGCCATAGAGATAGTCTCATCAGCATGTGCGTCATTCGTACATGAACTGCATCTATTCTATTTTCAAGTTAACAAAATTGCTAAGTTACCATTTAGTTATACATTTGGCTTTTTCAATAAAGCTATTATTTCAACTTTAGTCAAACTAGTGACCTGATAACTTGTCCATTGTCTAGGTTATGGATTAGAAAGACCCTGAAACCTGTTATTCTAGGTCAGGAAAAAATTCATAATTCAGATGTCTAACAGAGATTAAATAAGTTATTTTACAGAGAACAAGTTAAATAGAATAATGAACATCATAATATGTAGTCCCAAAATTCACAATATAGGTTTTACATAAAAGAATAAGCAATATGTGACGATTAAATTCCACTAGCACTTAAAAGATGTTTGTGTTTGTTTAAGTTCTGTGCATCTTTTTTTCTTTTTGTACTGGAAAAGATATAAAATTGTTAGCTGATTGGGAAGAAGGGTTCTTTGAGGAATGCAAGGAAAAAAAGAATAGTACAGAGGTACTGATGTAGGACAAATGAACAAAGAAGAAAGAAGCAACGAGACAGAGAAAAGATTGAGAGAAAACCAATAACAAAACAAGTGAAGACAAAAGAAAAACTAAGAGGAAAGGAAGAGGAATGTTATTGAAAGCTGAATTTTAGAACAGTTTTTAGAAGAGAAGAATATGCAATCACTTTATTTAACTCATGGCAAACTTACATTGTGTATATCACAGATAGATAACAGATAGAACTTTTACAATGCTGAAATCACATAACTAATAATATAATCACATGTTTTTAAACATTCCTTATAACATAATCCACAACATAAAGATAAATCAAAGGGAAAAAATTGTGAATAACAATACTGATTAATATAAATGAGAAGAGAAAGTTGACAACCTCTCCGGTTAGAGAAACAGGAGTATATCGACTAAGTTGCTTTTGCAGAGTCAAACTGCGTGCTGCAGAGTTTCCATTGTACCTTTAACAAATTTGATATTATCAATGGCATAATTAGCTAAATTTCAAAATACTCAAATTTCCATATCAATTAAATGATTTTGTTCATGTCACCAACATTTTTTGCTATGGAAGATTAGTATGAAGGTGTCAAAGAAATGCCTTTCTTAGATTTTTCTCTTGCGCTGAAGAACAAGCAGCTGGAGAATAGCTCTAGCCCTGTGAAACCTCCTTATGGAAGAGCAAAGATGCATTTCCAAAGAACCAGCAATTTAGCTCTATCTTAAGGATATAGGTAACAACAAAGCTAATATCCACATTAAATTTCTTCCATTACTGACTTAATCTCAACTCAAGAGGCATGCTGGGAACCTTGCATTCATTATCCCATGACGAATTATCTATAATAGACCACATGTTAAAGTGATATATTTGAATTTTACAACTTTATTACTATCTAACGTACCTTTTCTCAATTATGTTGAAGAGTTGTCCATATTGATCATGGACATCATAAGGGACGTAATGAGGATCTTCTTTGGATAGTAAGCTTTTATATTCCTCGTATGAGATGTATTTAACAGCAGATACTTCTGATTCCTGTTTCAAAATGAAAGCAAGATGTAGTTTAGCTTCTTGCCCTCTGATTGGTGATATTAACGTTATATGCAGAAAAGATGGAGCTTCTATTTCCATGAACAAACAAAAAATTCAATTGTTAACAAGCACCAGCATCCTTACCTGAAGACTGAATGCTTCCAAAGGAATTGGATCTAGAGTTGTTACAAGATACACATCATTATATTCATTGTTGATAAATTTTCCATCATTTATGGCACTGCATTCAGTTGCAAAGATCATCAATTAATAGAGGATACAGAAATGAAGAAGGAATTGTTTGATGAACAGGAGAAAACAACGTTAGAACATAATATAGCCTAAGCACCTACGTAAGGAATTCAGTGGCATTATCATTCATGAATTTGACTTTACTGGTCTCTTAAAGCCCTCTGCTTGCATTTCTCATGTTTCCATGGTTTGCTATACAAACTCTTGCTAAGAATAGTCAAAGACATGAAAACGCCCTACAGTAAGTTTAAACTATTTCATCCAAAACCGCAAGGCTGTTTCTAGATTTGCAAACTAAATTGCCAATAAAAGTTGCACCGTAGAAACAAAATCACTCCAGCCATGACCTTGGAGCTCAAAAAGAAAATGCCACACTGTGGGGTTCTCATAATTGAAGGGAGGAAAGAAGAATATGAAGAATTAATTAAACAAGATGATTAATTCCATCGTTTAAGAAAACAAAAGAAATATAAAGAATTAATCAAAAGCAGCAAAAAAAAAAGGGATATTCTGATTTACTAACCACTCTTGAAGGAATACAAAAAGCAACTCAAAAGCATCCTTTGGGAGGAGAATGCCGAGCTCTTCATGAAGCTCCCTCCTAAATGCATAAGACAAAATGTTCCAATAAAAGAAGCCGTTACTTTTAACAGAAAAAACTATCCAGATGGACAAACATCCCAAACTAAACATGCAATGAAAGGTCAGAGTAGTTAGATTAAAAGAGACATGGAGAAGATCATTTCCTCTCCTTAGGATACATAACACAGAAAGAAAGAATACAAGAAGTCAGATTGAAACATAAAAACCCATACAAACAAATAGCATACCATCTGTCTTTTAAGGAGAAGGACAACATATGCAGTGCAGAACAAGAATGTGAATAAAAGGCAGACATATTTTATTTACCTAGCAGTTACAAGCGATGAACCACCAGCTGAAATGTGGCCAGCACTGGAGATATCCCACAATCCAGGCCATGAATCCTTGCTATTAGCACGCTGCTGGAGAAGCAGTTGCTGGGTCCTCTCAGCGAAAATACACACATGAACTGCTCTGTGGTAGTCTCCATCTCGATGAACAAGTCCTCTACAGGAGAAAGCAAAGTACTCAAAAAACGATTATCTAACTCCAGCTCGTAAAACATCCACAGCTTACTGAGGAACACCAAATGTTATTCACTAAAGACTCTACAACAATGCCATACCATTGGTAATAACAACATAATATAAAATACCAAAAACTCATCTAAGATTCCATTTAATAAAGCAGCATAACCTTCACAACTACACTTCACTCATGATTTATGTTCTTCATTCAGGCAATCCAAAAAGAAGAAAAAGATCATCATTACGTGGGGAAAAAAAAAACACGAAAAACGAGAAATTGATTTTGATCTTATAACCTCGGTTTGGAAATGCCGGTCTTTTCTCCGGTTTTCGTAAGAACATCAAAATACTCCTCAGTTTCCGCCATCACTAGTTAGTGCCTCCAAACACCCACTGATAAGCTGATACCTTAAAAACAGACAGGGACTATACTCTGCGTTCATGCAAAGCAACACTTTCGACTTTCCTTCGATATTCCAATCGTCTCTATCACTTATATCAATGATTCCTTGCTCTATTATTTTTCAACTTCATTATGATTTTTTAATATGAAGATTGAAAGACTTTACAACAAAAACAATGAATTAATACAATCAATGAATAAGAAGAAAGCACATGGTCAATTATTCTAGGGTTAATTTCTTAGATTTGGACGCGTGTTTAATAAAATGTCACATTAATCAATCATTTTTTAAAATATCTAATAAACTCATGCGTTTTAATTAATATATCTTTTGTCTCCTTTACCATCAAGTCGTTTAAGAACCATATTTATACACATAAAAATGACTATCAATAGCAACATTAAAGGCTGTCAATGTTGCTTAAGCTAGACAAGGGAAAAAATAGAGAAAAGGGCCCGATGCAAAGAGCATGGACAGATTGCCTGTAATTATGGCAGGAAATTTTGCAATTATTGTAAGCAGAGTGGACACATTATCAAAGACTATTCTACACACCCAAAAAATAGATGAGCCCAAGCTTTTCAAGCTACTGTCCCAATTTCTACCGGTATTGGCCCTACCTCTACAACCATTGGAACCAAGGATACTAATAACAAGCTATTGTTACTCTTGAAATGTTCAACAAATGATTCTCACAGTATTTTCTGCCATTGGTTTGCAGGACAAGGTAAGACTTTATCTTCTACTTGGTTTGTTGATTCTGGAGTATCTAATTATATGATCGGTTCACCTGATTCATTACAAAGCTTACAATAGTATATTAGTAATCAAAATATTGAGATTGCCAATGGTAGTAAGATTCCAATTACAGCTATTGGAGATATTGGACATTCTTTTAGACATATTTTTAATTTGTCTCTCATGAGTTGTCTACTAGTTTAATATCTGTTGGTCAGTTAATGGAAGATAATTGTGATGTACATTTCTCTCATAATGATTGTCTTGTGCAGGATCAAGTGTTGGGAAAGGTGATCACGAGGGGGCCTAAAGAGGGCAAAATGTTTCCATTACAATTTACTATTCCTATAACTTTATATCTATCTTTTATGGTTGTTGAAAATAAAGTTAAAGTCTGGCATAAACAATTGAGCCATCCTAACCGTGTAATTTTGTCTAATTTAATGAAGCATGGTTTTCTTATAACAATGAACAATGTTCTCCTCGTATATTGTCTCTTGATTGTTTTATTTGTAAATTAGGGAAAAGTAAAACCTTACCTTTTCCTAATTATGGTGGTTCTTCTAATGCCTATTTTGATATTAAACATAGTGATGTTTGGGAAATTTCTCCTATCATTTCACATGCACAATATAAATTTTTTATGACATTCATTGATGACTATAACATAACCGTTTCACATGGATATTTTTGTGTGTACCAAAGTTGAGATGTTTACTATTTTCAAAAATTTTGTGGCATATATTGAGACATAATTTGCCATCTGCATTAAGATTTTACAATTTGATAATAGTGAAGAATATGTTTCACATGAATTTCAAGAATTCTTGGAGCATAAAGGAATTGTATCTCAACAAACTTGTCCTTATACCCCTCAACATAATAAGGTTATTGAAAGAAAAAAAATTGTCACTTGTTGGATACGGTTTGAATATTGCTTTTACAATCTTCGACGTCATCTAAATTTTGGGTTAAAGCTTTGTTAACTGCAATGTATCTAATTAATCGTTTACCTTCTCAATAATTGAATTTTGATTCTCCTTTTTATCGTTGGTTTGGTGTATATCATGATTATCATATGCTACACACATTTGGTTGTGTTTGTTTTGTTCACTTGTCACCATATGAGCGCAACAAGCTTACAGCCCAATCGGTTAAATGTGCTTTCATGGCTTATAGCACTACTCAGAAGGGATTTTTGTATTATGATGTTGTTGCTAATCATTTTCGTATTTCTATAATTGTAATTTTCTTTGAATTAGAATGATCTAATCTCTCTTCTGCTTTATGCACGTACCCTATGCGCCATGCATATTTCAACCCTAGAATGATCTAATCTCATCTCTTTTCTTCATTTCTCTTTTTCTTTTTTCTCTTTCTTTTCTTTTCTTTTCTTTTCTGATTTATGTTGGTTGTGTTATGGAGGACCATTTTTCATCATTAGCCCTATCTGATAAAGAAGATGATTGTATTAAAATTGTTGGTGTAACATCCCGTTACTGTTAGCAAGGGTATTTTGGTAAATTGGGACAGACTGATAGGTTTCATTGCATTTGCTAATTGAGCATGTCATTGGCCTCTAAATTATAGAGGAACAGGTTTATTGCATATGCATTTATTCATAGGTACATGCATTCATGGTTTTCCGGCATTTAATTGAGCATGGACT
>JANIPM010000005.1:9588798-9599942 GCA_027478405.1 Erythroxylum cassinoides
AGGAAAAATGAAGCTTGAAAGAAAAAGATCTTGTATTGAAGGTTTTCTGTGTTTTTCTTACACCCCTTCTCTTCTACACTTACTTCTACTTCTACTTCTACTTCTAATGCTCAACTTCTAAATTTGCTGCTGGAAAACAAAAACAACATTGTAACAAGGAAAAAGAAACTTGAAAGAAAATGATCTTGTATTGAAGGTTTTCAGTTTTTTCACCTTTTCACCTTACGAAAATGAAGAAGATGATGAGCTTTTTATATTAGCTCTACAACTTTCTGCTACAACTTGGAAAAATAACTAGAGAACAAAAGCATAATCTGATGGGTAAAGACTAACTAGTACTGACTTTTCCAGATTTGGCAAAGCACAAAAGTAAACATTTTTTGTCTTTAGTGTAACTAAACTAACATTGAAAAAAACTGAAACTTGTGTAGTGGGAACAATAATAATTCTTTTGATTCTCCAGCCCTAAAAACTGACATGCAAATCTGATTGTCAGTTGTGGATTAACACTAAGCTTGATTTTGCTAATTAAACTTGAAATTTTCTTCAACTTTCTGCTGATTTTTCAACTCTGCACTTTTGGTTACTTCGTGCCTGGTTACTTCCTTCTAAGTAACTAACTGGAATCCTCAACTTTTGTTGTTTTTTTCTGCACTTCTTTGTTCTGTTTTTCTTCAAGTTACAAATTCTGAATTTTTCAAGATTGAATTCTCTTCATCAGAGCTTGATCCTCATTTTGCTAACCTTGAACTTCATTGCTTTGCTCCATACAGCCCTGAATTATTTTTAAAAACATCATATTCAATTTCCATCTGCATTTGAGCTGATCATTCGGCCATTTCTTCAGCTTCTTTTTCTTCCTTATCTTTATTGTTATTGCAAGCTCCTCCACTAATTTCAATACAGCAGGTTGCATAAAACAACACAATTCAACAAAGTTAAGGTGTACGTTTGGTGTAACTAAATTACAAAATTAGGATTGAAGGTATACGTTTGCTCACGACCTTGTTATCAGTGTCAGTTCCTCTTCACTTCATCCTAAGTAATACCAGTGAAGGTTTTGCTTTGATACCATTTGTAATGCTTAGTCGAGCAACTTATTTTGCATCTGCTCTCTTTCTTTCTCTCTGTCTGTGCTTTTAAAAGTTTGAAGTACAATAAACCACTGTATATGGTGTAAAACTTGCAAGGATGCTAGATTTTGTTTTAAATTGTTTGTGACGTGACGGAAGGACCTATTTGATATGCTACCTGTTAGATGCATGTGATACTCTGGATACATGCTTTGAAGATGATAATGTGTTCATGCAAATAATCTGTTGCATTTATTTGCAGATATGAGTTTCATGTAAGAGTAACTCTGGGTCCTGGAGGAGATTTGATTTTGACCTCCCGCATTCGCAACGCAAACACCAGCGGGAAAACATTTATGTTCACATTTGCCTACAACACCTATTTTTATGTGACTGATGTCAGGCTATTGATTAGATTATCTAGTATGAATTAAATATACTGTTTCGGAACAGAACCAAGTACAAAGTCATTAACTTTTGAGTAAGCAGTTAAATATCTATTTATGTATGGAACACTGGAAGCTAGTTAGAGTAGGATATTTCTAAGTTTAGAAGTTTTAAGATGTTGGTCAATTAATATCATTGTTTGCAAGTGTTTTAAATTCAATGGTTGAAGACATTTAAATAATTGGTTCAAGGGAGGAATTGGTTGCTGTGCTCCAGTTGTAGAATTCCTAAATTACATGGATCAGAAAATATGAACATAAATCATTTATATTTATGTAAAATGGACTTGCTAACAACGTAGATCAATGGATTCAATAGAATCATGTTCTGGGCACTTTGTTTGATGATAGGTTCTTGATGTTGTGCACCATGCCTTCTTAATTGTGTAGTACTATGTTGTTTTTGTCTAGTGAAGTGCGGGTAGAAGGACTTGAGACTTTGGATTATTTGGATAACCTGGAGGATAAACAGAGGTTGACCGAACAAGGGGATGCAATAACATTTGAATCAGAAGTCAGTATTGTAACTCTTGGGGATTCTGGTACCTTCTTCCTTACCCTATTCATATTGATGTTTTTGCCAAGCTCTTTATTGTTAAGGTGGATAAAGTATATATGAGAATACCGACTAAAATTGCTATTCTGGACCATGAAAGGAGGAGAACGTTTTTATTGCGAAAAGATGGGCTTCCTGATGCAGTTGAGAACGTTTCTTTTTCTTGTTTCAGTGTCTCTCATATTCATAGCTTAATTCATTTATGCCTACACATGATTGATTATGTGTACAGATGAAAACTTGGATACAGTAGTAATTATTTACATGAGTATTTTTGTGTTCGGTTGTTTGGAATCCATGGGATAAGAAAGCAAAAGCAATACCTGATATAGGTGATGAAGATTACAAACATATGCTGTGTGTAGAGGTTGCTTGTGTTGAAAAGCCTGTTATTCTGAAGCCTGGTGAAGAATGGAGAGGAAGGCAGGAAATATCTCCTGTTCCCTTCTAGTTACTGCAGTGGACAATTTGATCCTGAAATAATGTTTCAAAGCTGCTTACAATAGGCTCTTGTGGTGCATGAACTCTGGAGGTACTTCTCCCACACAAACATTTGAACTGAAAAATGAAAGTGATTAGTATTGCTGTTGAAGAAGCAATGTAATAAGTTAACAATAAAATAAAGAATTCATTTGGAAGTTTGAATCAATAAAACACCTGCCTTGCTATGAGGTGTAGCTCATCAACTTTCAAATGTTAAAAGTCTTGCAAAAAATTAAAACTTTACAAGCGATATAGCCTGACGTTCTGAATATGTTTTGGTTCATGAATCTTTATGATTAAATTGGCTTTTCTTTCTATGCTCGCATGGATATCTGTTACCCTTTTGGTTATCAGTCGGATATTCTGATTTATTTTTGTTTTATCTAAGTGCTATATAGCCTTATGCTAAACTTGATAGCCTGAAACCGGTTTTTGTGTCTTTCTGAGCTTTGACCATTTTAATCAGTTTTATGGAGTACAAACATTGTCATAGTTAGTTTTGTTATAATTTAATGTTTGCGTGAATGGTATCAATGAAAAATGTGGCAGGAGCTCTTCCGTTGTGCATGTTATGCTATAAGTGGATTCCTTGCCAGATTTTTTTAGAGGCTTGGTTCAAGATTTGAACATCGCAGCCATCTCGTGTTTTAACTCCTTGATTTTCCACCAAATTGTAAAGAATGGAGGAAGCCAAGGAGGAAAGCATTCTGATCCAGGAAGGTTTGCAGAGATATTAAGAGCATCTGTTCTACGTTGAACAAGGTTTTTGTCTTTCAATTTGTTACATTTTGTTTTGTTACTTTAATCTTTAATCTATTGCTTTTGAGGCGGTGTAAAAGATAGTTCCATTGGATGTCGAATGCAGAATTGTTTACTGTCAAGCTTTTCCTTCGGAAGAAAAGGTTTACAATAAGCTCCGGTTCTGCACTATTTGAGACCGTGTCCGCTGATTAGCATATTCTTGAGATTAGGTTGGGCTTAAAAAGATCGACTGAATCACAGTATTTGACTTTAGATAACATGTTTTTAGCAAATCATGCAAATTAATTATAACTTAGAGCATGCTTTGTTAACCCCAAGGCGCAGGTGAGTTGGTAAGGAGCTCTTTTGGCTTAAGTAAGGTTGCGGGTTCGAACTGCCCTCATGTATCCAGCCGTTTAAAACTTGAAGTCAGAGCTTTACCTCCCGCAAAGAACTTACTCGACTTGAGTGAGAATTAGTCTGTAAATGGATGACTTAAAAGTACTTTCTTATAATTGGAACCTTCTTAAGATACCTCATAAATAACCAAAAAAAAAAAGAGCATGCTTTGTCAGCTGCATGTATGAAGATCTGTTTTACATTTTAGGCTTTCTTATACCAAGTATTAGATTTACTATTTTAAGTACTTGATTATTTCTACTTAGAGGAAAAGTTTTAAAATAACTGATAAAATTATTCCTTTATGATCATAAAATTACAGGCTTAAATTATAAAAATAGCTCCTTTATAAAAATACAAAAGAATGGTTGCGTACATTATGACCTTCGGAATTGAAAAGCAAAGAATCTGCACTAGATAACTTAATTATTTGTGCCTAACATTACACGTGAAGGACAAATATTAAATATTAGCAAATTCACTTCCAATATTAATCATTTCATGTGACTGAAAAAAATTCAGGACAGTATATAATGTTAAATAATCACCACAGAGATCAAGCATTCTATGAACTATAGAGGCTCCCCACAAAACAAAAAAAAAAAGACTCAAAATCCATCTGCTAGAAAAATTTCAGTTTCCCCTTGATTGTAGCAGCCTTAGCCAGCTCCACACGACACCATGCCTTCTCTTTTCCTGTCAAACCAGCGCATGAATCTGTGGCTCCTAAAGTAACCGCAAAGTAGAGATAGATGGTGCATAGAAATGTCAATAAGGCCAAAGCTGTTAAAAGGAAACGGTGTCTCTCAACAAGTGTTGACCAGCTACCCAATTCATCCCGTGGAAATGGTCTTCGGAACGACGGAGACCTCCGATGGGGGGAAGATAAAACATTATCAAGAACCATTGATAATATGGTAAACTGCCTTGCACACCTGAAAGTTAACGCCAAAGTGTCACGAGTGTCAGTACAATGAAGCACTTGAATACAAATTTTGGGAAAATGATGCATCACTGGAAAAGACTCCGGCTCTATTGCACAATCTTGAATAGAATATAGTTTACCAGAGGATGAAATCAAACATCCTACGTTTGAAAACCAGTTGAACAAAGAAAAGGCATAACATATATTCCCTCAGCATCTCTCCTTCTATTATGTAGATTAGCCCACCAAATATTATATTAAATACATGGGAAATGCTTAACATAAGCTGGATAATAGCCAGTCTCTACTTCCAAAGATCATCTTTGCAAATATGTCATCACATATAACACCAACATGGTTTTCTCAAGGTCCTAACTCTCCAACACTTCTAAGCAATGAAAGGAGAACCGTGTACACATATAGTACACATACTAAGGCTAAGTAAAGTTGGAACATAGTCAGCCTTCTTATCTGTGAATATCCTCCAAGTCACAACTACCCTTGAACCAAGACCAAAAGGAGCAGCAAGAGATAATAGAAAAGGTTTTCCTCTACTCCAAGCAGTGACCAGCACAGTTATTGGTGCATCCCTCATTCAAGAGTTCCACGAAGAATTCAAGCTCACTTATTTCCAAAAGAGATAATAGTAAACTTCATAAAGTTATCTACAAACATACAATCCATCATACAATAAGCAAGTCTGACCATGGAACTAGCTTATGCCCATTTACTTTGACATAATTTCTTTAGATGACAAACCAAGTCCATCTTTGCATAAGTTGCAAGTTTGAAGAGATCTGACAACTACTGAACTCCAGTTCTGAACAGTTGGAAATCAAATATAAGGTTCATCGGCTCACACAACTCCCGGCCTTAAAAATTGATGCATTTGATTGGATATGCAAGGGCTGGGCTAGAGTTCATACACCCTCTAAATCAAAGTCTTGGGTGAGATTTATATTAAATGAGTAACATAGTCGGAGAAAATGTCTCTGTCGGAAAATATTCATGTCAAAGGTTCCTGTCAGTGACCAAAAGCAAATAGACTCCATGACTCACATGTTGTAAGATTAAAAAGCAACAGCAGATTTCTTAATGAACTCATAACACACAACCCTTTCTCTCGATAAAAGAGGAAATGTCTATTATGTTGGTATTGAAGTAATAAATTCCAGCTTACCAAGCTACGACGACTAAAATTATTGAATTATCACAAACAAAAGAAAAGCGAAGTTGAGAAGGAAACTGACAACGGTTAGCTGTAAAAGCGAGGTACAACGACGGCAATCAGCCAAGATCTAAGCAACAAATAGGGGTCCACAAACGAAATAACATCGAATACGCAAAGCAACAATTCGTTGTAAAATGGAATCAAGTTTCAAAATCTGCTCTCCCCTTCCTGAGCAAGATCTAACTTTTGTCACATTTTACTGCGATCTGAATAAAGTCCTGCCCTTTTCCAGGCATTTCCTGGAACGCCCAGCACCCAAAGAAAGAGATAAGGCGAATGAACGAAAGTAACGAAATTTCATATTACAACTGAACACTAATAATAAAGGGAAAGCTCTAATGCACACTAAACAAACCCTCAAACAATTCAAATTGCAGGGTGTAACAAATCCAGGGAAAAAGACGGGATCTTTGACCCAACCATACTGCAATTATATTAATCATTTCAGAGCAAAATTTGCCACTTTCAACTGATTTGTCGGTTCTTTCCCATTTCCAGTTGAGAAAAAAAAAGAAGAAGAAAGGGTTGCTCAAATCACAAAATGAACAAAATAAATCCGAGGACATTGCAGCGATTTGAAGAAAAACAGAAAAGGAAAGAGAGAGACTTACGGGTAGAGAAAGGGTATATTAAGAAGAAGAGCTTTCCTCTTCCTCTCTTCTGTTTTTCTTTTAATACTCTTCCCAACTTGTGATACGGGGGTTTGGGTATATTATGTTACAAGCTTTTGTGTGTGAAAAGGTGTCGTCTTCTCCGTAGATATCGGGGATCGACGTGAAAGAGCAAAGTACTACAAAGAGACGCATCTAACGCTTGAAGTGCAAAGGAGAGGGACCACACGCAATTGTGTGTGGGTTTGCACTGGTGATGGGGTGAATGTTGGAATTGGACTGGATAGTACTTTATATTATTACATTGAAACGGTACAAGTAAACCATTTGATGCTCTCAACAGCTACAGTAATTTGCTACAGTAACATTTCAGCTACAGTAACTTGGCCAAAATTACCGCACTGTTATCGTTTCCACTCAGCGTCCGATCTGCCACCGGTACCGTCCATAGGGCCATTCCGGCCGGTGCTCCTTCGCGCCATCTAATGGCCTCCACCTCTCATACAGCCAAAAAGGTCTGTTTGCGGGAGACGGAGGATGCACTGCCTCAAGCTGACCAACCAGTACACCCCTCTCCACCCAGTTATAGGGCTGCCGTGTCGGGTATATCCAACCCGTCCAACCCGGTTCTTGAACTTCCCTGGCCAGAAGACCCGCCTATCGACCTGGAGGCGGGCGACATCACCCTGCATCAGGGACCAACCAGATTAAGTATAGACCTGTCGTCCACCTTCCGCACAAAATTGGACAACGTCTGGGCTCAAGCCATTGTTGTTAAACTGCTGGGTCGCCGAATGGGATTCCACTTATTCCGGGATCGTCTTCTACGCATGTGGCATCCGACGGGTCCTCTAAAGATCATCGACTTGGAGAATGATTTTTACCTGGTCAATTTCAAGGAAGAGCGGGACTACGTTCATACCTTAACTCAGGGACCGTGGGTTATCGCTGGGCATGTGCTCTCCGTCCAGCCCTGGTCCCCGGATTTTCACCCCTCCTCCGGACGAGTTACGCACGTAGTCGCCTGGGTCAGATTTCTGGGCCTCTCCATTGCCCGCTACCATCCCGCTATTCTCTCTGCCCTCGGAAACTTGGTCGGGAAGACTGTGAAGATCGATGAAACTACACAGCAGACCTGCAGGGGCCGCTTCGCCCGCGTGGCTGTCACTCTAGATCTCAGTGCTCCCCTCCGATCGATGGTGGAACTGGATGGTGTGCCCATTCAGATCGCGTATGAGGGGCTCCCTCAGATCTGTCTCCACTGCGGCCTGGTAGGGCACGGTCAGGACGCTTGCCCCTCGCGACCCACGCCTCCACCTGGACCAGTACCGTCGCTGGCGGATCCCCTCCCCACTGCCTCAAGCCTTTCCGGTAGTGAGCCTTCCACAGGTACCCCCCCTTCCTCCGAGTTTGGACCCTGGATGCAGGTAGCGCGACGGACACGAAGGCCTCCACCTCCTACAGCCGGCACTCGAACAGTGTCCATCAACTCTGCGTTGGCCGTAGGCTCAGGCGGCTCTCGATTCGCGGCGCTCGATCCAGCAGCGACGCCAGATGGCCCAACGGCTAGTCCCCCAACGGTCGCCTAGCCTGGGTCTCTAGGCGGCTACGCCTCGACTGGCTCTACTGCCCGCCCTAAAAAATCCCTAGCTTCCTCGTCCTCCCGTGACTCTTCTCATCCAAGGCGAATGAAGTTGAGCGGTTCGGGGAGTAAAGCCGCAAGCAAGGGGACGACGTCGTCGCCTGGTCCAGTGGGCCATTTGCTGGGTTCCCCATCCTCCCTGGGCCCTACAGCAGCCCAGCCCTCCCCATTCCAGAAGAGCAGCCCCATGGGCCCTCCCCTCCCCACCAGTCCAAGTTTCGAGCCCATTCCCGTAGCCCCTTCCCTGGTGGAACCCAGTCCTTCGGGCCCGCCCCACCTGCAGTCCAGGAATTTGGGCCCTCCATCCTCCGCGCATATGTCGGGCCACGTGGCGATTTCTTTACCGTCGCACGAGGCCCTGGTCTCCCCGGATATGACCTTCCCCGCGAACACCCACGCGGGACTTCTCACCGGGGAGCAGGTCGGGGCCCAACCGGACCCCCCCGGTCCTATGGACACGTCCTCTGAGGAGTCGGCCTCTCGGGTCTTCGACCCCCCTCCCAATCCTCAGGGGGATGAGGACGTGCCCGAACCTTCTGATTTACCGATGGCGGATCCTATACCTTCCCCTGCCACTATGGATAGCCCAGAACAGACTGGGCCAGTTGCCCCGGGTCTTCCCGGCGCGCGTTAGATCCCCGTTATGTCTTCTACCGTTTTGATGATTTTTATTTGGAATTGTCAAGGAGCTGGAGGTCGGACCTTCAAGCCTGTTCTGAAAAATTACATTCGGATCCATAAGCCCTGATTGATGGTTTTAGTTGAGCCGCGTATTAGTGGTGAGCGGGCTCAGCGAGTCATTCGGTCTCTGGGTTTTAGCAATTCTTTCAGGATTGAGGCTACGAGCTTTTCTGGTGGGATCTGACTTCTTTGGCAGGAAAATATTGTCGTCTGCATTCGTCTCGCTCATCGTTAATTCATTCATGCTCAGGTTCACTGGGATCAGCAGTTGTTTGAGTTTACTGCTATTTACGCGAGCCCTAACCCCTCGCTCCGAAGGTATCTTTGGAATTATCTTGCGACTCTCGCTCCGCGTGTCACTGTCCCCTGGCTGCTGGGTGGGGACTTTAATGCTATGCTTGAGGGAGCCGACCGACGCGGGGGTTCGGGTCCCTATACTCGTATCAGTACCCAGTTTCGAGAGTGTATGTATCAATGCCACCTACAGGATCTCGGCTTCTCTGGACCACGCTTTACGTGGAAGCGAGGACACCTCCGGGAACGCTTAGATCAGGCTTTTGGCTCTCCGGATTGGCTCTTGGCTTATCCGACTACTAGGGTGCAACATCTGCCTTTTCTCAAGTCCGATCATCGTCCTCTCCTTATTAGGTTTCTCGCTCCTGTCCCCTCCACCCCTCCGCGCCGTCCTTTCCGGTTTCAATCGGCGTGGCTCACTCACGATGATTTCCCCCGGGTTGTCGCCGATAACTGGCATCCTGACTCCTCGGATTTCAGTGGGGCGATTCAACGTTTCGCGGATAAGATCCACCTCTGGAACACTACGGAGTTTGGTAATATCTTCCTTCGGAAGAAACGCCTTATGGCCAGACTCGAGGGCCTTCAAAAGCACGTGGAGGACACTCCTTCCCCCCCTCTTCTTGAGCTCGAGCTTTACTTAAGGAAAGAATTAGAATACGTGCTTTACCAGGAAGAGCTTTTCTGGTACCAGAAGTCCAGGAGTCTGTGGCTCGGTCAGGGAGACAGGAACACTCAGTATTACCACGCCCTCACTCGGACTCGGCGTCTTCAGATTCACATCCATGCACTTTCGGATGACACCGGCCAGGAAATTACCGACCCAGCGGAGCTCCGGCGTATGGCCCAACGACACTTCCAGGCACTCTACAGCTCCGTAGGCCGGTCCTCTCTGCCGGGGTTTATTCGTGGCCAATTTCCTCCCCCTCCGCCGCATATGACTGAGGACCTTACCTGTACTCTCGGGCCTGATGAAGTCAAGGAGGCGTTCTTTTCCATAAACCCTAATAAAGCCCCTGGTTCGGATGGATTCACTGCCCTTTCCTACCAATCCCAGTGGGATACGGTCGGTCCTTCCCTTACTCACTTTCTCCAGCAGATCTTTAGGCATGAAGTGTGGGAGTCGGTTCTTAATCGTACCATCTTAGTCCTTATTCCTAAGAACCCCTCACCCACATCCATCTCCCAGTTTCGCCCCATCGCTCTCTGCTATGTGATCTACAAAGCCCTTTCCAAGGTCATCGTTAACCGCCTCAAACCCTTTCTTGGGATGCTTGTTCGGCCGACCCAGTGTAGTTTTGTGCCGGGCCGTCATATTACAGACAATATTATCATCACTCAAGAAGTGATTCACACTATGCACCGCAAAACGGGTAGGAAAGGGCTTATGGCTATTAAAGTGGATCTCGAAAAAGCGTATGATCGCCTCGAGTGGGATTTCATTCAGGACACTCTGATGGACATTGGAATTCCAAACTCGTTGGTTTCGCTTATCATGAAATGCCTCGCTACGGTGTCCTACCAAGTGAATTGGCATGGAGAGCTGAGTGAGGAGGTTCGGCCTTCGAGAGGGCTGCGTCAAGGTGATCCTATTTCCCCATACCTGTTTGTGTTGTGCATGGAACGCCTTGGCCAAGCTATTTCTCTGGAGGTTTCTTCTGGTCGTTGGACTCCAGTTCGATTGAGTAGACACGGGCCCCCCCTCTCGCATTTATTCTTTGCTGGCGATCTCATCCTTTTCGCAGAGGCGTCTCTCGACCAAGTTCACGTGATTCGAGAAGTCTTGGACTCGTTCTGCACAGCTTCGGGACAATGCGTGAGCCAAGCCAAATCACGGTGCTACTTCTCCAAGAATGTCCCTTCCGTGTCCGCTAGTGTCTTAAGCCGCGCTCTCCGTTTTACTCGGACGACCGATCTCAGTCGCTACCTGGGGGTTCCCCTCCTTCACCAGCGGGTCGGGAGGCATACTTATCAGCACATCCTAGACACGGTCCATCACCGTCTTTCAGGGTGGGCTCCTTCCACGCTGTCTTTCGCTGGTCGGGTCACTTTGGTCCAATCG
>JANIPM010000005.1:9610192-9639874 GCA_027478405.1 Erythroxylum cassinoides
AAAAATAGAAAAAAAAAAACCCCTAGTAATTAACTATAGTCAAATGCAAACTTAGTAAGTAGTACACTCAGTAATTAGCAGGCGATGCTTTATGATTACGATGTTTTGTGTTCAGGGTAGTTATCTTGTTTTTGGTTAACCAAACTCCGTCAATCCATAAGTCTCCAGGCATTGCCATTATAACCTGGTTATCAAAATATTTTCTTTCAGAATAATTACACTATTTTTACCCAGGTGTAAGTGAGTTAGTAAGGAGTTCTCTTAGCTTAAGTGAGGTCATGAGTTCGAATCGTCCTCATATATGCAGCCGTTTAAAATTTAGAGTCAGAGTTTTACTTCTCGCAAAGAACCTACCCTGTTCAAGCGGAGATTAATCTAGGTATAGATGATTTAAAGATGTCTTCCTATAATTGAGATCCTCTTAAGATATTTTGTGGATAAAAAAAAAGAATAATTATACTATTTTTATATTCATATTCAAGATTGCAGCATAACGGTATTCTTTTGTGAGTAAAAATGTTTCAACATGTATTAAACTTTTAAAATAAACATTTTAAAACAAATTTTAGTTCTTCAAATTGTTTATTTTCTGTTTGTATTAAATATGAAAATAATTCTTGCAAGTTATTATATTAAATAAATATATATTTGAGTAAACATAATTACGGACAAAGAGGGAGCCAACAAATAATAACACTATTTCCTTTAATATTTATAGTGTAAAATATAATCAATAGAATTATATCAGATAATAAAATACCATTAAATTTAAAATAAATTATTTTGAATATTATAGTTTTAACAATTTATTAAATATGTTATAATTTGTTTTAAGCATTAAATATCACAAATATTATGTTCATTCTAATATTTACTTTGTTACCAATAACATTTAATACAATAACAAATACTAACCTTTCATATAATTTAAGAAAATTTAAACAAATTCTTTAACCCACCTGAAAGTATTTGGTTTTGAGTTTCTTTTAAATCATTTAGCTTAGGGTTTCCATGTAAAAGCTACATGTGGGCATTGAATATTTGACATTAGGGAAGACTACGTACAATTGGTGACCCTTCCTCGACCTTTGCAAAACGGAAAACCTTGTTGCTCTTATTTTTTTGATTTTTGAATCATTATGTAAATTAGGGTATCTTAGAAGAAAGTAACTCCAAAGCGTGTCTATCTCCTTACTATACATCTTAGAACACATTTATCATTTTTTTTTCTATCTTACAACTGCTTGACCTCTTTTTGGGATAATGTTATGGTTAATTATCATTACAAATTTATAAATTTAAGGCTAAGGTTAAAACTTGTAATGCAAGTTCAACTATTAAAAACTCTCATCTTCCAATGGTGCTTTTGAAACTAAGTTGCTGTAGTTAAAACATGGGTCTCCTCAACGTTGTGTTGTTGCCTCAAAAGTGTATAATTTTTCTTAGTAATAAATAGAGAGGGAATTGGTATGTTTTAATGCTAAGAGGTTTCATATGTACATGGGATTTAGGATATTTTTACTTATTCATATGGAATCTTTGTGTTAAGTTGTATGTTATGATAATTTGGGCATTATTTGTAATTGAATATCTTTGATTATTGAGGAATAAAATTATGATAAGTATTCTACCTTATGTGGGATTCTTTGAATATGAAGTTTATTTGGGATAAAAAATCCTAGTCATGATAGGATTTAATTGAAATCAAATTACCATATCTTGACTCAGATAAGATGTAGTGTTTTGGTAATTTTTGGATTCTTATTTGACAGCCTATTTTAGGGATAATGGCTAAGACAACTGATTTTTTTGATGATTTTATCTATAATGGAAAATTGATTTTATCTGCCTATAGAGTGATTTTTCAAGGCTGATTTGTGTGGAAAAAACAACTACAATATAGTGACTTGGCAGTTGGAATTTCGTGCATGATAAATTATTTTTGTGAGCTAATTTTTGGGTGATTTTGACCAGATTTGTTGTGCATTTTTCTCCAAAGGTTGTATGACTTTGTGGGCTATCGCATATTGTGTTTTTGGTAAAATATTTTCCAAATGACTTGGAGGTATTGCAGCTCTTGAGTTTATGACGTTTCGACGATAAAACGTTTGTTGTTTTGTTGAGTTTTTGTGGCTGCATTTTTGTTGATTTAGGGCTGCTGGTTTGATTGATGATTTGAAGCTATCTAGATATTGTTTTTATGTGAAAAACGTCCAGTATAAGCGTGATGCTGTAGCTGTATTTTTGGTGACGTTTTGGTGATGAAACGTTTGTTCGATTGATACTATTTTAATGATGTGTTCCTGGACTGATCGTGAATTTTCTCATTAGTTCACATCAGAAATTGTTCTACCACCTCTCACACTTTCAGTTGACGAAGCTACATATTTAGGGAAGTGTTTTTATCTTAAGTATTTTTCTTGGTTTATGTCTTTATTGTTCCAATCACTTGAGTTGTTTAATTCTTATCTTTATTGTTAAATGTTGTTGAGAAAATCCTATGTTGAGATTAGCACGAAACGGTCATGTTATTGGATGTGAATTACTTTTATGGGTTGTGAGGATGAGGGATAATGTCAAGGGTTGAGTAAGTCAGCTTTGTAATGCCTTGAGTAAAACTATTGTTGTTTTATGGTGAAAGTGATTAAGCTGAGTGAGGGTCCCGTAGACATAGACAAGGTGTGTCAACTATATTAACAAATTTCGGGTGTTGATTTGTTTATTTTGTTTATAATTTTTTTTGTTTGTGCTAGAAAATATACAGTCACTGATTTAGTTGCTTTATATCAAGCAACCATAGATACAGTTCAAAGCAACTACGGCTAAACTAGATTTTTGTGAAACTACATCTTTTCAGAATTTTCAATTGGTATCAGAGCGGGTTACCGAATCAAACTTGGTATGTCAAGTTGGTGTAGATCTGTGTTTCGCAATTATGGCGATAAGAGAAGGGGCATCAATTATCAGGCCACCATTGTTAGATAGTTCAAATTATCCTTTGTAGAAATTACGGATGGGAGTATTCCTTCAGGCACAAGGAACAAAAGCATGGAACTCGATTTTAAATGGTTAGACACATCTAGTGGTGACTGATGAAAAGACATAAGCATTGCTTAAAGATGCATTGAGTGGATAAGGGCTGAAGAAGAGAGAGCGCTTGGAAATTCTCAAGCCCTATATGTCATCTTCAGTGCAGTTGATAAAGGTCTCTTTGCTATGATATCAGCCTGTGAATCGGTGAAAGAAGTGTAGGATATTTTGCAATCTATATATGAGGGATCGAAATCAGTGGTAGCTTCGAAACTTCATATGTTGGCTGTGAGATTTGAAGGGCTAAGGATGGATGAAAGTAAAACTATTGCAGACTTCTGTGAGAGACTGCGTGACATAGCAAACCAAGCACATCAACTTGGGAAGAAGTATTTGAATATGAAACTTGTTAAGAATGTTAGAGTATCCTATATTGACTAAACATGAAAATGTTAAAAGGTTTATAAGTGATAAGGGTCAACTATCCAAACAACTAGTTCTAGTTATTTGGACAATGGTTGACCCAAGCCCAATTCTTGTTAGTGGACTGTACACTCTGCCAATATTAAAAAATCCAATATGGTATCAGATCAGGTTTGATCTGGATTATTAATATCCTGGTTGTCCGTCAGGATGTCCAGTCTCAGTGGCCCGGTCCGGTTACCACTGCATATATTTCAAGTGACAACTGGATGTCCAGTCCTAGTTGCACTTGAGGGGGAGTGTTAGAGTATCCCATATTAACTAAACATGAAAATGTTAAAGGGTTTATAAGTGGTAAGGGTCAATTATCCAAACAACTGGTTCTAGTTATTTGGACAATAGTTGATCTAAGCTCAATTCTTGTTAGTGGACTTTACACTCTGCCTATATTAAAAAATTCAATAAAGAAGTCATTGAGATCATTGCCTATAAGATTTATATCAAAAATTGCAGCCATCAAAGAAGCCCACGATATCACTGAATTGTCTTTGGATAAGATAACTGAGATTCTTACCAACTTTGAAATAAATTTGTTGAGAGATGAATGAGAGAAGAACAAAGGATTGACATTGTAAGCTGAGGTTGGAAAAGCTATGAATGACTTAGGAGATAAATCTGATGAGAATGAGGATATGAATTTATTGATAAGAAATTTCAGCAAGCGGTCAAAGAAAGTGAAAAAGGATATATCCAATTTTAGGTAGAACGACAAGAGTTTATCAAACAACAACTTTAAACAACAAGCTAAAACTCAAAAGGGTGAAAGAGAAGTAAAGAAAATTCAATGTCATGAATGTCAAGGCTTCGGATATGTGCAAGTGAAATGTGCGAATACTTTGAAGAAGAGAAAAAGAAAATCCTATACTAGCATTTGGAGAGAGAATGAATAAAAAAATGAGTATGATATTGAAGAGGAATTTGTGAGTAATGCTACATTAGTTGCTTTATAAAGCAAAAGTCCAGTTGCTTGCTTAATAGTAGCTAGAAAGGAATAAACTGTTGATGAAATCGTGGATAAATCAATCCAAAATTGAAAAAGAATGCAGATGAATCAGTCCAAAGTTTAATTCCAGATCATGATAATGATGACAGTGATTTAGAGTACAAAGGTGAGGATATTTACGAAGCCTATGAGTTAATGTATGCAAAATAGGTACAAACATGTAAAAAGAATGAAAAGATAAAGAAGGAAAACTCTTTTATGAAGAGCATCATTCAAGACTTAGAGAAGAAATTGTTATCTACAATAGATGAGCTAGATGAAACAAAGTTGAAGCTAGTTAGTACGAAAAAGGGAATAAGAATGTTAAATGAAGGTACCAAAAATCTAGAAAAGTTGCTAGAAATTGGTAAGATTAAAGGAGGTATTCAAGGCATTAGTTATGAAAGTAATTGTTTTAAGTAAAATGTTGAGAAAAATTGTGCAACCAGATCTTTCCAAGGAGAAACATCGAGGAAGAAATGAAAATTCATACATACATTTCATTTTTATGGGGTAATCGAGTACATAAGGCTGAATTGTTACAAGCTGCAACAAATGATATTTCAACAGGGTCAGCATTGAAAATCTAGACATTTTCTATTAAATTTTCAACAGCAGCCCAAGTTACCAAAATATACTTGGGTTAAAAAGGGTCAATTATATACACAAAGACGTAGTGAAGGAAAAATAAGAAATTGTTTAGATTTACAGTTAATTGCTGCTGTTAAAGAAATTGGTAAAACAGAGGATTTATTAGTTGCTTTTGAGGTAGCTAGATATCTGATGACAAAGTTAATGTGAAGAGGAATAAGTCATGTTTGAATTTTTTCGAGGGGTATGGGGATTGTGTGCTTTACATTTTTGAAGTATAGTTTGATTTTGTTTCTAAAAAAAAGGTTTGAAGGAGTTAACATCTAGACTTTTTGAGTTTGTTTTATTGGATTTCTAAGGTTCGGTTGATTGGTGTGTGTCTGGCTTTTACTTACTTGTTGAATAATATATTTGATGTGAGAATGAGGCTCTGGTTAATGATTTGAGAGTTTTGCTTTCGGATTTTGATTTATGGAGTTATGTCGAGAAAATGTTGATACTAGATTGGAGACTTATAGGAAGATTCGATTTTTCTATGATTCGAGTTTTTTAAGTTTTATCTTGATTTTTCTATATCATGTGCTATATGAATTTAGGAAATTTGTGTTTATATGGTTTATGTGAGGAGGAGATTGATTAAGTTTGATTATGATTCATTGAATGCATTTTTGGAGTTTATGAATTTAATCAGTCGTATGCATATGACTTTCATATAAGTAATGATATGTTAGCTAGTGTTTTGACTGGTAGTAAATTGTCATCTTGACATGCTTATAATTTTTCCGTTGCACCTATTGTTAATTTTTATGCTTCTTTATTCTCTAAGAGTGAACACATTGAAGGCATTCTTTATTTTGGCATTGTTTTGTCCCAAGGGGGAGATATATGATTGTTTATTTTTCATTTGATAGGCCTGTTGAATTTAGGTGGAGACTTCAAAGTATCTCTGTGATTATTAGTCTTACTTTTTGGTATCTTTTTGTCCTAAGGGGGAGAATTGATGATGAAGTGGCTGTGGTTGTTGTGTTTACTTGGAGAACTATTCAGATAATTGCCAAATGCTTATTTGGAAGTTATATGGAACCTCATGTTTGATTAAGGGGAAGTTCCTATGTGGTATTTGTGAACTTAATGATTATGCGTCCAATTATTTTCTTTAGGGATAGTTTCAATATGTGACAAATAATGCAAAAAAGGGAGAAATTGTTAAGTTATGTGTTATGATATTTTGGGCATTATTTGTAATTAGACATTTTTGATTATTTGAAGAATAATATTATGATGAATATTTTACCTTATGTGTGACTCTTTGAAGATGAAGTTTATTTGGGATAAAAATCCTAGTCATGATAGGATTTAATTGAAATCAAATTACCATATCTTGACTGAGATAAGGTGTAGAGTTTTGATAATTTTTGGAATCTTATTTGGCAGCCTATTTTGGGGATAGTGACTAAGGCAACTGATTTTTTTGGTAATTTTATCCATAGTAGACAACTGATTTTATTTGCTTATAGCGTGATTTTTCAAGGTTGATTTGTGTGGAAAAAAATGACTACAATATAGTAACTTGGCAGCTGAAATTTTGCGCATGATAAACTATTTTTGTGAGTTCATTTTTGGGTAATTTTTTTTTTCCAGATTTTTTGTGCGTTTTTCTCCAAGGGTTGCATGACTTTGTGGGTTGTTGCAAGTTGTGTTTTTGGTGAAATATTTTCCAGATGTCTTAAAGGTGTTGCTGCTTTTATGTTTATGACGTTTCGGTGATGAAACGTTTGTTGTTTTATTGAGTTTTCGTGGCTACATTTTTTTTGATTTGGGGCTGCTGGTTTGTTGATGATTTAGGGTTGTCTAAATATTTTTTTGTGTGTGAAAAACGTCCAATATAGGCATGGTGCTGCAACTGTATTTTTGGTGACATTTCGGTGACGAAATGTTTGTTCGATTGATGTTATTTTGATGATGTGTGTGTGGACTAATCATGATGTTTCTCAATAGTTCACAATAGATATTGTTCTACCACTTCATACAATTTCGGTTGATAAAGCTAAATATTTAAGAAAATGTTTTTATCTCAAGTGTTTTTCTTAGTTTATGTCTTTATTGTTTCAATCACTTGAGTTGTTTAATTCTTATCTTTATTGTTAAATGTTGTTAAGAAAATCTTCTGTTAAGGTTAGTACGAGACGTTCGTGTTCTTAGGTGTAAATTACTTTCACAGGTTATGAGGACGAGAGATAGTGTCAAGGATTGGGTGAGTTGGCTCTGTAATGCCTTGAGTAAAGCTATTGTTGTTCTTTGGTGAATGTTATTAAGCAGGGTGAGGGCTCCATAGACGTAGGTAAGGTATGCCAAACTTCGTTAACAAATTTCAAGTATTGATTTGTTTATTTTGTTTTTAATTTTTCAATTTTCGTTTATACTATAAAATTTACAGTTACTGACTCAATTGCTTTATATCAAGCAACCACAGATACAATTTAAAACAACCGCGACTGAACTAGATTTTTGTGAAACTACATCCTTTCGGATTTGTCACTTTGGTATAATAATTTTTGTTCATGTTAATTTCATTTCTGGAATCCCTCTACTTGATTTGTTTATTTTGTATTTCTCTATAATTGATGTTAGTTGACTATACATGTGCCTTGTGTAGTGCTCTTTGTTTCCTCGAAAATTTACCCTAGTAAGAAAGTATTCTTTTCTTTAGTTCCAGATGACTGCTACTTGTTATGTCATGTTAATGAATATGAAGATCATTCATTTCTTTCTTTGAAGAATGTTGTGGAATCATGTTATGTTAATGTTTTTTATGATTTGGATGGCAAATGCTTGTTCTACTACTTGTTTTGAATAGAGATATTCTAAAATAATAGTCTATTATTGAGATTAACAATATTGATTGAGTTTAAATTCTATAATTACGATGCTCTAAATTAATAGTATATACCATCATTACCAAGTGATCGTATAATATATTTATACCTTTGTAGAAGATTCTTTTCTATATTGTGGGTGTAACAGTTATATTTAGGGATATGGATATTATAATGTGTTTTCATCCAAGGTTTATGTGTCACAAAAATTAATTTTATCATGAATTACAAAATATTTATTATCCACATGTAATGTTTGAAAAACACTTAATTATGTTATATTTTCCATTTCCTTGTATTTATGGAATCAGTAACAATAATGTTGTATACTATTATGCTAACTATGGTCACAACTTTTATTACTAGGACATATATCACCTAAATTCAAAAGTATTGTCTTATTATTGTCATTTTTCTTTTCTAGATACAATTGCGTAATCATATTCTGCTGATATTACTTGATTTATTTAGCTAGTTAAGTTATCATCCATACTGATTTTGCTTTTATCATTACCTATAAGATTTTGGTAAGTTTTTATTTTTGGTCAAAGGCTTGTTTATTCTTGACTACATATAACTTAACTTACTATTGGGATGTTATATTAGTTTTAATTAAACACTTTAATGCTTGTAATGGTTCTTTCTTAAAATCATCCTTTTAAAGATTACTTTAAGTTTGATTTAAACATTATATTACTTATTTCTATCTTTTCTACCTTTCTTATTTAATAAACATTAAAGTTAAGTTTCAATTTTAGAGTATTGGAACCTTTAAATTTACCCCTACCATGTGTTATGAAAAAGAAAAAAATGCACAACTTTAGGATGGATTTGGATCATTTAATGTTTATTAAATGGATCTTATTTAATAAACATTAAAGTAAGTTTCAATTTTAGAGTGTTGGAACCTTTAAATTTACCCTACCTTATGTTGTGAAAGAGAAAAAAATGCACAACTTTAAGATGGATTTGGATCATTTGATCATACTATACTTCATAGATACAATAAGGGATTTGGACCATGAAGATACTCCAAAATTCATTTATAAAGTTCTTCATGAGTCTTTAAAGGATGACATAAGAGATCTAAAAAGTGAGCTGCATATCACCAACATGATGAAATTAATTGAAAATAGTGTTATGAGATTGTGGAGGCTTTTTATGGACAATGTTGAATAATCCTTATTGAGAAATAACGAAGAATGCTTGGGAGAGGTGAAAAAGTTGCTTGTGTTACTAGAATGGGAGAACGACATATGTTTATTCTTTTGATGAGGTTCATATAAATAAAAATGATTCAGATGATCCAATATATATGGATGATAAAAAAGCACTTAATACTTTGATGATTCTAGTTCATTTGAATTTAACACATATTTAATGACTTGGTTAGTGAAGAGGTTAGTAAGTTAAAAAGGTTTCTTTATAATACTGCACAAAACATTCCAACATATAATAATGCATAAATGTAGAGAAATTTATCATATGAAGATTTAGATTAGTTTAGAAGCAGGGATTATAGTTCATATAAAGAAGGAAGAACGAGGTTTAATTTTTCAGAATTTAGAGTGAATACTAAAATGATCAGGCTAACTGATTTAAATGTTGGTATGCTATTAATTCAATTAAGCATTTAGACAATTTCTAATCAAATATGTTAATATTTGATTATTTTCATATAAAGAATAAGAAATCTATAGTGTTTGATGTTTGAAAAGAGGGTTATGAGTAAAGAATATATGCTCCTCGAACACAGTATGGTATTGCACTGAGTGTGATAAAAAATATTGGAATAAAAAATATAAGGAGGACTTGGTTGTAAAGCAATTCCTTACATTTTCTAGATATAACCATACATGAGATATTAATGAGCTTAAGAGTGCAATCTTAAAAGGTTTCAATATTGATAAACGAAAAGGCATATAGGGCAAAAAACTTTGTATTAGAGCTATTGACAGGTGAGAAGCGTAATCCAATATGAAAAATTGAAGAACTATGGATTAACTACATTGAAATTAATTATGAGTAGTTCTTTCTATAATAAAGTATCTAAAAATATTATTTCATTATATGTACATATGTTTGGATGCCTGTAGATAGGACTTTATGGTGACTTGTAGGCCTATCATATATGTTGTTGATTGTTAGTTGAAGGGAAAACATGAAGGGCAATTGCTATCGGCCATTGATTTAAATAAAAATATAATATGTTCTCAATCATATGGGTAGTAATTAAAACTGAAAATCAAGTGTTATGGAAATGGATTTTTAGATGTTTATACTATAAGAATTGTAATTGGATTTTCATTTCTATTCAACAAAAGGTAAATTTTTAGTTTATCTTATTATATAAGGATTCGTTTTGTATTTTCTCCTATTAACTCTCACACATTCTTTTATAGACATATCCATCGTAGCTTTGGTCATATAATAATTGAGATAATCTATTGTAGATGTCCATCAATAATATGATCATAAAATAATTAAGATAATCCTATTATGACCACATTAGTATAATTCAAAGGGTTTAGATCATATATATATATATATATGCAGAATCAAAGGTAAGATTACAACTTGAGGGGAAAAACATATTGCTAAACCATTAAATATCCTTAAAGTAATGATAACCATATGATGAAACATTGATTATGAACCCATGCAAACCTAAATGATTAAGAAGGAAAAAAAACAACCCAAACAATTATAAACACTTATAAAACATTTCACTAACTCTAAAAAGTATCTAATAACAATTCCCAAAGCGGTATATGATTATAGAAATAATGCTAGTAGAATTTATAGGGCCTAGGTTGTGTATCCAAGAAAAATATATACATGAAAAATCAAGGTTAAGGTTATAACCCTAAACCTATTATCATCATAATGCAAAATATCAACATTGTTAAAAAATGAAAAGACCTAAGAACCAAGCAAAATTTATACCCTTACGAGGCAGCAACATAATGTTTTGGAGACCCATTTTTTAGCTCAAATAACTTCGTTCAAAAAGCAATATTGGATTCAGAAGATATCAGCTTTTGAAAAATAAATAAAAACTAACAAAAGAAAAGAGTTCCTAATAGTTAAACTTGCTTTATAAGTTATTTATGTCAAGCATTTGATGAGAGCAAAATCCTTTTCTCTATAGGTTTTCATTATGTAATATTTATAGTCTAGAAGCAACCACAACATCATTTACTAAAAGAGACTTCAAATGATAATGAAATGAATGAAAATTTGATTCTTAGTCCTCATCCTAACCCTAAATTTATAAATTTATAATGATGATTAACCTTAACCCTAAAAAAGGTAAAGTAGTTACAAGATACAAAAGACTGATAAATGTGTTCTAAAATACAAAGTAGAGGAGAACATATTTTAAAGTTACTTTGTTTTAAGATACCCAAACACATAAAATGTATTCACCATATAAAAATTTATATTCTTAATTAGTTCTTAAACTTATATTTTGGAAACTTTATAATCGTAACTTCCTACAATCAACCCAACTCAGCTAATAACCTAAAATAAGTGTAACTAACCAACAAGATTTAAAGCGTAAAAAATATGAAAATTTTATAAAGATTCAAAATCCAAAGATTCAAAAGTTAAAAGTAACTTTTACAGAGAAATCCAAAGCTAAATGTTTTTAGATGGCTTTTCTTTTAAGAAGAATAAGTTATCATTTCGTTTCTAGTTAGGTAGTTTAGATTTGAGAGAGTGATGCATTTTTGGTCTAAGTTGACCTATGATATTATTAAGATGGCACATCAGCAAAAATTCATTAGATAGGAATAAATGACTTTTGTCTTTGTTCAAAGTTAACCCAGATATGCTTTTAAACAACTTTATTGCATTCATTAGAGTTATACTAGAGTGTGGGTTACCTGCCGAAAGTAGTACGAGCTCATTAGCAAAAGACAAGATTTATATCTTTAGCTTCTTGCATTTCTTATGATATTTGAATTTGATCTCTATATTGATTGTGTGTCTAACGAGCCTTAAAAGTACTTACATAGCAAGTGTAAATAGAAAAAGGGGGATAGAGGGTCTCCTAGTCTTACTTCATCCCCCCTTTGAATGTTTAGTTGGGGATTCATAGAGGATCTCCCTGTCTTACTCCTTCCCTCCTTTGAATGTTTAGGTGGGGATTCCATTGATGAGAATGCTATAGGACATCGTCCAGATACATTGTCATATCTAGTTAACAAAAACAATAGGAAAACTCAGTGCCTTTAATATATAAATGATAAAGGTCCAATTAAGGTTGTCAAAGGCCTTTTAAAAGTTGACTTTGATTGCACAGCTCTTAAGAAACCTATTCCTTCCATAATTCTTAAAAAGATCCTAGATCAAATGGATAATGTCCCAATATTCCTTCCTTCAATAAAAGCTCCTTGTGATCTATCAATTAGTGGTTTTATAGTTTCATCTATTAGCCAACATTTTAGAAAGACTTTATATATAAAATTATAGAATGAGATAAGTATGAAGCCTTTAAAGGAACTGTTATCAGTTTCTTATGAATGAGAGTCACAAATGTCTTATTAACCTTCCTTAGGATTTGCCCCCTGCTAAAAAAACTTAGGATTGCTTTGGTGAATGCATCCTTGACTAGATGCCATGATTTTTGATATAATAGCCCATTGAACCCATCAAGCTTAAGAGCCTTGTGGGATTTAAGAATGAAAAATACTTTCTCCATGTTTGCTAATGTGAAGGGGGCAATTAGATTGTTGAAAGTCTGTTAGGAGATTGTATTTGATATGAAGGATTTGAGCAACTTGGTTGATGATAGAGATTGGTCTTGAGTGCTTATAAACTTCAAGAAGTGGCTAAATGTAACTCTTAAAAGTGCTTCCTAGGAAGTGATTATACTTCCATCAACTATTTGGATGGATGAAATTTTGTTCTGGTTCTTTTTGGCTAACACCAATTTAAGAAAAGAAGGCTGTGTTTTTGTCTCTATCGGTGAACCATTGAATCCTAGATCTTTTCTTAGTCAAGGAATAGTGGACTTCAAGAGCCCATAACTGATTCGTTAAAGCATATTTCTCGCCCTTAATGAGTTATTCATACGATTTAAGTAGAGGAGGTTCGTTATTTTATCCATCTTACTTTTCGTTTCCTAGACGGTTGTATTAAGATTTATGTATCTAACATGATTAAGGAACTTGAGTTCCTTCTTTATTCACTTTAACTTCTCATTGCAGACAAAAGAAGGAGAACCTCTAACATATGCACTTAATCTTCTCCTTACTACTTCCTCAAACCCCTCCTCTAATAAGAGATAATTGTTGAATCTTAGGAGATGGTGTAGGGTTCTAGCTTCCTATAACTTTGGGATAGACATAGAAGAGTGATAAGAGAAGTATGAATCACCAAATACAACTTTGGAATTTGGGAACAAGGATAACCATCATGAGTTAACCATAATCTTGTCTAATTTTTTCCTTAGAAACTAGTTTCCTTACTGCTTATTACTCTAACTAAAGAGATTTCCTTCAAACTTTAGGTCCACCAGCTCAATATCATTGATACATTTCACCAAATCATTTGTGAAATTAAGTATTTATGCATTGCCTTGTGCTTCCACGAGGGAAGCTGCTATTGAAGTCTCCCATTACTAACCAGGAATAATCAATGTTGGTTTGGATCTCCTAAAACCTATTCTATAAGTCATTTCTCTAGAAAGCATAGTTAGAACCATAATGGATACATTGATAGTTATATTATTAAGCATAAGGAGCTTTAGGTAGATAAGTTAGTCAAATATCATAGAGCTTAAAATCCTTATTGACTTCTGATCATATGCCACAATGATTCTACCGCAGTGATGGTTAGAGTTATTAATGATAATGGTCTAGTTACATTTTAAAAAGTCCAAGACTTTGTGATTTTGCTATTTGAGCTTGATTTTCATAAAACCCATTAAGGAGGGTCTTATTGGATAGATATGATTCCTTAGTAGTAGCTATTTGTGAGGCTTGTTAACCCCCAAAACATTTCAATTTAATAAATTCATTTGTTGGTCTATTTGGAGGTGGGGCTCTTATATTTCTTATTAGACTTTTTCCTTGCAACAAGTATAAGGTCACTTAGTAGAACTTGCTCCTCAATTGTATAACAATTAGGGCACCAGTTTATTACCTATTCCACTCTTATCATATTTTTATGCTGCTGATCTAGTAAGGCCTCTTGGGGGTTTTAATGTAGAATTACATTTGTAAGGCTAGAGATAGTACCAAAATTTGAGCAATTTCGATTATTTCCCCTCTTCTTCCACCATAATATTGTGCTCATTTTCAATGTTGTCCTATCTTTTGTCAATTTTAGAGTCACTTAGATTCATTAGTTTTCTGTAGCTGTTTATTTTGAACATTTTACTAGTAGGTCTCCATGGCCTTTAAGTGATGAATTGGGTCTCCATTGATAGGTAACTTGCATGACGTCATCATAAAGATTTCCTTGATTGTTTAGTCTCATTATTGGGATACAATCTAGAAGGGATTGTGTAGCTTCTGTTAGGACACAACTTATTCTCCTGAGTAGTAGTTGGCTCATCCATTCTTATCGATTTTTTGATGAAATTAAAAATATGAATTAAACCCTTAGTGGTCCAATATTTAAGAGGAATGACATGTTTATTTATACATAATGATATCCTTCTATTGGCCTGTTTTTAAAATGACTCGAACCAGAGTCCAGAATTCTTTGTGCATCAACTTCAAAGGCAAACTTGAAAATGAAGTTGTCTTCATCTGAAATGAGGACATCCACTAATAAAAAAAAATTCCATATTTTGCAGGCCTAGGTAATTCACAAAAAAAATTTATCCACGAAAATTCTGACCAAGGAAGATTTCCATTTAGCCATTCCATCCTAAAGGACTTGTACATGGGTAGCAACAACCTTTTGCCCATCTTTGCTTTCAGGTGGGGGAAATTGGAGTTAGCTGGATCCTTGAGACTCATTCAAGACTTGACACCATGTTTTCTTTGTTGTTTCAGTATTTTGAGATGTAGTCACTGCTTGACCAACAGGGGGAGGGTATGGATTTGTGTTTTGGTTGTTGAGGGGGAGGGTGTTTGTGGCCGGACTTAGAGATCTTTGTGGATCTAATGGAGAAGGTCGAGGAGGTGTGTTAAGGAGTGGGGGACATGAAAGAAATGAATCCAGTGTTGTGGTTGGAGCTAGGGTTGAATTTTGGATCATTTTGCCCAAATGAAAGTAAAAAAAATCTTGATGGTTGCATGATTTTCTTACCTTTACTAAAAACAATAAAGGAAGTGAATAGAGTGTGAAAGGCCGAGGTCAAAGGATTAAAGACGATGGAGTAATAACAAAGAAAGGATTGTAATTGTACGCTGAATAAGAAGAGTTTAGGACGAAGGATGATGAAAACCATGCAGGGACTACCAGCTCACAAGAGAGAAGCAAGAGCTTCCTTTCTCTACCATTTCTCATGAACCGCACCATTAATAACATATTATGTTTGCATGATGCGCTTTGCATGGATACATGAAGTTATCATAGATTGCACAAATTACTTACATAGGAAATGTCCAACACCATAGCCAAGGTATGATATAATATTATGTTGAAAACACACTCTAAATTATTTTTGAGAATGACTTTTAATTGATAAATAAGAACTCTCTAAAGCCTCTCAATTTAACAGTTACTTAATAGTTTATTTAATATGCATCAAAAGATAACAGGTATAATCTTTTTTAAAAATCCAATCTAAATTATAGTCATGACCAATCTAAGTATTGCCCCGTAACTTCTTAGTTACCAAATATTTATGCACTCTTATTATTTAATATGAACCTCGATTGACTGATCTTCTGATTGGATAGTCCATACTTCTTTATAATTAGGTCATACTCAGGCATTGAAGATCTCAAAGGTGGTGCAATGACAACGACTTCAATTTACATTTGTTTCAGAAGTTGAAGACAAATATGGCATCTACTTGCATACACGAAAACAACAATACCAAGTATAATGGATCTTGGATACCATTGAGGAGATTTTTGGGCATTCTTGGTCTTCTAAGAATCTCCAAACTCAAGAGAAAAAAAAATCAAAACATATGTCTCAAGTTCAATATATAGAATTTCAGCATTTAAGAGTTATGATTCTATATAGATGCTTCTGCGTTTCATTACACAGACAGAATTAGGCCTATGAAAGGAAAGAAAGAAACGTCTGCCAATAGATTTTACCAGCCGAACTTTTGGTTTTGAACTTCTTATGTGAATTATGATGTTAAGTTCTTAATAGAACAAAGTAAACCACAAAAAAAAAGAAGAAGAAGTGAAGTTGATGATATGAATATTTATTCACCATTGCATGTCTTCATGAAGAGTGTTAAGTGCAAAACCTTTCTGAAACACAAGTCATGATCTAAAGGACAGGAAATGGGTTCTAAGAAGATGCTCATGATGAATATTGCAGTATAGAACACTCGGACAAAGGATGTTTTGAACAAGTTGAACATTACCATATACTCATAAACACCAGTTTCGGCCGTTAGGGGAAAGAAGAAACACAAAGCAAAAGGACAGCTTCAATGGTCTTTTTAATTGTTTTAATCAGATCCGCAAAACCAGCTTAACACAAGGCGTAGATTCCCTGTCAATAGCTGTGGGAACGTCCCTTTTCTCTTTGTATTAATGAATCGATTGCCACAAAGAAAAACTTCTTGGAGACTAGTCAACTTTGTTATTATCGGCCTCAGACTTCTCGTATCTTCAGGTAACAGTTGGGGACAGACAGTATGTACTAAACTATCGCATAGGTATTGACAACTCTTAAGGCAAAATCCAATATAAATTTTCTGCTGCAATGACGAAAATTGCCAGCTGCATCTACAAATGTTGGAATATGCACTCTAAATTAATATCCTGAGGTTGCTTTCTTGGATTCACACCCATCATTCCTTTCTGACTGTACAATCATATAACTTTCTTTTACAGGTTCAACATCAATAGCAGTAGAATTTGTTTCTAAGATTTTCTTCAGTTCATCTACTGTATGAACATCTCCAAGTAAACGTGATAGCATATCCCATCAAACAGATACAATTTCACAAGCTTCCTCTCATCTGACCACATAGCTAGATTTACTGTGGAAAGATACTATTCTATTAGTGGCACGGTCCTAGCCTTGACCTTACTATATTGAGAGCTAAGGCGGTTTTCTGAACACTTCGTCAAAACTTGGCATATCATAATCTGATATGCTCTTTTAGGAAGAACAGCCACAGTGAAAATCCAGAGTGACATATTCCCAATAAGCATATCATGTCCACAGAAGCACAAAGAGTAGTGGTGATCCAAGACTCATCAAGGGATGTTTGTCCCAGCGCCATCAAATGGATAATTGAAGGTTTTTCACTTAAGCCTGGAGATGTTCTCACTCTCGTTGGAATTCTTCACCAGGTTAATAGCCCTAGTACGTTATCTCACATCGCAGGCCAAAACCTGCACAAGAAGTTGCTCTCTCTTTTTTCTTTTATGTTCGTGTGTATAATATGAAATGATAATGTAGACTTGATCGACTGGTTCAAAATTTTTTAATGTTAACTAGCTAAAACCAGAACAGATAGAAAAGTATACATTCAACCATCAAAGAGTTGTCTTCATATTTCATTTTTTTGGATATTTTAGTTGATGGTTAAAATCTTTGCAGTGGGATACAAAGTTAAGGTGGATGCGAGTTCAATGTTTGGGGTAAACCCGAAACTCATATCAGAAGAAATTGCTAAGAAGAGAAAAGAATACTCCAACAATCCAGAGATAACGTGTATTTCAAAGCTGTGTGAATCAAAGCAGGTGAGGGCAAGTAACTTCAGACCAGATATATGTGCAAATACTTTTCTTAGTAGCATAATGAGAATTCATTATCTTACAGCTCCTAAATATTAGAAGATAAGTAAAATAACTATGACAGTAGGTCAGAAAAACCAAACTTCATGCAGTTCTATGGGCGTCATTTTGAAAGCAGAAATATGTCCATTTAGATCTTAATTTGTCACAATCAGGGTCTTAAACACATATATGAACAGGTTCCATCAACTTGGCTAGATGACCAAGATAAGCATTCTAGACATAAAATCACCATAGTTGAGGAACTAGGCCACCTGTATAACTTAACTGTAAACAGGTTTACTTTTGGGTTCCTCGAAAGGAAGAAGTCGCTTTGGCTACTAGGGAGTTTGATGGCTTACAACTTTTGAGTTGTTACTTACTATGGAATTTATCATCTGTTTTAGTCACTTGGTTTATGAAACCACTTTCATGTTTGAATTCCTCAGATTGAGTTCCATATAAAGGTGCATGCAGGGGCTAGTGCAAAGGGGGTTGCTCTAAAAGCTATAAAAAATTTGGAGGCTACTTGGGTAATACTTGACAGGTTGGTTTATATTTCAATTCTCGATCGTTTAGAGTGAATTTCAACCGTAAGTTATGATCTGTTTCTGTGTAGACAAGTTTATGCTGTAGTTATATATTTCTGCATTAAAAAATTGGAGAAAATTTTAATAAAAATTTAATCTTCTGTGTATTAACAGAACTAATAGCAATACAGGTTTTGATTGAAGTTGTTGTAGTGTGTTATAAACATTGATAAAGTTATGGTATCGGATCAATGTATTCTGATAGTAATCTTTAGCTCATTCTGGCACTAACAAGCAGAGAGGCAACAAAGTAGAGATAAATTCAGAAGGAGAAAACCAATGTGCAGCTTTATCCCTGCTCATGATGCAAAATTTTGCAAACAGTTACAGAGTTGTTTGGTTCTTGATTACATCCATGCATTTTGCTGCAGGCAAATGAAGAAGGACAAGAAGTACTTCATGGAAAAGCTATCATGTGGTATATCTAGGATGAAGCGTGACAGTACTATTGAACAACTGCGAGGACCAGAAGAAATAGACAATCGAAGTACTTCCACGGAAGGAAGTACTTCCATGGAAGGAAATTCTAGGAGCAGACTCCGCAGGAAAGTAAGATATGATGAGATGATACCAGGAAGCATGGATGGAATCTTTCCCCACAGTAAGCCCTTAAACTGCTGTTAGATCATTTAAAATAAATGTCATGCATTGAATTCAAACAGCATACTCAGGATCAGAGAAACTACAAGTGACTAATCTTTTCATGCCAGCATTAATCAAGGGCTAATATAAGGTCTATTACATACCAGCTAATATGCAATGTCCTAATGGTAGAAAGAGTACTTCCTCAGTTATCAAGTTTCAAATTCTAGTAGAGCCAAAGGGTTAGATTATTGTGAGAATGCTTTCTAATGTACCAAAAGAATGGAGAAGAAATGAAAAGAATTTCCAGAAAAGAAGTTCTCTTGACAGTCCAAAGGAGACTTTCAAGAAATGAAATCATTCATTTCCACCTGTGCAGAAAGTTCAATTTTAGGTGTCCTAAATTCTCTGGACTTATGGAATCATGCATACCAGTGATCTTTTAGAATATTATGCATCAAGTGACAATGCCTCAGTTTTATGTCAGAGACGTTTACATCTAAGTCATACTAGATGCTTTGATTTACTCTGGCTAATGGGTAGCATGCAAACATAAGGCACAAACGGCAGCATCACTTCTGTTTATTGTTAAATAGCCGTAGTCATTCTTTGACTTCCAAAATATCTGCACTTATCCACAAATGGCAAGCTGATGAAGCTAAGGTATTACTGATGCAGAACCCATAACTCCAAGCAGTTCAGGCAACGAAAAACAACTTGAACGTGGTAAAGAAATCACCCGGGATAGTAATGCAAAATCAAATGATCAGACAGTGATGACAGCTGCTTCCACTTCAGGTCCACAAGAGGATGGAAGTACTACACATACTATAACAGAAACACAGGAAGCACAAACCCATATATCTCCTACTGGATTTGAACAGAAGGGTCAAAAAGAAACATCCCCAGGTGAACAACAAAAACTACCTTTGAACAATGATGATTGCAGGGGGGAGAGTCCAAATGATGATGAAGTATTCCAACAATCCATTTGCTCGGTATGCAAGAATAGACGACCGAGGATTGGATGGAAGAGGGACTTCAGTTATGCAGAGCTCCATGCAGCCACGGGTGGATTTTCAGGAAAGAACTTCTTATCTGAAGGTGGTTTTGGTTCTGTGTTCAAGGGAGAGCTGAATGGGATGAAAATTGCTGTCAAGCAACATAAAAACGCAAGCTTCCAAGGAGAGAAGGAATTCAAGTCTGAAGTTAATGTGCTTAGCAGAGCCAGACATGAGAACTTGGTCATGTTGTTAGGATCATGTTCTGAAGGAAGTCGGAGGCTGCTTGTTTATGAATTTGTCTGCAATGGTTCATTGGACCAACATATATCACGTAAGAAGTATGCCATCAATTTATTTACTTTCCATGTCCAATAATTTTCTAATCAGTGCAAAACATTATAAAGTTCATGATAAAAAGCCTAACCATATAGTTTTATCTGCTAAAATAATGTAGAGCATAGCCGGAGGCCGCTCAGCTGGGAAAAGAGAATGAAGATAGCCATGGGAATTGCCAAAGGCCTAAAATATCTACACGAAAATAACATTATCCACAGAGATATGAGACCAAACAACATCCTTACAACCCATGATCACCACGTCTTGGTAATAATCCATATAGTTTCGCTTCCAACTCTGTTCATATCTGAAAATTTTTGAGATTCTGGAAACCAAGATGCTCATTCTGTTTGGTGATCTTTGGTCCATCCCTTTTGTTCTTGTTGGATCAAAATATTCCACCAAAATTCAGATCACCGCGATTGCTATATACTGTAACTGCATTCCATTTCAGACATGAACTAACCAAATAACATCTACAAATTACAACATAGGGCAACAAGTAGCAGCTCTTAATCTTTATGCTATTTCCAGAGCTTTTGGCCACATAAGAACCATCTAACATGTTTATCTCATCAGCTTGGTGATTTTGGCCTTGCAAGGACAAATGTAGATCACACCATGGAGACAACAGTGGTTGGGACTCTGGGATACTTAGCACCAGAGTATGCTGAATGTGGGAAAGTGTCAACCAAATCAGATGTTTATGCTTTCGGGGTGGTGTTATTACAACTGATCACTGGATTCAAGACCACAGATAAGGCACTTGAAGGGAAAAGTCTTGTCGGATGGGTGAGGATTTCAATACAATTTGCATTTTATTGTTAACAGTGAGTCTCCCGTAATAAATTTCACCGCACACAAGTCTGTCACTTCTGGATTTGGGCTTCATATGGTTTTTGCATGTTTTGTCCTGAAACATTGAGAATATTGAGTAAACTATTAATCAACATCAAAGAGGAGCGTCAACCCTGAAGAGGGCATATTCCTAGTGATTGACTAGTCCGTTGCCACCTCGAAACATTGAGAATCTTCAGCAAGTGCGTGGCACTTGAACATACGATTTCTGTCTGCTTTCAGGCATTAGTAGAATTCCTGAAATATCTTCTCTCGCAGGCAAGGCCCCTGTTGAAGGAAAGAAACTATCCAGGCTTAATTGATCCCAGGATATTGGACTCTCATGATGTGCATCAACTATTTTGGATGGTTAGAGTGGCAGAAAAATGTCTCAGCAAGGACCCCCATAAGAGATTAACCATGGATAAAGTAAGCCCTCTAGACCATTGTTTCAGTTTGGATATTTCAACTCAAAAGCATGTGAAAAGCTAACTCTAAAGCACCTAATTAAAGTCCAATATTATATGCAGGTGGTTTATGCCTTGGATTACCTAATTGAAAACAACAAATCACAGAGTATCAGTGAGTTGTCTCCAGTACAATCCGATTCATTTAGCAGCACACCAGAGTCTTGCGAATCCATAGAAGACGACACAAGCTATACTGAAGAAAATGTATCTTCAAATAGCATGGATGTGATGAATGTAAGACTCCCACCATCGCCTCCAATGCCTACCATCTCCTCAAGAAGATCATCTGCAACATACGAACGTTCCTCCTCAAGTAGAGGTAATAACTTGGAAACTGAAGGCAGGAAAGAAACATCATATAGTAGAAGTTCACTGCTTTATAGCGAGATGATCATTTAGGTGCGTCATGTTCATGGTCTGACTTCCGTGAGTTCTTTAGTGCCAGTCATCAATTTGTTACTCCTAATACTTCCACTGAACAGAGTTGAAAGAGCATTCTTTCACTTGATGATTTTCAAAAATTTGTAAGCTATATCCAGTATGCTCCCTGAACAGTTTCAAACAAGAAAAGGGCTATTTGCAGGAGCTGGATGATCAAAAATCCAATTCATGTTTGCGTTTCTATGAAGTTATAAAAGCATTTTGATTTGATCCTCTACTACTGCAAGAATAATAGTACGAATATAAGAAGAAAATTTAACTTTTTCCCATAGTTTGTTTTTGATGAGCATTTGAATTTTTGGAAAGAATGAGATATTAATTGGCATGTGACCTTGCTTTATCCAACACTTCTTTCTTCTAGCAGAATGTTATATTGTCTAGCACCTGATCATGCCTTACCCGACATTCTTCTCTGGATATTTTTTATTGGACATGATCAAATATTGACTATCACGTGATCACACCTTATTCCACATCATTTTCTGCGAAAGTTTTGAATAATTTCTTATTTTAATTCTCTTTGATTTCTTTCATATTTTATCTAGAAGTCTTTTTAAAATAAATTATAGTTTTCTATTTCTTTTAGAAGTCTTCCTACGATAAATTCATCTTAAGATGAACTAGCCCTTGTGTAAACTTATTTAAACAACTTCTGAGAGAGATTAACATAACTCTCTATCAATAAAATTTATTTTCTTTTTGAGAAATTTATTCTACAATTCTTCAATTGGAATTGTGTTCATGTATCTTTTTTCGCTACATCAGGTGGTGTCAAAGCTTTGAATCTTACAAAGCTTGTTCTTTCTGAAAATGGAAAATAATCTTAATGACGTAATTTAGGATTACTCGATGTTTGGAGAAGGATCAAAGAACATAGAACAACTATTCACAATATTGAAGAGTAGTTTGCTACAAATCATGGGACAACTGTAGATATTAATTCGAGGTGACAATAACCAAAGATCTAGGGAAATAGCTAACAAGGAAGTTACCCTTCATGACCTCAAATTCTAACACCTTTTATGAGAACTGATGGTTCCAACGATGATGAGGAAACTAGCCTAAGAGGAGATTATTGTAAACCAAATGGGGAAGATTGTGAATACCCCGAGGGAGAAGAAGATGGTTTTGTTGGAGTTATTAGGAGATTAGTGATTTCTAAAATGGAACATAAAGATTACAATGAGACTAATTGTTTCACACTAGAGGCATGGTATAAAGAAAATTTTGTGAGTTATCATTAAAGGCGGTAGTCAAGAGACTATCATTAATAAATCGGTGGTCAAAAAGCTGAAGTTATCGATCGAGCCTCATCCTGAACCCTACAGTATCGTATGGATTACTGTCATTGGTGATATCCGCATCATGGAAAGGTGTAAGGTGTCAGTCTCTATTGGTGAATACTCAAATGAACATTAATGTAATGTTATTGATATGGATGTATGTCAATTTTTTTTTGGTAGATTATGCCAATATGATGTTGATACATATAACTCGGGACGGGAGAATATTTATTGATTTGTGAAGAATGGTGTGAAGTATAAGATAGTACCCATATGTGAAAAGAGAGTGGTGAAACTTAATGGGATAAAGAACTTGTTGTTAGAATTAGAAAATAATATGGGAAGTTTTATAAGTGAGATGAAAGAAATGAGGAAGGTGCATTTGTTAATAGCAAAAAGGGAAAAAAGTGATTTAAAAAAAAGATGAGATTCCTTAAAAGTTTAACAAATTTTAGAAGAATTTGGGGATGTAATAACGATTACCTACCTAATGGATTACCTAGATGTCACCACATTGATTTGGTTCCTAGGGGTAGTTTACCTAATTTACCTTACTACCAAATGAGTCTAGAAGAGAATGAGATCTTGAGGGAAAAAGTAAATGAGTTGATTAAGAAAGGCATATTAGAGAGAGTATGAGCCCATGTGACGATTCCTTCTTTACTTACACCTAGGAAAGATGGTATATAAACGATGTGTGTGGATAATCGAGCCTTTAGTAAGATTACGATTGGGTATAAATTTCTTATTCCAAGGTTACATGATATGTTATATGTTATTTTAATTAAGTGGGGAAGTGATCTTTTCTAATATTGATCTCAAGAATAATTACCACTAAATTCGAATTAGGCTTGGGAAAAGTGGAAAACTAAGTTTAAGACTAGGGATGGGTAATGTCAATGGTTATTGATGCCTTTAGAGTATGAGCTTATGTGGCGATTCCTTCTTTACTTACACCTAGGAAAGATGGTATTTAAACGATGTGTGTGGATAATTGAGCCTTTAGTAAGATTACGATTGGATATAAATTTCTTATTCCAAGGTTACATGATATGTTATATGTTATTTCAATTAAATGGGGAAGTGATCTTTTCTGACATTGATCTCAAGAATGATTACCATTAAATTTGAATTAGGCTTGGGAAGAGTGGAAAACTATGTTTAAGATTAAAGATGGGTAATGTCAATGGTTATTGATGCCTTTTGGGTTAACTAATGCTCCTAGCACTTTTATGAAGTTGATGAATCAAATGATTAAACCTCTTTTAGGTAAGTCTATAATTGTGTACTTTGATGATATACTTATCTATAGTAAGTAGAAAAAGGAGCACTTAAATCACTTGTGCAATGTGTTTGGTGTCTTAAAGGAAATCAAAATCAATTGAGAATGAAGATGCATACTAAATTGTCAGCTTTTATTGACAAGTTCCCATATAAATGGATGCACAAAAAGGGAAAGAATGACATGGTTATTGATGCGTTAAGTAGAAGGGTGGCTCTAGTGAAGACCTTGAGTATGGAGGTTGATGGTCTTGAGTATTTAAAGGAGTTATATGGGAGTGAAGGAGATTTTAGAGAGATATGGGACTAGTATTTCGTGAAAAAGTCTTATAATGATTTTCGTGTACATAATGGGTTTTTTATGAAAGGAAATCAATTTTATCTTCTAAGAACTTCACTTAGGGAGAAGGTAATTAGAGAATTGCATTAGGGAGGCTTAGCTAGTCACCTTGATAGAGACAAGACTTTTGAAGAGGTGAGAAAGAGATACTATTGGCCGAAGATGAGGAGAGACATTGCTTCTATTGTCGAAAAGTGCCAAGTTTGCCAAGCTTATAAGGGACATGCTTCAAACGTTGTTTTGTACATTCCATTGCTAGTTCTTAATGTTATTTAGGAAGATTTATCTATGAATTTCGTGTTGGGACTTCCAAAAACATAAAGAGGTATGAATTCTATCTGTATGGTTGTGGACAAGTTTTTTAAAATAGTAAATTTTATCCCTTGAAAGAAAATGGCAAATGCTATAGCGGTTGTCAAGCTATTCTTTAGAGAAGTCGTGCTACTTCATGATGTTCCTAAATCCTTTACTTTTGATCATGACACTAAGTTTTTAAGTCACTTTTAGAGGACCTTATCGGGGGTTATTTGATTCATCTCTTAAGTATAGTAGTATTATACACCTACAAGTTGATGGTTAGACAATGGTGGTGAATAGGAATTTGGATCATTTGTAAGATGCATATGTCGTGACAAATCAAAAAATTAAGATTTCTTGATTACACAAGTTGAATTTTACTACAACAATGTATCTATAATGTCATTGGTTGATAACCACCTTTTGTAGTTTACTCCAAAGTACTCAATCATGCTTTTTGTCTTGTTAAATTACCTCAATCTTCTAACATTTCTCCTAGTGCTATAAAGTTAGTGAAAGAGGCACAAGAGATTTAAGTGGAGCTGAAGAAAAAGTTTAAAAGAGTTAATAAGAAGTACAAGCCTAAGGTTGATTCACATAGGAGAGCTCAAGTGTTTAATGTTGGAGATAGAGTTAAGGTTTTCTTGGGCAAGAATTAAAAGGAGAATCAATGACGATGCCTATATTGTTGAACTACCTCTATGGATGGGCAATATCTCTACAACTTTCAATATTGTTGATCTCTCGCTTTGCGTTCATAATACAAAGCTTAGATATGTTGGTAATAACTCGAAGTCTAGTTTTTTTATAAGTGAGGGTGAATGATGAAGCATTTAAATTCTTGGATAGAATGAAATATTCACTAGCACATGATCCCGTCTTATCCAACATTTGTTGTTACATTTATTTCTCTTTGGATAAAATGGTATATTGACTAATACGTTATCATACCTTATCCAATATTCTTTTCTGAATTTCTTTCTGATTAGGCATAATGGAATATTAACTAGCATGTGATCACGTCTTATCCAACATCCTTCTCTATGAGATTTTTGAATAATTTCCTATTTTATTTTATTTGTTTCTTATTTCAAACTTTAGTCAATCTCTTTAATTTCTTTCCTATTTCTTTTAGAAGTCTTCTTGAGATAAATTAGAATTTCCTATTTCTTTTAGAAGTCTTCCTAAGATAAATTAGAGTTTCTTATTTTGTTTATAATTCTTCCTAATATGAATTATGGTTTATACGAACATATTTAAACAACTTTTGAGAGAGATTAAAATAAATACCTATCCATAAAATTTATTTTCTCTATAAGAATTTTTATCCTATAATTATTGGATTGAAATTGTGTTTGTTTATCTTTTACATTGTATTAGTTTTTTATTGAAGTAGTTTAATTTGATTGTTTATAAGAATCTCACTTAATTGCCACCGGTGAATTTAAAAGGTGGAATTAATTATGAAGAATTAAAATCGGTCCCTTTTTTTCCAATAGAATAAAACTTGAGCAATTTAATAAAGTCATTATTAATAATGAAAGAGGGTATTTAATATAAAATTAAGATTTTGAGGATTTGAGAGGAAGAAGGAAGAGATTTAAGAGGAGAGACAAGTTTGTTATTTCATAATTACAAAGTATATGTATCCATTGAATAATAATAGTTATTATGTGGGTAAAGATGTAATAGAAGGTAATGACATGTAATATATAACAATTTATTTAAACAATGTAGCATATGAGTATTTTTCTAGTTAGAAAGTTGCCATTATTTCTCTCTTCAGACTTTAACTAGTAAAAATGGACCCTTCTTAGCATAACTTGTCCAAAAGGTTTTGGTTATGAAAGAATTTCTGTTATATATTTCAAACTTTTAAACCACTACTTAAGTTATTTGTTTGTTTTGCCTCTTTAGAATTCACCCTTCTAAGGTAATTATAAGAATCTTTTCCTCCACAAACATAACTAGTAGCTTTCAAGATGAGTGCATGAATGTTAGAATTTATCTCTTCAATTAAAAGACATGGAAGGTATCATTATGAGGATTCTTAGAGGGAATCCTAGTTTATTTGCAACATAAAAGGGTATAAAATAAAATAAAAAGTCAACTTCTAATTCTTCTGTCTATATAGTTTGAAATTTTAATCTACTTTCATCTTAATGTGCTTTTTTTTTAAATCTTGGATCACTTCAATAGCAGTCACTATATTCCTCAAAACCTTGATTCACTGCTATTAGATTTTAATCTCTTGTAAAATAAGGTACGTGGAGTTTAAAGAGTTTCAAAAAGAGTTATGTAAATAGTTGAATAAAAAAATGTTATACCAACATTCAGCTAAAATAATTAATGGATCTATTTAATAAGGTACTCTTGGTGATGCACCTTAAATAAGTTTTTACTAGTCTATTTAAAACTAGAATTTGACAATTAATTTGAAAATAGTAAAATAAGGAAAATTATAACTCAATTCTTTGTAGTTATAAATTCTTGTCAAATAAAGCTTAAGAAAATATGATCTTTATTACTAGTAGTGGTTTTTGGCATGTCACAAACCTAAACACCTTGGTTAGGAAGAAATTAATCACCATTTTTATTATATATAAATACATAAAGGCTATAAAATGGACATATTTGCGAAATTTATAACTAAAATTATTGAGTTATTATTGGATAGAGGCAATCTTTTTACGAAATCTATATGAATAGTTGGCTAGCATTTTCCAGGAAATTGCTTATAGCAATCTAATAATAACAATAGTTTCATATATGTTATGTTGATATCTTTGACATTATCTCACAAGAATTCTCACATCCATTTATATTTCCTTGTAATAGAAAAAAGGTTTGAAATTCTTCAAAAATATATACTATTTCAAAATAACTATAATGGATCTTCATATAGTGAAATAATAATTTTAAACTCAATTGCTTTTTCAAAACTTATTACTACTATCTCTTTTTCCACTACAAAATCCTATTATATCATCGATAAGAGTTTGATGGTAACATCCCTTTCTCTTAACTATTTCTTATTTCTTCAAATAAATTTCTTCAAATAACTCATTTTACATATTAGTACTCTACAAAGTTACATTCTTCTTAAACTTAATTTTAATTCACAAGCTTAATAGTTGAAGTAATCAATTTTGCTTAAATAGAGTATTTACTATCTACTTCAAAAGAAACTTTAAGCTTTTATTATTATGTTGATTATAAAGCACCTCCCACTTAAGTAATGATGTCAATATTTGATAGCTACAATCATTGTCAATAGTTCTTTTTCATAAATAGATAAAGAAAGACACTTGTATGCAAGTAATTTATTTATATAGGCTAGGGATGGTTATCTTGCTCTAACACAACTTTCACTTTATCACCATATGCATCTATCTCAATAATGCAATGTTGATTCAAGCAGACCTAAGAATGGTGTTAAGGTTAAAGTGTTCCTTAATTTTAGTAAGTTTTCAACTTATTATTTTATACAAAAGCATTTTTTTAAGTAAATAAAGACCACAACTTATTCTTTAGCCCAAAATATTTGATGAATCTTCTATAGTATTATATTAAGCCAATAAACTTTTAATTCTCTTAAATGATTTGGAATATACTAATTAAAAACTGCTTGTACATTTCCTGGGTCACTAGAAACCCCTAAATTTGAAATAAGGTATCTTAAGAATTCAATTTGAGAATTCTAAAAGCGCCTTTAGAAAAAATATGTTGTTACATGAGTAACTTTAACACAACTCTAAGATACTTCAAATGATCATCAAATGATGGATTGTAAACAAAGATATCATAAAAGAAAACTAATATAAACTTCTTTAAATGAGTTTTGAACACTTCATTTATCATACTATGAAAGATTGAGGGTGCAACAATGAGCTTAAATAACATTAATAAGAATTCATAATGACCCTGATACATTTTTAAAGAGGTTACAGGAACATTAAAATGGTGTTGTTAAGTCAAGATGACTTTACTTAAATATAATTTTGATGTATAACAAAAAGAGAACAAACAAAAAGAATTCAGATACAGACGAAGTTGAATTCAGATACAGACGAAGTTGAATTCAGATACAGACGAAGTTGAATTCAGACACAGACGAAGTTGAATTCAGACACAGACGAAGTTGAATTCAAACACAGACGAAGTCGACACAAACAATGTAAGACGCAAAGCAGACGCAGACGCAGACGCAGACGCAATAAAGAAGCAGACGCTGAAAAGAAGCAGACGCAAGAGTCAGTTTGGGTTAGTTACAGAACTCAACTGATGAACCGCTTCTTTCAAGATTCAAGATTCAAGATTCAAGATACAAGAATCAAGAAGCAGTTAGAGACGAAGGCTATAAATACAAGTCGAAGTCGAA
>JANIPM010000005.1:9748289-9761936 GCA_027478405.1 Erythroxylum cassinoides
ATTTACTTTAAATTTTATCTAAATGTAATTATTATCAGTGATAAAAATACAATTACATTAACATTAATAACCAAACAAGTTTTTGCTTTTATTTGAAAGAAAAACATAAACAAAAAACTAAAAACAAAAACTAAAAACTACAATAGAAAAACAGAAGTAAAACCATACGGCCCCTAAGTAAACAAACTACATAGATTTCGTGAGAATCTAGACTCAAAAGAGCAAAATAAAGCATTCCTCACACACGTATTTCAACTATATATATTAATAAAATCCATTTTCCATATGAGAAGAATCAAAATACACTAAGGAGACAAGAAACTTAAGGCAAACTTTTCTCGCTCAAATCCTGGTCCGGAATATTCAATTGTCCAGCCCACCTTTCTCATAAGATAACACTACATTATCTCATCTTATCATATGTGACAACCAAGCAACCAGACAGATTGCATTTTGCCATACATATTATTACATAAGGATCACAGGGAGGAAATGAAAGCCTAAAAGAGAAGGGCAAAGTCCTAAAAAATGGTTTTATATTAAAATGATATGAGCAGTCATGCATCGACCTTTCCATTACTAAAATATTAAGCTGGGATGTATCCCAACTATTCTTACCACTACATTTCAATCAAAGTTCAAATCAATCAAAGAAATTCTAAAATGCTCACCAAAGAACAAGGGATACGATTCAGAGTAAGTATGGGAAAACAAAAGAGAAGTGAGCATGCTTCATGTTGCTTACTGATCATCCATCAAAGCATAAATTTTAAAACATTGGCCAACAAATTAAAGAAGATACATTTGTGACTATCTGTGTATAAGCTGAAAAATAACAAGCAAATTGGATGAACACAAATTTGCAAGTTATATAGCTTAAAGGGGATGTTAGCACATATTACCTGCTCGCTGATTAGGATTAAACTCAGCATAGGTCTACTAAGACTCCATTGATTGCCACAGTCCTCAAATAGAACAATCTCAAACAGCGTCTTCAGAATCTGACAGCGCCAAAAAGTATAACCATTGATTTACCACAAGAAGTGTACATTGCCTTTCAATTAAACAATATAAAAGCAAAGGAATATCGGGTACAACCAAGAACCAGTAACTTACTTCTGGAAACAAATTGGGACAATCAGCAATATGCCGGGCAAGATTAATTGAAGCAGGTGAATTAGGTGCCTCACCCATTGTGATATTGTTGAAATAGAAAGCAGCCAAATTATCAACCCCAGATGCACACTACAATAGTTCAATCAAACAGGCCATAAAAGTGAAATTCAAGGACCAGATCAGAAGCCATAATAACTGTGAAGTCAATTGGTGAAATATGTGAAAAGACATGTAGAAGATTGTTAATAACATTCATAATGTACGTATCTTAAGTTCACAAGCTCATGCAAGATGTTATATTTATTTGCATGCAAAAACAGCCATTGCTACAGAGAAAAGTAACAGTAAACTTTAGCATTGAAGTGATCAACCTGTGAAGAGATATTTGTATCAAGGCCTTTAAGGCCAGATTCAAGTGAACTAGCAATATGCATGAAGGTGTTTGTATCTAGATTCAATAAGAAAGCTATGTGGCTGCTGAACAGAACCTCCAGAAATGAGAAGTACGCCGTTGTTAGCTGCAATAAAGCAGATAAGGACATTAACTTACTAAAACAGGTAGAAAAACTGAAAATAGACCCGAACTCAATGGCTACAACATGATGATTACAATCATAAAATCAAATTCATCCATAAACACAACTGAAAATAAGTACAAGAACAAACAAAAAACAAAAAGTTTAAACAGCAAAAAAATAAGCGGATTTAAAGAAACTCCTCTTTACACCTGTACATCCAAATCCATACATTACATAGCCAAACTATTTCTGACTGCTTTTCAATAAATATCCTAATTTCTTAACTGGACTCTTATTTCTCTACATCACAGAATTTGCCTTAAGCATGTTCATATTTAAGGCAGACTGTTTCGTGGTTCAGTTAATTTTTGCAGTCATAACACCAACAGCCTGTGCACTTGAATGGGACAAAGAAGTTGTAGACATTTTAATATTAAGTTTCAGTATAATCAACTTCCATCACATTACAACGTAGCAACATCTTTATAAAAGTAAAACTATCTTAAAACTGATTCTTTAACTTTGTAAGCAGCAGCCCTATCCTACTATCACCATGTTCCCATGTCCTTACTAACATATTCCCACATCAAGTTCTTGGGTACATCAAGTTCATTGGCCAATCAACGCTAACTCAATGTACATGACAAACTTTCTAAAAACCATCTTGAACTAAATACGTTTCAGAGCTCCATTAAACATGAGCTGTAGCCTATTCCCAACTTCCAAAATTAATAACTTTAAAATTTTATAAAAGAAAAGGTTCTGAGTAAGTGCTGTTAGCTATACACGTTAAATGTAGCTTCATCACAAATTTGAGGAAATAACCTTTGCTTAATTGTCCTCAGCAATCAAGGAAAACAATCCTTAACAGGAGAATATAAAAAAAAGGAAACTTGATCACAAATTTGAGGAAATAATCTTTTGCTTAATTGTTGTCAGAAATCAATGAGAACAATCCACAAAATATAACAAAAAATCAAACACAACCTAGAAAATATATAGAAGCTTCATACGCACATGCGCACACACATGATGGAAAAGATGCAACAGTACATAATCTTGTGGTCACATACCTTCCTATATGCCAATATATCAGCCAGAGGTATGGACAACATCATCTTCAGAGCAACTTCAAGAGCATCTGAAAGAGCTCTATCGCCATAAAGTTCAAACACACCAAAGTTTACATAGTTTCCCGCAAGAGCTGCCAAATGTGATAAGATTAGTTCAAGAAACAAAGCTCATACACCATGTTTACAAGGAAATTTCTATTCAATGATCCAACAAAAGCTCATACAACATGTTTACAAGGAAATTTCTGCTCACTGATCCGTTGCCACAATACCATATTAAACCCACTGCAGCACTTGAATATAAACAAATTTGCAAATCACTGAAAATGCTAGCATATTTAAAGTTTCAAAATATGTAAGCAAGAAGGATACACTCAAAAAGTTAAAAACAAAATAACCATCAGTACTTCTGTAGGAGAACTGGTTACTAGTAGATGATATGGGTAATTATCTTCAATAAATCCCCAAAGGTCTCAGCTATATTTCTGTTTGAGGTGATCAAGTGCTAATCACACGATTAGTTTCTCAAGAAAGAAAGAGATCAACGTCAAATATCATATTAGGACGTTTTACAAACAAAAGAAGAGCATGATACCTAAATATTTATAAGTTAAACATGTGCATATACAGATCTAAAAAGGTCGAGAAAGATTCACAGAAGGATCAGAAAATGCAATTTGAGACCAAGAGGCTTCCATTTCAACAATGTACCAGTAAGAAACTTTAAGCAACAAAGAGAATCCACCATGCCAACAAAAGAAATGGAAGATTCAGATTCCAACCTCTAGTGAGAATAGTTAAACAAATCCATATTCCTTTATACTTGTAGGCATATATATCAGCAGCATTTGGAAGAGCTAAAATTCTTGTTCCATAGGCTACTATCAATTTGCTCACTTCCCGAAAGAGAAGAATGCCATTTGGAGAAGATGAATCAAAAGTTAAACGTTGAGCTTTGTTCAAAACAAACTCTGCCATGAATTTCAGCAGTGGGGTGGTAACCTGGAAACAAGGACGTACAACTATTCAAGAAAAAGATACTATTCATATGTAAGATTATTCAAGAAAAAGATGATTGGTAATATTAAGAACAAAATGTGTCATATGACATCATCCAACTCCAATGAACTTAGAAGAAATTTCACTGTTCAATTGCAAAAACAGCGTTACTCCGGAAATTTGTTTATCATTGCCAAGGAGCAGATTTAAATGCCAAAAAAGAATATGGAAAACTATTCAAAGAATCATGTAAGAATCAAAATACAAGACAAAAGCTTAGTAATTTTCAAAAAATAATGTCACCAAGATGCATTAGATGTCAGTAAATCAACAAAATAGATCTTCATACCTCTGGTGTATCAGTCCAGTGCGAGATGCCCTTCAAGAGTAGTGGCAAGTGTACAGGATATAGCCAATCAAATAGCAGCCCATACGTCCTCCGACTGAATGAACATAGACGAAAAGCATTGAAAATTGAAAACCACAGACATAGATAATTTAAGATATCGCGAATATAAAAACCTGTTTGTGGCCATTGCAATGCCCCTGAGATCTCTCATTAACCCAATTAGGGCATACTTCACAGCATCAGTTCGAAACATTGATTCGGGAGTTGATTCCAAAGTTAGAAAAACCTGGGACACCATAAATATATCTCAACATTAGGACACCATAAATATATCTCAATACTAGAGCTAAAAGTTAAATCCATAAACGCACAATTAGAACAGCAAACACAACACCAAAATACACTGTAAAGATAATGAATGAATTTCAGATCCTCAAGTTAAAAGCAAGTACAGAAGTGTAGTCAGGACCGTTGACAAAAGAATTTAAGCAGTTTCACTCCTGCACTTCAAAATAAAATAAATATCATTCATATTTTCCCCCCAAAATAAATTGAGAGGAGTCTTCCCCATCTACGCAGAATATAATTCCCTTATACTCTGACAATGTTATATTGGCAAGCATCGAAGAGAAAGAGAAAGTACTTGTAGAAGTGGTTCCATCGAAGACTTGAATTTCACAGGGCTGTCCTCCATAAATATCAACCAACCAATAGTGTAGTAGAAGGTTGTCCTGCTTCGAGAACATCTATACTCTTCCAGGAAAGGAAAGTGCTCTCTCTACAAATTAAGAGTTAAATCTTTTATATTTATGATTCAACATAATTATATGAAACAAATCAAAGAATAGTGAACTAAATCAGGGAATATAAAAGCCAAATTACAGTATGGTTAGCAACAATGAATTTAGTCGTATCCAATTTCAGAAGCAGCTTGCCGGTCATATAACTGTTAACAAAATTTAAAAAGAACATATTAGGGGAGTGCCAAAGACAAGAAATCGACAAAAAGAAGTTGTAGAATCTGTTATATAAACAACAAATCTAATTTGTAGCCAAATAATAAGCTCTTAGCACTGACCCAGATGCCAACTCCAAGAATAAACTTAATGTATGATCAATGACGTCCTCACTCTGAAATAGGAACAGAAAAGGACTAAGATGCCAACAGCACAACAAAAATATGCAAAGAGGCAAATCGAAACAAAACTGTTACCTCTGTGTAACACTTGAGATTAGTAGCAATCTTTGCAACAATAACATTCAATAGTAGTAGATGGTCGTGAAGTCCAAGAAGCTCAGACAATCGGGCATATAGCTGCTGCAACAGATAGAAACAAGCTCAATGGAGAAAAATACAATCATACACACAAGGAGGAAGTTTATTACCTTGGATGAGTGCACAGCCTGGTCACCTACATAAGACTTTCTAAAATGCTGAAAGAAGGTAAGAATTGCTCGATCAAGTCTTTGCTTACTTAATTCACCGTATCTCTGTTAAATGACACCAGAGTCAAAATCATATCAATAGCAAAGCCTAAAATGGTTTCTATTAACCTCTTTAAATTTGCTTCACAAATAATAGTACCACAGTCACTTCCTTCTCAACAAACCCCGTCCCCCTCAACCTCCCTCTCTTCTTTTGGGAGAGGGAGGAGAGGTTTGTCCAATGAGATAGTCAGTCAATTACAGAAAAACAGCCCCACTATAAAATTTCTTTTGACAATCTACCTGGGTATGAAGACCACTGTCTGTAACTTTTATCAGTTGCAGAACACGAGCTGAAAGTTCTGCATCAAGCACTTCTTGCGACTCACTACTGCAGGAGAGAAATTTAATAGAAAGAAAAAAGCTAATTGTAATGCACACGCACAAGAAGAAATTATACGGCAACCGAAAAAAGGATGAAAGATGAAAATGAGAAGAAAATATTACCTACAACCAGTGCATTGTTTTATTTTAAGAATAGCAGCAATTATATGAACAATCCAAGCAAGTTTTGCTTCAATGATAGCAAGTTCACTTCTGTCAGTAGCCTGAAGTCGTGCTATGTCCTATCCAAGTGATTCAAAAGCATTAATCAATTATCGTTGGACTGTACCCCAGAATAGTACCCTAACTCATTCAAGCGAACATACCGTGTATGATTGCAGAATAGGCTCCATTATATTTATTATGTACACCCCACTGCTTTCATACTGTCAAAAGTATATCAAGGAAAAGAAAGGGACAAGATCATAATCCATTAACTAGAATCCTTCACAAGCTTGTGAAGTCAATAGCTTGATGTACATGCAATATAATAAAAGAACAGTGACAGTAGTTAATATAGAACCTAGAAAGTTTAAGGCAGTAAAACTAGAAAGTAGACTTGGCAGCTCAACCTGGAATCTACAAATATAGGGAAAGCAATCTAGCTGATCCTGAAGAAGCTCAACATTGTCCAATGGATTGTCAGGAAGATCATCTGGAAATCCTGCCTATAGAACACACACCAAAAATACAATCACTAAATCCAATCTCAATGCAGTAATTATCAATCAGAGAAGAAAAGTCTACCTGAACAGAGTTAAATCTTGATGTAATGAAGCCTTCAGTAATTTTAGGCACGAATTCATCAAGTAAACTTGGAGTATCACCCTTCAGGTATGGTACAGATGTAACCAATCTGGACCATAGGCCTAAAAGGTAGTACACACTGCTGCTAGCCCACTGAAGAAAACAAACTAAATCAGCAACTAAGAAAGTACGGTTAATCTGGAGCCAATTGACTCAAGGCAATATCAAAGAGGAAAATAAAACCAAGACGGAAGCACCTTTTAACTAAACCCCGCACAGCAAGTAACATAAATAGCATGCATAAACAATTTGCATCAAACTTCAGGAAATTATCTACACACCTGCCAAGAATGCAATGACTTTAAAGTGAACTCTGCTACCAATTGTATCCAGTCACTATAGCCTTCCACATTCACAAGCTCTGACAACTGTAATGCAATTGTACAAATTAGTCATGCTAATGAATTCAAGGCAGATTAACTAAATCACATCAAGTGAAACTTAAAACTAAGCAAAATCATGATTTATGAACTCAATGCCAGAATCCATCAGTTGAACAACAATACTAAATTTATAGAACTGAAAAGGTAACATGCACATAAAAGACAACAAGTAGAAGCATTGTAATTTAACTACAAGAAAATGTTTATATAAAGGAATGCAGAGCATCAAACGATATGAGGGCATGGAAGGAAGGTGCAATAAAATACCAGTATGAACGTAAGTAAAAGCTATTTTTTAAAATTAAAAAAAATCAGGAACTGCAGAAGTATCATATTCCGACCATTAGAAGACTGAAGCTGTTATATAAAAGGAAGCTCCCGGTAAGTTACTTCTACACAAGAATCATGCAAAATGTAAATCTTAAAAGGAATTAGATTCTGTGTTCTTTTTCTCCTCATTTACAGAGAAACAGGTTCGTATATTTGTTTTTGTTGGGTTGGGAAACATGATTATACATAATTATCACATACAATGTGTATGTTTACAGAATTCCATTCAAGTTGTTATTCATAAACTTGATATGTAACAACAACATTTTGTGATTTTTATGCAGAATAGGAGGCATAAAAGCTAATCATTGCAGATAGGCTGATATACACTTACATACAAAACCCATAAGTGTACAGGTGTCAAAGTATTAGAAAATATAAAATCCATCTTGGTCATGCAACAGTATGAATTGAAGTAGGAAATCAAGATGCTAAGAGAAGAAAAATAAGAAAATTAAAAGAAAAAGGAAAGAAAAAAGCATAAGAATTCCAAGAGGATGTAAAATGTTATCATACATACCATAGAAGAAAATAAAAGTCACCACAGTATGTCATTAATAGGTTTTCACACACTATGAAAAGCTACAAGATGTAAAAGTGTGAAAAGTAAATGTTCCAAATAATTTGTGTATGGCATGACCAAAAAAATAGAGAGAAAGAGAGAAGTGCAACATGCAGACATAATTTCATAGAATAGAAACCTGATAGTTCACTTTGAAGCGTCCAAGAAGACGACAAAACTCATGGTAATTGTCATGATCAGCAAGACCTGATTCCCAATAGTACATTTATTAAGCAAATGAAAATAAGTGGTGTGAGAAAAAGAGCTCAGTCAGTAAACTTTGATTAAGGCTTATTGCAGAAATTAGACCAAAAACCACTACAAATTCACGAGAGCAGCAGTCTCAATACAATCATACAAGCTTCATTCCATAAGCAACTTGCAAGTAAGTAAATTATAGAGCACAATGTTATCCAAAGAACAACCTCAAGTTTAAAAGAAACGAAGATGCAAAGGAAGAACAGAAAAGACAAAAAAAGAAAACATGGACCAAAAATGACAACCAAATAGAGCATGGAATACACAGCTCCACACCTCATCATGCTTTTGGGGAAATATTTTTAGAACCTGAAAACGGTAAAGATTATATGTCATTTCCCTAGCACCCATCACCACAGTTTAATAAGTTAACCTTTTGCAATCCAAGAGTGATGGCAGACTTTAATTTCCAAACTAAAAGATGGAAAGGCATCATATCTTGATTTCTGTTAAGAATCATTAGGACAGCAAGAATTTTACTGAAGGTTTCAAGTCTAGAGTACCTTGTCCTGTTTGTAGAATTTCTTTTGTTCCAGTCATCAGATGTGCCAAAAACTTAGAACGGGCAGCATCATTTGCAAATAAAGAGCGCCTCACAGACGCTAGACGAACCAAACACTCCAATGCCTACAATGGAAACAAAAATTTAAAAAAAAATGAGTCGATCTCACACACGAATGCACACACCCATGAAAAGGAAAGGGGCCTAACATTAACTAACCTCCTTTGAAAGAGGCGCCCCTCTAAGAGCATAGTAATCAAAGAAAATCTGCAAAGTTGAGGGATCCTCAAAAACTGGCCTCCAAGATGAAGGAATCTGTAGAATTAACAATTGAACCAATTGACATTTCACACTCCATCCAATAATAATTTCATAACTATTTAACTGATTAAGAATTTTTATCTAGATACCAATACAAACCATTACCTGAACAGTACCAAATTCTTCTGAACTTTCATCAATTGATGTCCCAACGAAATCAAAAGACAAACATTTCAGCGACAGAGAAAGCGCCAACTCTTGCAATTGACTAGCAACTGTACATCATTATCCAAAAAACAAACCTTTTCAAGGCACTTAGAAGTACAGAAAGGCGAGGGTAGGAAGGGAGAAAAAACTGACAAACCCATTACCATCAGTTTTTAGTTGCTGCAGTGATGTTAAAGATATCTGGAATATTTGATAAAGCAATTGATCCCTAAAGGAGCAGGCTACCCTCCGATGATGTGTTGAAGGTAAACCTGTGTTAGCCTGATCATGCAGGCACATGGAATAGCAAAATAAATGTCAGTATTCCGACAATAAAATATGCTCACAAAACAAAATACCTGCAATAGTAATAGTAGTGACAAAGAAGGAACATATATATAGAAGAAGAGCACACACACTGACTTCAAAAGTCATCACACTTCTTAGCCTACATTTACACGTGAAAATAAAATTATCTAGGTAATGCTTTTGCTAACATCAAGATATGAATGCTTAAACTCACAGAACATTTCACTGGTATCCATCATATTTACACGTGGAAAAAGTGACACGAAATCAACCCCTTGTCAATATGAATCTAACAAATGAACTTGAGAACTTGAAATAGGGGGCTATGAAAAAGATACTTGTTAGTTAAGTTTCAATTTTTGATTTTACACGAAGAATAACAAAACAAGAATAGAAGCCACTGCACAAAATGTCGTTCCAAGACAGATATCTACTCAACTAGGCTGAATAAGCCATACATTGATTTCCCTTTTAATTTAATTAGGGACTCGTAAAAGGATTGTTAAAGGAAGTGACTAATGTTCAATTCATGCAAATGTTACTAATTTAAAGACAAAGTTGCAGTAAAGTACTTAGATCACTCTTATTTCCACACTTATCAAAAACAATACCATGCTAGTATATCCTTTCACCATTATTTTCAAATCTTCTTCAAGAATTGAGCATATAAACATCTTTTGAGATATATATGCAATGACTGAAAAGGTAACATTTTCTTTAGCGGATTATAAAATTATGACCCAGATTTACTTCACTGAATGCAGGATAGTAATCAATAGTCAGTCAAAACAAAATGCTAACTAACCTGATTCATCTCAGAAACCAGTTGATTCAGTATCTTCAAACCAATAGCATAGTGATCTGTTGATGCCTGTAGAGAGAGAGGGAGATTATGACATCAGATCAGATTATGAATTGTTATCTAGATTTTTCACCCCTATAAGTTAGCCAAGAATGAAACACATCTAAACAGTCGGCTAGAGAGGAAGATATAAGAATTTTATTGGCTAATTGCATTTGTTATGCATTGCAGAAATGAAAGCAATCAAAAGATTTGGTCAAACTCTTATTCCATTTTGAGGCAAACACATTAACAGCTAAAACGACTAAAAATGGTTAAAAAACTAAGAATCTTTTGAATGTAACAACAGTGGGAAAATATGTAAATAAATATCACAATCCAGAAAGGCCCAAAGATTAAAGGTAGTAAAAGCATACATTTCATCTAACCAGAACACCAGATGAGAAAAACAAAGCATTATTTGGTAGGCAAAGAGACGTGAAAAATAAAATAATTAAAGAAGAAGGAAAACTAGTAATGTCCCAATCCCAGGGCACATCAATGCTCGTATGTAGCCAAATGCAAATGCAAGCAAGCAAGCACAAAGCAATGCTGCTGTTAACCATTTTAGATAAAGCAAAGATCACCTGACTCAAAAAGTTTGTAGAGTCCTTTACCACGTCTCTAAACCTATCATCGTCAAACCACCCAAACTTTGTAACTCGACAAAGAAGTTGTACTAGAGAAGCGATAACAAAGGGCTGCAGCTTAGGTCCTCGACTAGCCAGATAGCTAACAAGGTAGTTGCCTAATACCAAAATAACAAGCAACAATAAGAATCCACCATCTCATTTCCTCTGCAAACAAAGGAGGAAATATTGCAAAAACTAAAGTGATGATTATTACGGATATCAAGACGAAGCTGTAAAGAGAGGCTGTGCTCAGTAACTTGCTTCAACAAGCTAGAACTAGCAAGCATCAATGCATATGGAGTCAGAGCATTGTCAAGAATGTATTGGCATTGAGAAATGTATTCAGTGTTAACAGAGAAGCATTTCAAAGTATTCTCAGCATGTGCTCTTTCGACCGAATCTTGGGAATTATATAGCCTCTCACACAATGCTTCTAGCTGCGCAAGGCTCTCCATCGAGTACCTAAAAACGTCGACATCCAATTAATCATCACATTAATCAAACACAAGAAAAACAACTTCACACGCGCACTCACAAACTCAACCAAGCAAAACACCAATCAGAACGAAGACTTTAGAAAGCTTCCACAACACTAGTAAACCACATGCACGTAGTTTGATTATCGTCGGTTCATTGCACGAACCAAACTAAATCACCGTCAATGCGGAATCGTTTCTCGGAAACAGCAATTGCAACAAAACGAATTCATATCACAATCAAGAGTTCAGGAAAATTCCAGAAAATGATCGCCGATTAAAATGAACTTGAAATCGATTGTTCAGCAAAGCAAATCCTCAAACCAAGCAAACACATCCAAATAAACACAAAAAGGATGAGGAAACCAGAGAGGGAGTACCTTCGGATCCAAGGTAGATCTGTCTAATTAACAAAAGGCGTTTGTTTCGGATTGGTAATGTGAAGAAGAAAGCAAAGAATTTTTTTTTTTTTCTTTTTTTGCTTCCTTCTTCAACCCTGAAGGAGTCTTCAATGTTTGTTTCTCACTCTACGCATAAATACGTTTTACATTTTGGTATTTCTATTTGTTAAAACAATTAATGAAAAAGAGCAAAAGACTCAAACTTTGTTTTCAAGTTTCCTTGGATAAATAGTTTATACGTTTTAAATAAATTATTGTCTTAATTCGTAGTAGCACGTTTTTTAATGGTAATGTGCATAATCTATTTACACTTCTTTCAATTAGAGATGAACATTTGGCAAATTGAATAGTTTGAACTAATTTGACTAAATTGTTAAAATAATAATTTTATTCAAAACACACTAACCTCATTTTAAGGGGAAAAAAAGTTTGCAACTAAACATAGTCTCATCCAATAATTGCAAATTTTATTTATAAATTATAATAATTTCTCAAATATAAATATGAGTAATACTTTTTTAGCTTTATCAGTATGTTACTGTCAATGTTGTAAAAGTCGAACTGGATATCGAACCAGCCAAAGAAAATGTTTAAATTTTAAAAGTTCAATCAGTATTAAATCGCTATAAAACTTGTTTGCAATAAATAAAAAATAAAACTTACAAGAGTAGATAAAAATAAAAATACTTAATTAAAATAGAAAATACAACTATTATTATTTTAACATTGATTGCCTAATAAGTATTATGGCACTCCCTGTTTAGGCCAGTATTTCAAACTCTGACTCCTTTCCATAGGTTTACACCATAAGGTCTAAACTGATTTAAGTGTGTGCATTTTAACATTTAAGCAACACAAATCAATTCAAAAGGTTTGGATCTTTTATCCCAAATATCCTGTTTCAACCTTGTTCTCGCCCCAAAATGACACCATTTTATGTTTGTTTACACATAAAACAACGTCATTTTGAGGTGAAAATAGGGTTGAAACATGGTATTTGAGACAGAGAATCAGACACCCAATTCAAAACCTTTACAAATATGGTTGCTATTATCATTTTATATGTCATAACAAGATTATACGACATCAATTTGATACGGATGGTGGTGGCTTTCAATCTTGACTTCTTCCACTATTGATGGCATGTCCTGTTCATGTCCAATAGGAATACAAGGCCTCTATTACTATTTTCACTCTTATGTCCCTGAGTGCAATGTCCTTTGCTAGCAGATCAACCCTAATCTGATCACTCCTTAAGAAGTCCCTTTTTTTTGGTAAGTAGAAGTCCTTGTTTTTCCTTGCAACTATTCTGTCCTTTATCAATTGCATCACCTCGCTTTCTTCTATTTCCGCTATGATCAATGCGTTATTTTTAAGTTGTTATAATAACTATTCAGTAAGTTATTATATAATTTTCAACAGAACAAATACTAAGACATGAATATCATAAAATAACATTTGGGAACTTCACCTAAAAATAACTACAAGGTGGATCCAATCGTAGAACCTTAAAAACCACCTTAACTTCATTCTCAGCCTTAGTAAGTGTAACATCCCGATTCCATCCAAAGGGGTTAGAACCCTACAAATTTGGTACATGTGAGATTAATCAGAGGCATTAGGAAAACACATTTCGTGCTCATGCATTACATAAGGTGCACATGCTCATGAATAGTGAATCCTTGCACATAACAAAAATTGCACATGCATTCATTGACATTCCGGGTATAATTGTTAATAAATGTGATTGTTATATAGAATTGTGACTTGTTTATATTGAAAATTGATTTGGAGAGTGTAATTGGTGATTTAGA
>JANIPM010000005.1:9762036-9775329 GCA_027478405.1 Erythroxylum cassinoides
CAATTTCGTAGCTCCTCTCTTCCTCTTCTCCATGGGTTTTGATCTCCTCCAACTTTAAGCCTAGCTCTCATCTCTTATTTGCTTCCTTGTCACCTTACTCTCTCTTTCTCACCATAAAAACCTTATCTCTACCTCATTTGGAGATGATGAACGTGGGCTGTTTAGGGAGTTAGGGATTTGAGGTACTCTTGAAGATCTTGAACAAAAAAAATATATTGAGTTTTGACTGAGTGATGTAGCACGCCACTCTCGCGGATCACGGACTCGGATATCACCATCGATGTCGGGTTCGGGTCATGCAAGAGTGGGGTGTTACAGTAAGGGATTGAAATAGAGATAATTGATATTGCTTTTGTAGTTTCTTCTGGGAATTTTTAATGAAGAAAAACCATAAAAAGAATATTTTAAGACAAACATGAACTAATGCAATATCGAATGCCTGCATGCATGCACACATGAAATAGGCACCATGACTAACATAACGAAATGGTTTTCTAGGACTATACCTTTTGCATGGTTAATAAAATGTTTATAAACTTTAACACATCTTGGAAAGCACCAATTAATAGATTTGAAGTGTTCAAATCATCTAACATTTTAGTTTTAAATTCATCAAGTAGTTTACTTATGCACTTCTAGGCATCTGCACTAACTATAATTGTTTTACCATTCTCTACTATTCCCTCCTTCAGCTTTGATTCTTTAATTGGTTATAGAGCATTATCACAATCTTACAATGTCTACATACATAGCAACACTTTCACTTTAGAGTAAAGGTTCTGTAGACAAATACCGGTATATGTATACAAATACATGTAGGCTTAATATGCTTGTGCATTCTATGTCGTCCCGCAATAATAGGCTGCATTTATTAGGAAATGAAGCAAAATTTGGAAGCATCATATCAGTTACATTGCAGAGGTTTCATTAAATTCCAAGAAGAAAAGTGAAAGTCAAGCCAAAAATTCCAATACAATTGAGCATTTAGGCTTTCGTGTACTGGCCCAAACACTTATGTCAGCAATCATATTTGAAATTAAGGTTGCACAAACAACTTCCTCATTTAGATTTGTAATTCAAATATCTCCAAACAAGTTTCATTTGATAACAGCTTAAACGAAGGCATTCTCATTATAAAACACAGGTGAAATTATGGTTAACTTTCTTACGGTTATGTTACTCTTACCACTCATTTGTTTAATGGCTTAGACTCAATGCAAACACTTCACCATATGATTGCTTATACACTAAATTTCCACCACTTAGAGTATACACATGCATAAATTAAAAAGGACTATTTATAACCGGTTGTAATGGGGCTACAAATTGAGGTGAGGAACAATGGATAAAAGAGGTTGAAACCATAAATATTAGCAAAGCATTTAAACAAATGTAGGGAATAATAATGTAGATCAAACCTTGAAAGTCACCTCACTCAAAAGAATTCAACCATGACCTTTCTTGAAAAAGATGAAACATAAATGTCTTATTTTCTTGATATCACTCAAAAGATATGTTTTTGTCTCTTTTCCAATAAAAGAATATTTACAAAGCAATAGCAACACCAAAGACTTCCAATCCTATATTTCATAAAATTTATTCTCACACCATTCGATTCCTATATTCCCCATAGTTAAATTTATAAGTCACTTTAGTTTAAATACATTACTTATATCTATGGTTAGGTAAGATTTTAACTAAAGGTTTGGGATTGTAATATAGATGTGATCCAAATAAAAATAACTTATGGCTAAAAGGGGTTGACTAGGGATATTGAACCAAGTAAGCTATTTAAGTTAAAAGTTCCAAAAATAAGGATGGCCTTTTATCAATTTCATGTATGCATACACCAATATGGTCCCAAAACGGTTCAAAGAAAATTGTAAGGATATATTCACAAATAAGAACATCATACATCAAAGAAAATATATATTTAATCAAATGTATCAATCTTTTACAACCTAAAAGCTCATAGGTTAATACAAGTCTCCTAAACTTCACACAATACCCTATCACTTTATTGTCAAAGTTTATATAAATACGCACTAGTAACTAACTCAAACATCAATGTATTATTAGTCTCACTCTTAAATAATTAAATCCTTAAGCATACACACAATCTAATCCCTTCAAATTGCAGCTGATGAAATTATGTAGTGGACCAACACAACAAACTAGCTAACACAATATAATAAACCAAATAAAATAAAATAATCATACCAACAACTGAAACAAAATAAAAGTGAAAGTAAAGACATTACTCATTATAGGAAGAATAGAATAAAAAAAATAACATAACAATTTCCTTCCCTATATGTAAACCAAATATTATCCATAATATGATGATGTATAAAAAAAGGGATTAATTACAAAAAATCTCAAACTTTGCTCAAATTTGGAATTATAGCCCGAATTTTATAAAATGACAATTAAATGTTCAAAATTTTAATCTTTTTGAATTCTAGCCTGACGTTAATGCCTCCGTTAAGTTTACTGACATAGCTTGCTATGCGCTCCAGAGACCCAAAATACTTATACACCTTAGATAATTAACATAACTAATGAAGATTAATTAAACTATGTCATTTAATAACATAACTAAAATTGCATCATTTTTGGGAATAAAATCCCTAAATGACAGATGCAGCCCTTCGTTTTTACACAACCCTTTGTTCTTGCATAATAACAAGCTACTCTCTTTGTTCTCGCATCACACAACTGTCCTCTCTCTCTTTCTTCTCTCTATCTCTTTATCTTTATGAATTTATTTGTTCGAATTTTGAGAGAGAGGTAGAGAGCACCTTAGAATCTTATTTAGGGATAGTCATGCCTTTAATTTAATAAGACATTCAGAGACGTTAAAAGGTCTGTGTTACTCATTTCATAAAAACAAACTATTCACAGTTTGGTATCTGATTTGCAACTCCTATTTAAGTAAACCAGTAACATGACCGTCCAATTTTAGTGTCCCTTTTAGTTGACTATGTCTTCTTGTTCTTGTGTCTCAGTTTTATGTCTCTTCTCTCTCTTTTATATTTTATGTCGAATTTTCATGGTTGCCTATTTCTTCTCTTTTCGTTAGAATCCTCCTGTTGTTATTATAAACCCTTAGCAAGTTTTCTCTTTGTCTTCGATTCATTTTTATTGTTTCTCTATTTAATGGGTTCTCACCAAGTTTGTTAGTGGAAGCATCCAATTGTTATTATCAGTTAGGCTTCTTGGTTTAATGCGTTGCTTGAATGAAGAGAAGAAGATGTATCTACTGAATCTCTAATCACTTTACCAAGCTAACCATTCCTTTCATTAGGTATCCATTTGTCTTTCTATATTTCTTCTATTATGTTTCATTGTAATTTAACTATTTTCATGGAAAAAATTTATGAATCGCATGCATTTGAGATCTTTCTCTGTAAGCTCTTGAAATTTTTTTGCCTTCTTTTGTATCTTTAACTCGAATTCTTAGTTGTTGATTGCATAATCAATTATTTAAATTTCACCTTACTGTTTTGCATGTTAAAGAACCAAAACAACAAAGTTTTAGTTATGTTATTAAACTCTCCATACAACTCCTTTTATGTTTAATTATGTCTAGGTGGGTTATAGATTATAACCAATATTTAGAGTATGAAGAGTTAGATGGATCAAATGGCTACGGCAATCAGTCGTTTAAAGGTGTAAATTTATGCTAAATTACCATCCTAAACAATGATAAACCCAAAGAGGATGTTTGTGCAATGGTATTGAAAAGCAGAAAGGAGTTGGAGTTGCCAACCAAGACACCATCTACATAAAAAAAGAAAAGAAAAGGAAGGGGGCAATCAAAAGTAATTTTCTAAATGAAAAGGTATTGACAAGTAAAAATTCTTCTCCAATTAAATAGGAACTTATTTCTCCTTTTCTTAAAGCCCTAATGGAAAATTGAAAATGTGAGTGCAATTTGAGCTTATAAAAATTTATAAAAAATATGATACAAATATTCTCCCTTTTGATGTTGATAAATAAGTTCCTCGTAATACTAAATTTTTGAAGAAGTTGTATACAATAAAAGGGAATAACTTAAAAGATGTGAGAAGATTAAGGTAGGAGCAAGTGTTTCAACAATCATTTATAAAATTCTTCCTAAAAAAATATAAAGATCTTAGTATGTTTTCATCCCTTACATGATAGATGACACTAGAATCGAAAAGGCCATGTTATATTTAGGAGCATCTACCAATATTATATTTTACACCATCTATTATGCTCTAAATCTTGTACCATTAATAAAAACTAGCGTATTGATTCAGCTAATTAATTGGTCTAATGTATATCCTAAGAGGTTAGTTAAAGATGGCCTTGTTTAGGTTAATGATAAATTGATTTTATTCATCTATTTTTATGGTCTAAACATAGAAAACAATGATTGATCAATGACTATTTTATCAGGAAAACCTTTTCTTAAAATTTCAAAAACAAAAATTGATGTTTATAACGATACACTAACTATAGAATTTGATGGTGAGTCTGTTCAATTTAATATATATGATGTTATGAGATATCTTAATGTTAATTCTCTTATATGCTCAGACACAGTTGATTTAATTGATTCTCCAACATAAGATGTTTTTGAATTCAAACCAAAAATAACTTAGAGGTGGCCAACCATGAACATCTTTGGGAAGAAAATGAAGATTTGAAGTTAAGTTTTGAATTATAAGATGTAGTGGTAGATTCAAACGAATTTGTGAAGATGAAAAAATTGGGTAATGTGTCTTATGTTGAGTTGCTAGTGCTTAACGAACATCTTTTACCATCTATTTTGTAGGCACAAATATTGAAATTGAAACTGCTTCTAAGCCATCTTAAGTACATGTACATGGCACTACAGTTCCTCTTTGTAATCAGTCTAAAACTAAATCTGACATTTAATGAAAGTATCTGAGAGAGAGATGTTTCATTAAACGAAGTCTGATAGTAGTTGAGATGTAAATGAAGTCTAATAGTATATCTGAGATAGATGTTTTGTGAGGGTCGTAGCTACTATTTTTATTTATTGCATTTCACTCCATTTATGCAATCACAACTGTCCACCATCTCTTTTTCACCTATAAAATGGAAACGCTCAGCACAATTGTTAGTTGTTAGTCTTTACAACTTGCTTTTTTCCAATCATCAGGTTCTTCAGAAGTACGGTGATCTCAGTGCTATTTTGGGGATTTGCAAATAAGGTAATTCTTCCTTTCCAATAATATATAAAATTTGATCCCCTTAATTGAATTTCTTGATGGTTTTATAGCTTGTGTTTGATCAAATTTTGTATCCTTATACGATATCTTATACCTTCATTACAATTCCATTCTCTTTTTTGTCAAAAAGCCATTATGTGGTTAATCTTATTTTTGCCTTAGTTTGATATGAATAGTTATTTTCTTTTGAAAGACCTTATGTTTTGAAAATTGAACTTAAAGGTATTTTTCATATAAAGATCACTCTAAAATAGGTGAGAGTTGCTTTTATAATATGAAAATCGTATATCAAAATAATTCATAGTTTCCAATAGTTTCTGTCGGTACAAAGTTAGTCTCATATGCTTCCTAAGCCATTAGACGTCATTAGTGATTGGTAGCATTCAACAGATAAGAGCCTTATGAATTGTGTCCTCAAATATTCAATGCTACATTGTTTTTACTAATCATCTGTCAATGATATTGTCTTTAATAAGTTATAATTGACCATCTAATGATTGGTTTAGTGTTATTGCTTTTTTAGGAATTATGTCTTATTATTCTCGCAAGAGTAACATAACTTTCTATGTTTTGTGGCCTATTTTGATAGTGTGGAGATCGAAAGAAGAAATAAAAAGTAAAGAATAAAAAAGTGTTTAAGTGTAATAGTTTTGTAACGTCTGTAATCATAACCCTTCTTTATAAATTTGTGTTTCTAACAAGCTATAAAAATTCATGTTTGTTTATATTTATCATTTCTTAATATTATTTACTACCGAATTTTTTCTTAAACCCTTCTAGTATTTACAAATTATTTGCTTAATGTTCGATATGTATATGTGAGTAGGTGATGGGAGTTTGATAAAGGGTCAGATCAATAACCAAATCAGAGTTTGGATTTGATTTACGTATAAGCATCATAACATATTAGGATCGTAATAACTTGAAAATTAATATTCTAATATATAAACAAACAGTAATTTAAAAGACAAATAGATAATAAATTTGTTATTCATAGTAAATATGCAATTTTAAAAAGAAATGTTCGTACTAACATTTTTATTTTAACGAACATTACTAACATTTTTTATTTTAACGAACATTCGTGTTTTGAAATGATATTTTAAACTTGTCAAATTTAATGAAAAGAAAAGTATCATTAATTTTTATAATGACCTTGTTAATATGGAACTCTCTCCTATCATTCCACCGAAGCGTAACTTGTAACTATTTTGTTTTATCCCTAACTCTCTCTTTTCTCTCTTTTTTATTTTCTCTCCAACTTGTAATCATTTTGTTTTATCCTTAACTCCCTAACTTGCAACCATTTTGTTTTATCCCCAACTATCTCATTTTTATTTTCATGTTTTATCTCCAACTTTCTCTTTTCTCTCTTTTTTATTTTCATGTTTATCTTCTTCTAATATTATTTAATTATTTATTAGTTCTTTTGTTACCAAAAGAAGTATAATTTTCTTAAATTATTATATGTTAACAAATAGCAATTTAATAAATTTTTTATAATATAATATTTTAAATAAAAATATATTACAATTTGATATATTTTTTTAATAATATTCACAAATTAATTATATTACTCATTTTAAATTAAGTAATTAATAAAAATATTAGGATGATAACAAGTAATTATACATTTATTTTGTTGAACTAGTCTAATTTAAGCTAGTAAAACGAATTAAGTATTGAAATCAATTGCAAATTGATTAACTAGCCTATAATCTTTTTCATCTTATATGATTAGATGACATCATCCCAAAAAGGAAACAAAGGGGAAATGATATAAATAGAATTCGTTGGTCAAAAGAAACTCTTCTTATCTTTTGTGACATTTGTAACCAACATATTGAAAGGAGTAAAGGAAAACGCGGTGGTGTTATTGGTCAAAGGTTACCATAAAAGAAGGTGGAGGAAGAGTTTCACAAAGCAACCAACCTACCATAGGATAAAACAAAGTTTAAAAATAAGTTTGATTAGATGAGAATTAGATGGAGTCTTTAGAAATAGTTGAAAGGAAAAGAAATGAGATTTGGATGGAATTATGACAAAGGAACAATTGTTGCTAGTGAGGAGTGGTGGACTTTGAAGATTAAAGTTATCCATTTTTCTCCAATTCAAATTATTTTCCTTTATTCTAATGCTAAATAGTTAGTTAAATATAAGTTATTTAGTATTTTTTACGAGAACATCAATTTTAAAACATTTAAAGAAGAAGGATTTCAATCTGAGCTTGAATGTAAGTTGGATCAATTTTTTGGATGTTTAGCCCGAGGAGAGACTACATTTTGTCCTATGGCTGACCCTCTACAAGAACAACGAGAAGTTGGGAAAGTATATGTTCCTTCTCCACCTGATAGTTATAATTCTCATCATCAACTGTCAAGCTATCGTGATAATGAGAATATAGATGAGAGTAGTGGTCTAAACAATTGGGAAGAAGTGTGGAGAGAATCTACCCTAACCCCTCAAGCTATACATGATGAAGGGAGTGAGAGAAGAAGATGCAAAAGGGTTTTGGGGAGTGATAGTTCACAAAGTAACAAGAGTGCAAGAATTGATTACGCTAAAAGGGTAGGAAGATTTGCAGCAATGTATGAGAGGCTTGATGATATGATGCAATTGATTCAAGAGAGACAGAGTGCAATAATGGAGATGAATAGATCCATTATGAAAATTTTGGACACGATAAAAATTGGTGCATCACAAAGTACTGATGTTGATGCGTCACATCATAATGTTACGAATGCTTTGAGAATTTGCCTGGTTTAGAGGCTGGTACTCCTGACTTTTACTTTACTTGCATGTTGATTGAAGATCCACAAAGAAGGTCTTTTTTTGTTTTATGTATGAGTATGACAAACATAAAAAACATTAAACATAGTTTCTATCTATCCATTGCTATGTTTAGTTTATTGTTTTTATTATTTATAGACTTATGTTGATATGGTATTTTTTAAGACATTACAAATTTAGTTAGCTTATTTTATTATATTATGTTATCTTGTTAGTATTCTATAATTTTATTATGTGCTATATTATTTATTTTTTATATGCAAATTATGCAACTTTTGCAAATAAAGCAATTTTTGGACAATGAGATTGAGTTTGAAATTCAATGGCTTGTGTAGTGGGTTACATGAGTGTGTATTTTTTTTAACTACATATACAAGGAACCATGCATGACTTCCTATTAAACAGGAGAATTATGAATGAATGAATTATTGAATGGTCATGAAAAAAGGTATTTTAATACATTTAGGATGAATCAAAATACACTTTGTCAATTATGTAAGGTTTTGGAAAATAATTATAGTTTGAGACCATCGGATAGGATGTCTACTTTGGAGAAAGTCGGTTTATTCATGTATGTCTTAAGTAAAGGTTCTTCTAATAGAGATACCCAGTAGCGTTTTCAACATTCTGGTGAAACTATAAATAGAGTTTTTAAAGAAGTTTTGACTGCTATAGATGGATTTTTAAGGGATATACTCATAGTAAAAGATCTTAAATTCAAGGATATTCTCCCACAAATTGCCAATGATGTTAGATATATGCCACATTTTAAGGTAATTGAATATTTTGTTCCTCCCCCTTCATTATATTATCCAATGAAAAATGTTTTTTATCATCTTATGATTATTGTTTTATATTATGATTGCATTGGTGCTATTAATGGTACACATATAGTGGTAGTTGTTACAATGGATGATCAAATGAGATTTAGAGGACGAAAAGGAATAACAATAACAAATGTATTGGCAGTATATGACTTTAACTTACTATTTACATATGTTTTAGCGGGTTGGGAGGGATCAACACACGATTCTTGTATTTTTCTTGATACAATCGGTAATCCGAGACTTAAATTTCCAAAACCACTGATAGGTAATTTTAAGATTTGTAGGATTTAATATTCATGATTTAGGCTTTTTATGATATCATTTATATTAATTATATTGCTTCTATGGAAACTCAGGTAAATATTACTTGGTTGACAATGGTTATCTAGAAAAAGAAGGATATTTGACACCTTACCCAAAGATAAAATATCATCAATTAGAGTTTCGTGACGCAAATCCAAGAGGATCTCAAGAAGTTTTTAATCGAGCTCATTCATCATTGAGAAGTTGTATTGAAAGGGCTTTCGGTGTTCTTAAGGCTCGATAGAAATTTGAAAAAATGCCTAAGTATTCATTAATGAATCAAAATAGAATAATTTGTGCAGCTTTTGCATTTCATAACTATATTATAAGAAGTATAATTGACGACCCGCCTTTTAGCTTCATCGATAAAGATCATGAATTTATACCTCAAGATGTATTTCAAGCTGTTGAAGTTAACTCCACACAAGAAGACATTGAAGAACAGAGAACTCGAGAGATGACAATTATTCGTGATAATATTGCTTCTATTTAAATGGCAGTTAGACATCATTCTTAAATTGTTATAAACATTTTCTTTAAATGATGATGTTCATTTATTTTGCTCTATTTGAATTGTGTTGTTAAACTTCATTTGAATTGTTATATTTTATGTTTGGATATATCATCATCATCATCATCATCATTGTAAGAAAGCTTGGTAAAGATGATGAAAAATATTTCTTTCATACTGTGTAATGAACTTTCGGACTGTATATATACAATTGTCCTCCTATTTGCTATTGGCTGGCTGTCCTAAAAACTAGCTGACAATAACGAATTGTCTGCTATGCTAAGGTACCCGAAAATACACTATGTATAGAGGCAAAAAAAGCATATGTACAGGGACGGTGAATAAGAAAGGACAAAAGATAAAAGGACCTGTTGTGTATTAAGTGAAGCCCATTCATTTACTTGGGTCTTCTAACACGCCCTGTTCAAGCCGAAGTTGTGGGTCAAAGCCAACAACTTCGAGCTTGCAAATGATATTCGAGAAGGTTCGTGCGGTCAAAGCTTTCGTGAAGACGTCTGTAAGTTGTTGAGTTGTGTGCACGTGCTTCAACTCTACGAACCCTAGATTGACGCAGTCACGAACCAGATGAAGATCGATCTCAAGGTGTTTCATCCTCTCGTGGAAGACCGGGTTTCTGGAGATGTATATTGCAGCCTGGTTATCACAATACAAAGGTATGGGTCTCGTGATTTGAATTTGGAAAGTGTGTAATATTTGGGTGATCCACTTTAGTTCGCAGGTAGTCGAGGCGAGGCTTCGGTATTTCGATTCGGCTGAGGAGCGACTCACCGTTGATTGCTTTTTGGTTTTCCAGGAGATCGGCGATTTCTCGAGGAAGACGCAGAACTCTGTTAGGGAACGTCGGGAGAAAGCACAGCTTCCCCAGTCCGAGTCGGAGAAAGCGACAAGGTTGGGCTTTCCTCTGCTGCGTAGAAAATTCCCAGGTTTTGTGTTCCCTTTAAATATTTTAGTACTCTTTTGGCTGCCTCCCAGTGCGGTAGTCTAGGGTTACACATGAATTGACTAAGTTGTTGAGTGACATATGTAATGTCGGGTCTTGTAAACCCTAAGTATTGTAGTCTCCCCACTATTCTTCTGTATTCTTCTGGGTTGGCAAGCAACTCACCTGTTTCGATGGTTAATTTTGTCCCAGGCGCTATGGGTGTGGCACACGGTGTACAATCCAACAGTCCAATTTCATGGAGGATGTCCCAGATGTACTTTCTTTGGGTAAGTATCATTCCATCTTCTGCTTTTGCGATTTCAATTCCCAAGAAGAATTTTGCATAACCAAGATCCTTGATAGTGAACTCTGAATTCAAGGCTTTCTTAATTGAGACAATGTGTTCTTCATTTGCACCTGTAATTAGTATATCATCCACATATATAATTACTGCTATAAAGTTGTTCTTTGTGCCTCTAGTGTATAGACAATGATTTGCCTCTAATTTAGTGAATTGCATGGTGGATAATTTTGAGGACAATTCCTTATTCCACTGTCTCCCAGCCTGTTTTAGGCCATAAATTGATTTAATGAGTATGCATACCTGGCCTTCCTTAGCTACATTGTAGCCTTTTGGTGGTAGCATGTATAGCTCTTCCTCTAAGTGACCATGAAGAAAAGCATCATTAATGTCACATTGGTGTATTGGCCATTGTTTAGAGGCAGCTATAGCTAGAAATATTCTTATTGTGACCATCTTTGCCACTGGAGAAAAAAAGTCAGAGTAGTCAGCCCCTTCTTTTTGACAGAAACCTTTGGCTACTAGCCTAGATTTCAATTTTGCCACTGTTCCATCCGAATTCCTCTTCACTTTGTATACCCACTTTGAGGCTATGGCCTTCTTCCCTTTAGGTAGTTCTGTGAGTTTCTAAGTCCCATTCTTCTCCAATGCAGACAATTGTTCATTCATAGAGTTTACCCACCCATCATCTTTGCTAGCAGTCTCATATGACAATGGTTCAAAGGTTCTAGAGACATTACTTATAAAGGTGCTATAATTGATGTTGTGCTTGATATTAAGCTTCTTTAATCCTTCTTCTTTTGTTTCTGCAGGACAACAGATTTGTGATGTGACATTGCCATCATCAAGGGAGTGAGTGGACTGTTGTGCTGTGGCTTGAAGAACGTAGTCGTGCAGGTATTTGGGAGGTATGTGGGTTCTGCTGCTTCTTCTTTGTGTGGGAAAAATTGGCATCGTGTCTTGGTTTGGTGAATTATCGGGTAGGTAATGGTCAAATGGCTAGGAATTTGTTTCAGTTTGTGGTGTGACAACTATGGTAGGTGTTTGTGTAGGATAATCTGCTTCTTCATTAGTCAGTATGCTTGAAAATAGGGGGTCTGGTGCTTGTGTAGTGTTTAGGTTTTGTTCTGCATAAGGGAAGTTGCTCTCATAAAACATCACATCTCTTAATACAAACACTACTTTAGTGTCTAGGTCCATAACTCTATAGGCCTTATAGTCTGGCATGTATCTAAGAAAAATGCATCTTTTTGACCTAGGATCCAGTTTGGTTCTGTTTGGTGTATTGTCCAATGCAAAGCATACGCAGCCAAAGGTTCTTAAATGCTCATAGCTAGGCCTTCTTTTGTGCAGTTTTTCAAAAGGGCTCATCCATTCCAAGACTTTGGTTGGAATTCGGTTTATAAGGTAATAGCTGTAAGCAATGCTTCTCCCCAATACCCTTTAGGTAACTTAGCTTGGAAGAGTAGGGCTCTAGTAATTTGGAGTAGATGTTTATGCTTGACTTCCACTATCCCATTCTATTGTGGTGTGTATGAGCTGCTCTTTTGATATTGGATTCCCATTTCTTTAAACATGTTGGTGCATTCTTGGTTAATGAATTCCCTCCCATTATTTGTCTGTATTTTCATTATTTGGGTGCTGAATTGTCTCTTAATGTTTTTAAGAAATTGTAGTATGGTCAGTTCGGTTTGGTGCTTATGTTTGAGTATGAAAGTCCAAGTGGCTCTAGAGAAGTCATCCACAATTGTAAGGAAAAAATGCGAACCATTCATTGTAGGAACACTGTAGGGTCCCCATAGGTCCATGTGAATGATTTAAAATGGTTTGTTTGTGTGTATCTCATGTTTGGGAAAGGGTTTTCTATGCTGTTTGGCTAAAGGACATATTTGACATTCATGTTTATGAGGAACAGAAACTTTGATTTCATTGATGTGTTGTAATTTTTCCTTGGATACATGCCCTAGCCTAGAATGCCATAAATCAAAAGCTACTGTAACATTGAGAGCAATATTTTTAGAATTGTAAAACTCCAAGGAGGGACCTTTTAGGGTATTGGATGGTAGGAAGGTTTCGGTAGTCAACTCATACAATCCATTCACTACCTTGATGATTGCTATGACATCATTAGTCCGAAGGTCCTGCAAAAACAACTTGTTAGATAGGAAAATAGCAGCAATTTCATTTTGTGTAGTGAGCTTATTAACTGACAACAAGTTTTTGAAGAAATTAGGCATATGCAATATTTCTTTGAGGGTGATTTTGTCCCCTATTTGTGCATGGCCAATGTGAGCAACTTCTTGTTTTGTTCCATCAGGGAGAATCACATGATCATAAACATTTGTGTTAGTTACATACCCAGTGCAAAGTTTCAGGTCATTCATCATGTGTGT
>JANIPM010000005.1:9775429-9795681 GCA_027478405.1 Erythroxylum cassinoides
CCCAAAAAGTAACTAGGAAAACCCATATGCTTCAGAGAAAAGGCTTCAGATAAAGTCGTAATAAACTTTGTCAAAAAGTCAGGAGAACTTTCCGTTAATAATAAGTCATCCATGTATACAACGAAGTATGCAACAATATCTTCTTTGTGGTATATAAAAAGAGAGAATGAGAAGGTAAAGATCGCGCTCGAGACAGTGCACCAAGAAGCCCAGAGAGAATGAGAAGGTAAAGATGTTGGGCACAAATGAAGGGCTTTAATGGAAAGGTTAATCATTTGTTGCCCAAACGCTGGTTACAAACAAATCATCCCATAACTTTTTCAGTTTAGTATAGTAAACAAAAACATTGAGAGTACCTTGTTTTAGGGAACTTACTTCCCTTTCTATTTGGAATAATTTGGCCCATTAGCTTCCCCAAATCTTTCCTGTAGTTCCACCCAAAGCTCTCTAGCTGTAGGGAAGGATAGAAATGCACAACTTAGTTCTTTGATCATGGCATTGAGAATCCATGACTTCACCATGCTATCTACTCTTCTCCATTTTGCTGATAAAATCACATCTTCTGTAGGCATGATGCAGGTCTCGTCAATGAAGGAAAGTTTATCCTTGGCACATAAGGCTATGGTCATGGATTTACTCCAAGTAATGAAGTTGTTGCCATTGAAAGGTGTTGTGACAGAGTAGGGTTCATGTTCTTGTGTTGCTGGTATGTGTGTGGCACTGGAGCCACTGATATCTCCTATATTCGACATATTAGGTTAGGGTTGGTGAAAGGGTAGGCTCTGATACCATGTAGGAAAAATAGGTAAAAGATGAAAAAAGATATTTCTTTCATATTTTGTATTGAAAATTTGGGTAAAATATATACAGATACTTCTCTGTTGCTATTGGTTGATTATTCCTCTATTGCTATTGGCTAATAGTCCTGATGCTAACTAATTGCTGGCTATACAAAGGCACTCATATGCACAATATGTACAAAGACAGATAAGAGCAAGGACAGAAGGTAAAAGACAAAGGTAGGTAAAGGACAAAGGATAAATGGGCCTATAAGGTGAAGCCCACAATTAAAATTCATTCAAACTCTCTAACATGGCTCGGTCAAGCCGAAGTTGTGGTTGAAAACCGACAACTCCGAGCTTGCAAAGGAGAGTCGAGAATGTTCGTGTGGTCAAAGCCTTTGTAAACAGATCTGCGAGTTGTTGAGTTGTGTTCACGTGTCTGAATCCAAGAACCCTAAGTTACAGTATAGAGGTATGGGTTTCGGTATCCGAAGTTGAAAAGTGTGTAAGATTTGGGTTATCCACTTTAGTTCGCAAGTAGTTAAGGATAGGCTTCTGTACTCCGATTCAGCGGAAGAGCGACTCACGGTTGATTGTTTCTTTGTTTTTCAAGAGATCGACGACTTTTCAAGGAAGACACAAAACCTAGTTAAGGAGCATTGGGAGAAGACACAACTTCCCCAGTCTGATTCGGAGAAGGATACAAGGTTAGGGCTTTCTTCTGTTACGTAAAAGATCCCTAAGTTCTGAGTTCCCTTTAGATATTTCAGTACTCTTTTGGCGACTTCCCAGTGCGGTAGTCGAGGGTTACTCACTGACTGAGTTGTTGAGTAACGTATGTGATGTCGGGTCTTGTAAACCCTAAGTATTGTAATCGCCCCACTATTCTTCTATACTTGTCTGGTTTGTCAAGTTGTTCACCTATTTCGATGGTTAACCTTGTCCCAGGAGCTATGGGTGTTGCACAGGGTGAAAAATCTAATAGCCCAGTCTCTTGGAGGAGGTCTCGGATGAATTTTCCTTGGGTAAGTATCATTCCATCTTCTGCTCTTGCTATTTCAATTCCTAGGAAAAATTTCGCATATCCAAGATCCTTGATAGTGAATTCTGAGTTCAATGTTTTCTTAACTGAGACAATTTGGTCTTCATTTGCCCCTGTTATCAGAATGTCATCCACATTTATAATTATTGCTATAAAGTCATTTCTTGTGCCTCTGGTGTATAAACAATGATCTGCTTCTGATTTAATGAATTGCATTGAGGATAGTTTTGAGGACAATTCTTTGTTCCACTGTCTCCCAGCTTGTTTTAAACCATAGATTGATTTAATGAGTCTGCATACTTATCCTTCCTTAGCTCTAGTGTAGCCTTGCGGTGGTAGCATGTACAGCTCCTCCTCTAGGTGACCATGAAGAAATGCATCATTAATGTCATATTGATATATTGGCCACTGTTTGGAGGCAGCTATAGTTAGGAATATTCTTATTGTTACCATCTTTGCTACTGCAGAAAAGACCTCTGAATAGTCAGCCCCTTCTCTTTGACAAAATCCTTTGGCTACAAGTCTAGACTTCAATTTTGCCACTGTTCCATCCGAGTTGCTCTTCACTTTGTATACCCATTTTGAGGCTATGACCTTCTTCCCTTTAGTTAATTCAGTGAGTCTCCAAGTCCCATTCTTCTCTAATGCAGACAATTGCTCATTCATAGAGTGTACCCACCTTTCATCTTTGCCAGCAGTCTCATAAGATAATGGCTCAAAAGTTCTGAAAACATTACTTATAAAAGTGTTGTAATTGCTCTTATGTTTAATGTTGAGTAGCTTTAACCCTTCTTCATTTATTCCTGTTAACAAAAGACTTGCAATGCAACATTACAATCAGCAAGGGAGTGAGTGGATTATTGTGCTGTGGATAAGAGGACATAGTCTTGCAGGTATTTGGGAGGTATGTGGGTTTTGCTACTTTTTCTTTGTGTGGGTATAATTGGTATGGTGCTTTGGTTTTGTGGATTGTCAAGTAGGGAATGGTCAGATGGCTGGGAAATAGGTTCAATTTGTGGTGTGGCAATTATAGTTAGTGTTTGTGTAGGATAATCTGCTTCTTCATTGGTTAGGATGCTTGAGAATAAGGGGTCGAGTGCTTATGTAGTGTTTAGGTTTTGGTCTGCATAAGGGAAGTTGTTTTCATCAAACACCACATCTCTTGATACAAACACTGCTTTAGTGTCTAAGTTCATGACTTTATAGGCCTTATAATCTGGCATGTATCTAAGAAAAATGCATCTTTTTGACCTAGGATCGAATTTAGTTTTTTGTTTGGTGTTTTGTCTAAGGCAAATCATAGGCAGCCAAATGTTTTCAGATGCTCATAACTGGGCCTTCTTTTGTACAGTTTTTCAAAAGGACTCAGCCACCCCAGGACCTTGGTTGGGATTCAGTTGATAAGGTATGTAGCTATAAGCAATGCTTCTCCCCAATACTCTTTAGGTAACTTGGCTTTGAAGAGTAAGGCTTTAGTAATTTGGAGAAGATGATTATGCTTAATTTCCACTACCCCATTCTGTTGTGGTGTGTATGGGCTGCTCTTTTGATGTTGGATTCCCATTTCTTTAAATATGTTGATGTATTCCTGGTTAATGAATTCCCTCCCATTATCAGTCTGTAACTTCAATATTTTGGTGTTGAATTGTCTCTCAATGTTTTTAAAGAACTATAGTATGGTTTGTTGGGTTTGGTGTTTGTGTTTGAGTATGAAAGTCCATGTAGCTCTAGAGAAATCATCCACAATTGTAAGGAAATAGTGTGAACCATTCATTGTAGGAACACTGTAGGGTCCCTATTAGTCCATATGGATGATTTCGAAAGGTTTGCTTGTGTGTATCTCATGCTTGGGAAAGGGTTTTCTATGCTATTTGGCTAAGGGACATACTTGACATTCATGTTTATGAGGAACAGAAACCTTGATTTCGTTGATGTGCTGTAACTTTTCCTTGGATACATGCCCTAGTCTAGAATGCCATAAATCAAAAGCTACTGTAACATTGAGAGCAATATTTTCATAATTGTAAAACTCTAAAAAAGGACCTTTTAAAGCATTGGGTGGTAGGAAGGTTTCGGTAGTCAACTCATACAATCCATTCACTACTTTGATGATTACTATGACATCATTAGTTTGAAGGTCTTGCAAAAACAAATTGTTAGATAGGAAAATGGCAGCAATTTCATTATGTGCAATGAGCTTATTTACTGATAGGAAGTTTTTGAAGAAATTGGGCATATGCAAGATTTCTCTGAGGGTAATTTTGCCCCCTATTTATGCATGATCAATGTGGGAAACTTCTTGTTTTGTTCCATCAGGAAGAATCACATGATCATAAACTTTTGTATTAGCTACATACCCAGTGCAAAGATTCAGATCATTCGTCATGTGTGTAGAGGCACCCAAATCAATAAGCCAAGAGTTAGGATAGTTAGAAGCCATGTCTACAGAGTGTGTAGCATTACCTGCATAATTCTGAAACCCTGAATATTTTACCTCCCCAACGGCTTTTCCCTTGATTGCTTTACTCATCTCCTGTTGAATGAAATTTGCTAAATCTGAAGAGATCCCTCCATTCCGTGACTTATCTTCATTCTGTTCTTGTGTGTTTTCTGCAAGGTAGTCCACTATCTGTGCCAAGTTTGCCCTTCCCTTTTCCTTATATGCATTGAGCTCCTTATACTAGTCAGGGACTCCATGGATTTTGAAACATGTCTCCAAGGTATGCCCATTCTTCTTACATTTCTCACAGTATTTGTCTTCTTTCTTGAGATAGTGTCCTTTGTTGGCATTGGTGTTGTTAGTTTTTCCTCCTTTCTTCCAACTACTTGATTGTTTGGCTAGCATTGCCATGTTGGGGGTACTGTCCATAGTGGAGTTGACCATCCTTTGTCTTTCAACAGTCTGTAGCATAGAAAAAGCCTTGTTTGTAGTATCCAGTGGCTCCATTAACATGATTTGATTCACCACATGCTCAAACTCGTCATTGAGTCCCATTAAAAATTACACAAGTCGGTAAGTGTTTTCTTTGACAGTAATGAGTTTGGATGCATCACAAGTGCACATGGGAGTAGGATTTAAACTAAACAAATCATCAGCTTAGTATAGTAAGCAGAAACAGTGAGAGTACCTTGTTTTAAGGAACTTATTTCCCTTTCTATTTGGTATAGTAGTGGCCCATTAGCTTCTCCAAATCTTTCCTGTAGTTCCACCAAAAGCTCTTTAGCTGTAGGGATGGATAGGAATGCATCACTTAGTTCTTTGACCATGGCATTGAGAATCCATGACTTCACCTTGCTATCTGCTCTTCTCCATTTTACTGATAAAATCACATCTTCTGTAGGCATGATGCAGGTCTCGTCAATGAAGGAAAGTTTATTCTTAGCACATAAGGCTACGGTCATGGATTTACTCTAGGTAATGAAGTTGTTGCCATTGAAAGATGTTGTGACTAGCACAGCACCTGGGTTTTCAGTATTTGTCACAAAGTAGGGTTTATGTTCTTATGTTGCTAGTATGTGTGTGGCACTAGAGCCACTGATATCTCCTGTATATGACATATTAGGTTAGGGTTTGGGAAATGGTTGGCTCTGATACCATGTAGGAAAGTAGGTAAAAGATGAAGAAAGATATTTTTTCATATTTTGTATTGAACATTTGGGTAGAATATATACAGATACTTCTCTATTGCTATTGGTTCATTATTCCTCTATTGCTATTGGCTAATTGACCTGACACTAACTAATTGTTGGCTATACCAAGGCACTCATATGCACAATATGTACAGAGATAGATAAGAGCAAGGATAGAAGGTAAAAGACAAAGGTAGGTAAAGGACAAAGGAAAAAATGGATGGGCCTATAATGTGAAGCCACAATTAAAATTTATTTTGACTCTCTAACGCGGCCCGGTCAAGTCAAAGTTGTGGTTGAAAATCGACAATTCCGAGCTTGCAAAGGAGAGTCGAGAATGTTCGCATGGTCAAAGCCTTTGTAAACAAATCTGTGAGTTGTTGAGTTGTGTTCACGTGTCTGAGCTCCAGGAACCCTAAGTTGACGCAGTCGCGAACCAGATGGAGGTCGATCTCGAGGTGCTTCGTCCTCTCGTGGAAGACTGGGTTTCTGGAGATGTAGATTGCAGCTTGGTTGTCACAGTACAGAGGTATGGGTTTCGGAATCCGAAGTTGAAAAGTATGTAAGATTTGGGTTATCCACTTTAGTTCGCAAGTAGTCGAAGCTAGGCTTCTATACTCTGATTCAGCGGAAGAGCGACTCACGGTTGATTGTTTCTTTGTTTTCTAGGAGATCGGCCACTTTTCGAGGAAGACACATAACCTGGTTAAGGAGCGTCGGGAGAAGACACAACTTCCCCAGTTCAAGTCAGAGAAGGCTACAAGGTTATGGCTTTCTTCTGTTTCGTAAAAAATCCCCAGGTTCAGAGTTCCTTTTAGATATTTCAGTACTCTTTTGGTAGTTTCCCAGTGCGGTAATCGAGGGTTACTCATGAATTGACTGAGTTGTTGAGTAACGTATGTGATGTCGGGTCTTGTAAACCCTAAGTATTGTAATCTCCCCACTAGTCTTCTGTACTCTTCTGATTTGTCAAGTTGTTCACCTATTTCGATGGTTAACTTTGTCCCAGAAACTATGGGTGTTGCAAAGGGTGAACAATCCAATAGCCCAGTCTTTTAGAGGAGGTCTCAGATGTATTTGCCTTGGGTAAGTATCATTCCATCTTCTGCTCTTACTATTTCAATTCCCAGGAAAAATTTTGCATATCCAAGATCCTTGATAGTGAATTGTGAGTTCAATGTTTTCTTAACTAAGCCAGTTTGTTCTTCATTTGCCCCTATTATTAGAATGTCATCCACATATATAATTATTGCTATAAAGTCATTTCTTGTGCCTTTAGTGTATAAACAATGATCTGCTTATGATTTAATGAATTGCATTGAGGATAGTTTTGAAGACAATTCTTTGATCCACTATCTCCCAGCCTGTTTTAAACCATGGATTGATTTAATGAGTCTACATACCTGTCATTCCTTAGCTCTAGTGTAGCCTTACAGTGGTAGCATGTATGGCTCCTCCTCTAGATGACCATGAAGAAATGCATCATTAATGTCACATTGATGTATTGGCCACTGTTTGGAGGCAGCTATAGCTAGGAATACTCTTATTATTACCATCTTTGCTACTGGAGAAAAGACCTCTGAATAGTCAGCTCCCTCTCTCTGACAAAATCCCTTGGCTACAATTCTAACCTTCAATTGTGCCACTGTTCCATCCGAATTGCTCTTCACTTTGTACACCCATTTTGAGGCTATAGCCTTCTTCCTTTTAGGTAATTCTGTGAGTCTCCAAGTCCCATTCTTTTCCAATGCAGACAATTGCTCATTCATAGAGTGTACCTACCTTTCATATTTGCTAGCAGTCTCATATGATAATGGCTCAAAGGTTCTGGAAACATTGCCTATAAAGGTGTTGTAATTGCTGCCGTGCTTAATGTTGAGTAGCTTTAACCCCTCTTCATTTGTTCCTACAGGACAACAGACTTGCAATGCAACATTACAATCAACAAAGGAGTGAGTGGATTGTTGTGTTGTGAATTGGAGGACATAGTCTTGCAAGTATTTGGGAGGTATGTGGGTTCTACTGCTTCTTTTTTGTGTAGGTGCATTTGGTATGGTGCTTTGGTCATGTGGATTGTCGGGTGGGGAATGGTCAGATGGCTAGGAAATGAGTTCAGTTTGTGGTGTGGCAATCATAATTGGTGTCTGTGTGGGGTAGTCTACTTCTTCATTGATTAGGATGCTTGAGAATAAGGGGTCGGCTGCTTGTGTAGTGATTAGGTTTTGGTCTGCATAAGGGAATTTGTTTTCATAAAACACCACATCTCTTAACACAAACACTGCTTTAGTGTCTAAGTCCATGACTCTATAGGCATTATAATCTAGCATGTATCCAACAAAAATGCATCTTTTTGACCTAGGATCCAATTTAGTTTTGTTTGGTGTCTTGCCTAAGGCAAAGCATAGGCAGCCAAAAGTTTTCAGATGCTCGTAACTGGGCCTTCTTTTATGCAGTTTTTCAAAAGGACTCAGCCACCTCAGGACCTTGGTTGGGATTTGGTTGATAAGGTATGTAGCTGTAAGCAATGCTTCTCCCCAATACCGTTTAGGTAGCTTAGCTTTGAAGAGTAGGGCTCTAGTAATTTGGAGAAGATGTTTATGCTTGATTTCACTACCCCATTCTGTTGCGGTGCGTATGGGCTGCTCTTTTGATGTTGGATTCCCATTTCTCTAAATATGTTGGTACATTCCTGGTTAATGAATTTCCTCCCATTATCTGTCTGTATCTTCATTATTTGGGTGCTGAATTGCCTCTCAATGTTTTTAAGAAACTGTAGTATGGTTTGTTGGATTTGGTGTTTGTGTTTGAGTATGAAAGTCCAAGTAGCTCTAGAGAAGTCATCCACAATTGTAAGGAAATAGTGTGAACCATTCATTGTAGGAACACTGTAGGTCCCCCATAAGTCCATATGAATGATTTAGATAGGTTTATTTGTGTGTATCTCGTGCTTGGGAAACGGTTTTCTATGCTGTTTGGCTAAGGAACATATTTGACATTCATGTTCATGAGAAACAAAAACTTTGATTTCATTGATGTGTTGTAACTTTTCCTTGGATACATGCCCTAACCTAGAATGCCATAAATCAAAAGCTACTGTAACATTGATAGCAATATTTTCAGAATTGTAAAACCCTGAAAAGGGATTTTTTAGGGTATTGGATGGTAGGAAGGTTTCGGTAGTCAACTCATACAATCCATTCACTGCCTTGATGATTGCTATGACATCATTAGTCCGAAGGTCCTGCAAAAACAACTTGTTAGATAGGAAAATAGTAGCAATTTCATTCTGTGTAGTGAGCTTATTAATTGACAACAAGTTTTTGAAGAAATTAAGCATATGCAATATTTCTCTGAGGGTGATTTTGTCCCCTATTTGTGCATGGCCAATGTGAGCAGTTTTGTTCCATAAGGGAGAATCACATGATCATAAACATTTGTGTTAGTTACATACACAGTGCAAAGTTTCAGGTCATTCATCATGTGCGTGGAAGCACCTGAATCAATAAGCCAAGAATTAGGATAGTTAGAAGCCATGTTCACAGAGTGTGTAGCATTACCTGCATAATTTTGAAACCCTGAATATTTTACCTCCCCAGCAGCCTTGCCCTTAATTGCTTTGCTTATTTCCTGTTGAATGAAGCTTGCTAAATCTTAAGATATCACTCCATTCCATGGCTTATCTTCATTCTGCTCTTGTGTGTTCTCTGCAGAAGTGTCCACTATCTGTGCCAAGTTTGCCCTTCCTCTTTCCTTTTGTGCATTGAGCTCCTTATACCAGTTAGGAACTCCGTGGATCTTGAAACATGTCTCCAAGGTATGCCCATTCTTCTTACATTTTTCACAGTATTTGTCCTCTTTCTTGAGATAGTGTCCTTTGTTTGCATTGTTGGTATTAGTTTTCCCTCCTTTCTTCCAATTATTGGATTGCTTGGCTAGCATTGCTATGTTGGGGGTACTGTCCATAGTGGCATTGACCATTTTCTGTCTTTCAATAGTCTGTAGCATAGAGAAAGCTTTGTTTGCAGTAGACAGTGGTTCCATTAACATGATTTGATTCACTACATGTTCAAACTCATCATCAAGTCCCATTAAAAATTGCACAAGTCGGTGAGTATTTTCCTTGGCAGTAATGTGTTTGGATGCATCACATATGCACATAGGAGTAAGGTTTAAGCTAAATAGATCATCCCATAACCTTTTCAGCTTAGTATAATAAGCAGAAACAGTGAGTGTACCTTATTTTAGGGAACTTATTTCCCTTTCTATTTGGTATAATAGTGGCCCAATAGTTTCTCCAAATCTTTCCTGTAATTCCACCCAAAGCTTTCTAGCTGTGGGAAAAGATAAAAATGCATCACTTAACTCCTTGACCATGGCATTGAGAATCAACGACTTCACCGTGCTATCTGCTCTTCTCCACTTTGCTGATAAAATCACATCTTCTGTGAGCATGATGCAGGTCCCATCAATGAAAGAAAGTTTATCCTTGGCACATAAAGCTATGGTCATGGATTTACTCCAGGTAATGAAGTTGTTGCCATTGAAAGGTGTTGTGACTAGCACAACACCTAGGTTTTCAGTATTTGTCACAGAGTAGGGTTTATGGTCTTGGTTTATTGGTATGTGTGTGGCACTAGAGCCACTGATATCTGTTGTATTCGACATATATTAGGTTAGGGTTGAAAAAGGGGTGTCTCTGATACCATGTAAGAAAGCTTGGTAAAGATGATGAAAAATATATCTTTCATACTATGTAATGAACTTTCAGACTGCATATATACAATTGTCCTCCTATTTGCTATTGGCTGGCTGTCCTAAAAACCAGCTGACAATAATGAATTGTCTGCTATGCTAAGGTACTCGAAAACACACTATGTATAGAGGCAAAAAAAGCATATGTACAGGGACGGGGAATAAGAAAGGATAAAAGATATGACAAAAGATAAAAGGGCCTGCTGTGATTAAGTGAAGCCCATTCATTTACTTGGGTCTTCTAACAATCATTATTATTATTATTATTATTGTTGTTGTTGTTATTGTTGTTGTTATTGTTATTATTATTATTATTATTATTATATGTTCTATGTTTTTATTAAAGTTATAAACTTAATTTTTGTATAATTAAATATCTAAAATTTAAATTTCTATAAGAATTTTCAGCGAAATACTAAGATATATAATATTCATACTCTTATTTTTGTTAAGGTCATATCCTCATAAGTCATTTTATACATAAACAGTTAATACTAAACAGTTATTTTACCAAACATCAAATGACAAACAGCTAACTAATGCAATTTGTGAGTCAAATTAGCTGATATAATCAATTAATTGTCAAACAAGACCTTGGTGGTCGGTGCTTTGTTAAGTTGTTCAGAATCTTCAGATAGAATTGAAGCTACCAAAATTGTTCAGACCTTGGTGGTCGGTATTGTTACCAAAATTGGTCCGTTAAGCTAACCATATATATTGAAGCTTGCTTAATTATTTCAAAGTAGCTTTAGGATATTAGCCCACGCACTCTGCCTCTAATTGTTATTTCGTTATTTTATCAAACATTTAATTTCCTTCTTCCGTTTTTACCTTATAAAATAGAATTATTTGAAAGGTTAGAGACTATAGAATTTTAGTTTTACGATGAACTTTATGTGATTAACGTTGTGGTTTGTGTTCAAATGGATTAAGTCTACAAGAGGAAGCCGTCTAATTAATAATATTACAATGGACTCTTTTTCATCCATCTTTTGATATTAAAAAGAATTTCTTTTTTATGGAATTTCTTAAGAAATTTTTGAGGTAAGACAAATGAATTATAAAATAATTTTTAAAACAAATAAAAGAGCTTATATTAAAAATACAAATATATGTATTATGTTACGTGAATGTCCATTCAACAATGTAATCAACACTTGGTATAAGTAAAAAGCCTGAATAATTGACAAGCCTTTGAAATGATAATCTCTTGTTGGTGCCTGCTTAGGTTTGAGCATCAGTTGCCAATTTCTCTCGTAAGACTTTTCTTAATATTTTGCCAGATGGTGCCTTGGGAATGGCTTCTATGAAGAACACCTTCTTCAATCTCTTGTAGAAAACCACCTGCAGTAATGATCACCACGTTATCCATTTCAGGAGTTAGAAACAGAAGTTGTTGGAAGCACTAGTAGCAGTAGTATTATGTTACTTTTCATCATCAACAACACATACTAGTGAAGTAATAAATATTTACCTGCTTTGAAATGTACTGTTTAATTTCATCTTCTGTGATCTGGGAGTTATTTGATCTCACTACAAATGCAACTGGAACTTCTCCAGATGCTTCATCCTTCATCCTGAGAGTTGGAATTCCCTTCCTTGTAAGGAATCAATCTTGAGGTTTTCATAATAATTTCAGTTCTATCACTTTTTTTTAATTAATGTGTACTCTCCATCATACCTATAAGATTTTGGGATACATGCTGTATAATGTACAAAGACAGTGAACAGGGGAACTTACGCAACCACAGCAGCATCAGATACATCAGGATTAGCTATTAACATGGCTTCAAGCTCAGCAGGAGGAACCTGATACCCTTTATATTTGATAAGCTCCTTCAATCTGTCGACAATGAAGAGCTCATCGTCGTCGTCGATATATCCAATATCTCCCGTATGTAACCATCCTTGCTTATCTATGGTCCTTGATGTTGCTTCAGGATCATTCAAGTATCCTGTATATCAAAACCAGTACATACCATGTTAATTATTCCATCTGTTTCGTCTGATTTTTATAGTATTTAGAGGATTAATGGTCTTATTAGTGAAATGGGACCTTTCATGATCTGTTCTCCTCTAATGCAAAATTCACCAGGTTGGTTTCGTGGCAGAGAGGCACCAGTTTCAGGATCAACAATCTTCATCTCAGCATTCCGGACAACAGTACCACAAGAGCCAGGCTTTATGTCAAATGGCTCCTTTGCAAATGCCAAACACATCGCTAACACTGGTCCTGCCTCTGTCATCCCGTATCCCTTTTCAAAACAAACAACAAAAAAACTCATTTCTCCATTGAAATTCATCTACTAACCGTATGCATATTATATATATGAGAACTATTCAAACAAGGGCAATTAATTATCTTTAAAGATGTCAAATTTTGCTGTCTATATACTCTTAGGGGCATGTTTTAGTTGCTAATTACATACTTGCTAAGCAAAATCAGGGGATTAGTGGAGTTGGTTAATAATTAGCTTAAATATATGGTTCAAGCCTAGTACACCAAATGGATCCCTGTCGTTTTTAACGCTTTAAATTTAGGATAACTTACGTAGGACGGTAGCTTTCACATGTTTCCGGGGTGAAAGATACATGCATCTTTTTTTTTTTAAAGGGAAAGATAGAACCCCTATTATAGAACGAGTATCGGGAAACAGATTTTCGATATATCTTCTAAAAGAAGACTATGACATTTTATAAATATAACATCGAAATAAGTGATATTAGAATATCCTGCCTGATATACACGCATCTTTTAAATAAATATTACGAAGGTTCATTAATGAAGTGCCAACTTTAATAACCAAGACCACCACACCTAAGTCAATAATTGCCGACAGGATTATCCATGTGGCCCGACCGCCGGAGTTTTAGTTGGCCAAGAATCAATGCTAAAATAAAAGTTTACTGTTGAAGGATTAATGTACGTAATATTCCTTTTATATTTCAACACTGACTCTCCTTATTTGTATTTTGTCTTAATCATAAAAGCCTGCAACCATCTGGCCAACAAAGTCAGAGAATTAAAACTGAAGAAATTTGGAAAACTGTTGGGTAGCGGCTTCAAACCAGTTGTGTCCACCTGTTCCAAACATCCAACCATGCAATAACTGGACAGGAGCACAGAGTTAATGAAACAGGTGGTTTGAAGCCTGGGTAACCTCCCAAGTCCACCTCACAAACTGACCTACCTTGGAGGTGCTTGTCTATCTTGTTGTAACTTCTTTCAAGAAAATTTAGCATTCATATGCTATCATGTAGTGGACAGCCTACCCTATCCAACAACCACAAAATACAAAAAATGCTCACTCTCCCTCTGTACTTTCGACCAAGATAAATCAAATCGATAAGGAAATTTAATTTTGATTAGTATTGTTAAATTAGAAAAAAAAGGTTCCTAATTTGTATTAACTTAACATGTTAACCAGTAAGTTCGAGAAAGTTTCCATACCTGACCAAGCGTAGCATTTGGAAACTTTGTTCTCACAGTGTCTTCAAGCTCCTTCCCCAACGGAGCCGCTCCTGATTTACAGATCCTTACGGACGACAAGTCGTACTTGTAGGTCTCGTCGGACTTTGCAATCGCCAATACTATAGGTGGCACCATCGGCGCGACAGTGACCTTGTACCTTTGCACCAACGCCAGCAACGTCCCAATGTCGAACTTGGGCATCAACAGAATCGCCCCACCAACTCGCAGCCCACATAGCATAATCGAGTTAAGAGCATAAATATGGAACATGGGCAACACGCAAAGAATCACATCTTCGCTGTGCAGGTACAAGTTTGGATTATCTCCATCAACTTGTTGGGCTACGCTTGTTATTAATCCCTTGTGCGTTAACATCACTCCTTTAGGCAACCCTGTAGTACCCGATGAGTAGAACAGTGCCACCACGTCCTCGGGAGAGAAGTCAACCTCCGGTAAGTTGCTCTCGTCGGCTTGTGTCAGCTCAGAGAAGTGTAAGCAACCATCAGGTGGAGAATCAATACACATGATCATAACACCAGCCTCATTTACAAGATCCTTCACCTTGTCCACGTAACAAGCTTGTGTGATTATCAGCTTAGCCCCAGAGCTTTTCACCTGTTTTGCTATTTCCGCGGGGGTGAAGAAAGGGTTGGCGGCGGTCGTGATGGCTCCGCGATATGAAGCTCCTAAGAAGGTGAGAACGAACTGTGGCGAATTGGGTAGCAAAAGCATGATTACATCTTGGTGTTGGATGCCAAGGTTGTTGAGACCAGAAGCGACTTTTCTTGATGTGAGCTCAACTTGAGCGTACGTGTAGACTTCACCTGAGCTTCCATCGATCAAACAGGGACGTGAGGAGTGGGTGGAGATGTTTTGGAAGACGTAGGAATGTAAAGGAATGGTGTTGGGGATGTATATGTCGGGGAGTTTTGATCGGAATATGAATCTTTCTTCTGGTTGCTCTGCTTTTTGTTCCATTTCAACAATTATGTTTGCGAAACAGAGGAGGTAAAATGAGTGGCTAGGCTTTGAGAGAATTGAAGTCTGTGGGGGAAGGTCAGCGATGATATAAAGGCAGAATCAGTTTAAGTTGGTGGCCTTATTATTATCAAATTCAAAGAAAAAAAAGAAAAAAAAGAGGAAGTTGGTGGAAGGAGATTATGGGGATTATTGAATTGTTGAAGGGTTAAAAGGGAAGTACATAATTAAATATGCTTATTTTGACATAATAATGATGTCATATAAGGTAATTTTATTAAAAAACAAAACATGAGTCATGTATCATTTGTCACGAGTGGAATGTGAAGACTACTTGATTCTATCATATCTATAATTTCATATTATCATTTATGAATTTTATTTAATAACTAGAAATGAAATAGAATAATATAAATAGGTGATCTAAACCTTTTATCATGCCCATGTAAAAGTTATCTACTTAACTAATATACCAAAAATTACAATATAATGTTAACATTAATTCCTCAAAACACTTTTAAAATACATAAATAATAGTTTTATTACTAATTTTTAATTTTAATTTTTTTTTTTGTCGTTGATAGTTTGATTTTAGATTGAAAAGATGGCTAAGGGTTGGGTGAGAAGAACGCATAAAAAAAAATATGGAGTGGGCTGTGGGCAAGGTTTTGGGTTGGTGAGACGAGTAGTGGTGGAGGGTGATGTGGGGTCCTTTGTTTGGTATTGAAATTTGACATAGCCTTAAGTTGACCGTAAATAAAATAATAATGATAATAAGGGTATATCCATATGATAAACATAGTGATTTGAGTTGGATTATGCTCTCTGTCGTCTTCCTCTTCACCTACCACACGCACACATCCTTTTCCTTGGTACAAAATCATCTGTGCCCTTCACCTACTTTCGGCTCAGGCTCAGCTCTGACGTCGACTTATGCAAGATTTTGTCATCTACTGTTTCATACCTAGCCATTTCGTTTGTAAAAATACCTGACTTTGGACTCAAAAGATGGAATGTTTATTTTAGACGCTCTTATATTCTGGCCTGATATTATGTGAGGGAGGTAAATCACAGTTTGATCCTAGCTAGTTTTTTGAAAAGGTGATCCAGTATTTAGTGTGCACAAGGAATCACCATATTAAGTGAGCTCTCATACTTTCGCTGCCGAGATTCGAACTCAAGATTTTGAATTCACTTTCTTTCTCAATGACTAACTGAGCTATCCGTGCGGACGTAAAAAGACCTAACCTGTAAGTAGGGGTTGTGTATTTTCAAGTGTGATACAAATTATTGAAAGAGATAGGTGGCAGAGATGGTTATGATTATGAGTCAACATTCTTGGTAAGATTAAAGTATTTGTACGAAATGTATCATAATGGATTTTGCCTAATTAAGTAGTATAAATGGGATACCTACTAGGTTATGACTGGTTCTCAAGTGAATAGCTTAAACAATCGATAATGAAGGTTGATCTCTTTGTCGTTTTATTAAACCACCGCTAGATGTAACCCTTTACTATTCCCACCATAATATGAAAAAGACTTTTTTTAACGGATTAAAAATTGTTAAATTTTTATCTTTCTATTTTGATGCCTTTTTAATTTTTAATTAAATACTCAAAATTTTAAAAAATGAATATTTTTTAAACTTATTAACATTTTCTTAATGCGGCTATTAGAGTATGTGAAGATTGATATTTGAAATTTTCACTCGCCTCTCACCATCATCATGTTCTTCGATAAATATTTCATTTTTTTGAAAAAACTTTTTTAAAAAAAATTAAAAAATATATATCTTTCTCTAATCTTTCACTCTGTCAAAGCCTTAAAGTAGTAAAAATTCAATTTTTTGATCCCTTGAGAAAGAGGATAAAGAAAGAGATGATTGAGTTTCAGTTTTTTCTCCCTTTTATCTCTTCAATTTATTTAGGTATCTTCATCTTCATCTTTTACTTGATTTTGGGTTTTGCAAGTTTATATCTTTTTTGTAGGTATCTACCATTGCTCCCTCAGCTCTCTAATGTTTCTGAGTTCATCATTTGGTTTGCCACTAATTATTAACTTATTACTTATGTAGCTGTTAGGTTTTTAGTTTTTGGTTTGTGTTATTACCATAAAACTATAGTAATGTGTCTGCACTGCTTTGTTCCAAGATGATTTTGTTTCTCCATGTCGTTGTTTGTGCTTATTAGTTCTTCTTGTTACTTGACTTTTCATTAGGGACTGTCATCAAATAGATTGGATATTTTTGGTCCTTTACACTTACATTCTTCAAAAAAAATTTCCATCTGGCCTAGGTCTATTATCCCTGTTAGTTCAGCTTTTTTTGTTTATATTTTTCAATATTTTGTTTGTTTTATTTTAACTATTCAATACTAGATCTGAGCATTCTACATAATCATATTGGCTAGTAGTAGGTAAGATTTGGACCAACGAAATTTTTATGTGCTTGCGATCATGTGTACTCGTGATTTTTGCACTTTTTTTTTTGGCCCTTTTTGGAATTTATTAATAACCCTTGTTTTGCCTCGTGAGTTATTTTGGAGTCTTTTAGGGGCTTATAGGACTTGTCTTTTTTAACTTAGGTTGGGCTTTGGGATAGGGGTGGTGGCTTTGACTACCGATGATAGAATAAGGGCTAGTCCTTCAGTAAGTTTTGGGTCTAAAAGAGAAAAAGAAGATGTTAACAGATAATTGATAGATTCTTGGAACATCGGGATCCTTACAGAAAAATCTTTACAATTAGTAAAAATTTTAGACAAATATAAGATTTATATAGCATGCATTTAGAGACAAAATGGCCAGGGGCTAAAATGAAAGAGATTAATGAGTTCAAACTTTGGTACTCAAGGTGTTCGAGATAGCAAAATGAGGTAGGTATCTTAGTTATTAAGAAACTTATAAGTCATGTTATGAGGATAAAGAGGACTAATGATAGAATTATTTTTGTAAAGATTGTGGTGAAAAATATTATTCTTAATGTGGTATATGCACCTTAAGTAGGATTGGATGAACAACTTAAACGAAAATTTTGGAAAGAGCTAGATGAGGTGATTCAGTAGATCTCCCTAGAAGAAAAAGTTATTTCATAAGGATTTTAATGGTCACATAGAGGCAACCTCGGATGGATATTCATGGACTCATAGACGTTTCGGGTACAGGATAGGAATGATAGTGAGACTGCTTTGTTAGATCTTGCGGTAACGTTTAAGTTAATGATAACCAATTCTTTTTTCAAAAAAAATGAGGAGCACTTAATGACTTATAAGTGCAAAATCATGAAAACTCAAATTGACTACTTCCTTGTAAGGCCAAGTGATCGACCCAAGTTTAAGGATTGTAAGATGATCCTAAATGCTTGCTTGTCAACTTAGCGTAGACTATTAGTTTTGGATATAATACTTAAGGAGTGGAGGAAGAAGAGAAGTCCTAGGAGGTGGACGAGAGTCAAATAGTAGAATCTGAAAGGAGACACAATGAAATAACCTAGGGATAGAGTAATTTATGGAAATGAATGGAAATTGGAAGGAGATGCTAGCCAAATATGGGATAAAGTAGCAACTCTTTTAAGGAATACATCTAAAGAGCTCTTGAGGGTTTTTAATAAGATGGAGTCCTTGTGGTGGAATGAAGATGTAAAAGAAAGGTTAAGATCAAGAAGGGTGCCTACAAAGTTCTATTGAATAGTCCCACAGAGGTAAAGAGAGTAGCTAATAGAGTAACATACAATATAGCAAAAAAAGAGGTGAAAATGACAATCTCAGTAGCTAAAAGCAGAGCTTACAAAAAATTGTACCAAAGATTGTAAACTAAAGATGGAGAAAAGGAAAATTTCAAGAGAAGATGACAGAGATAATTTTATAGCCTTTTTAATAAAAGTGTAGAGGATATCTCTTTAGGTGATTTTAGCACGTTAGAGAGGGTACGTAACTTGACTAGTTGCAAGAAAATTACAAAGGAAGAAATTAAAAGAGTTTTGAGGGAGATGAAGAGCGAAAGGACAATAAGGCTTAATGAGACACCTGTAGAGGTCTAAAAGAGCCTGGGCAACGAGGGTCTTGTTTGACTAGTCAAGCTTTTTAATATGATCCTTAAATACATTAAAATGATGAATGAGTCAAGACTTTGATTGTTAATTCCTCTATACAAGAACAAAGGGAGCATCCAAAATTGTAACAACTATAAAGTCATCAAACTACATAGTCACACCATAAAGTTGTGGGAGAAAGTAATTGAGAAGAGGGTGAGAAATGATACTCTTATCTTGAAGAACCAATTTGGCTTTACATCAGGAAGGTCTACGATAGAAGTTTTACATCTCATAAGAAGATTACTGGAATATTACAAGGAAAGACAGAGTGTAACAACCCAGATCACTCGCTCACAAATATTATCCGCTTTAGGCCTTGACCCAGCCAAGCCCTCACAATTTTGCTTTTTCTAATAACTTCCTAAGAGGTTACCCATCATAGTATTACTCTTGCCCTAGCACATTTAACTTCGGAGTTCTGATGGGATCCAGTGCATTAAGGCATGAAAAACGCATCTGTAAGGGAGAGGTATTCGTACCTTTATAAGGCATACTTCGTTCTCCTCTCCACCCGATGTGGGATCTCAAACTCTCCACTTCCCTTAGGGCCTATCTCTCTTTAAGACCCAGCTTAGCTGGCATAACGGTTCGGGTACCAGCTCTAATAACACTGTGTGGGTCTAAAAATACAAGAGGATTGGGTTTCCGAAACTTACACTGATATAACTTAGTAATGCTAGCCAAGCAGGGATGGAACCTTCTCCACAACCCTGCTTCTTCCAGCAATGATACTCAAAGCTAAATATTTCCCCAATAACTCCTTCCTGGAAGCACCGAATGGACCTAATCCTAGTTTCATATGGAGGAGTATGTTACATGCTAGAGAATTGCTTAAGTTAGGCACACGATGGAGAGTTGGCAATGGCGAGATAATATCTGTATGGAATGATATCGCGAGAATCGGATTTTCTTGTACAGTCACCAATGGTGGAGGGACTTAAACATTTAACAGTGAAGGACCTAATACTTACTGAAGAGAAGGCATAGGATTTACAATTCATACAGGGTATTTTTTGCAGCATAGAATTGGAACAGATAATGTTCATTCCTTTGCCCAGAACCAACCACACGGACAAGATGATATGACACTTTACTATAGATGGCTTCTTCTCAGTTAGGTCTAGCTATAGAGCAGCCCTCCAATGGTTAAGTACCATAAAGCACGAGCATCAGGGGGGCTCATGGAAGAATTTATGGAAGCTTCCGCTTCCTCCTAAAATGAAAGAATTCCTTTGGAGAGCTTGTCGAGGGATTCTTCGGGTGAGAGGCCTTTGTTGGGCTCCGATTCGCATTAAGCATGATTTATTTATTTTGAGGTTTAGTTTGCCTAAATTTCAATCGATTCTTCGGGTGAGAGGCCTTTGTTGGGCTCCGATTCGCATTAAGCATGATTTATTTATTTTGAGGTTTAGTTTGCCTAAATTTCAATCGATTCTTCGGGTGAGAGGCCTTTGTTGGGCTCCGATTCGCATTAAGCATGATTTATTTATTTTGAGGTTTAGTTTGC
>JANIPM010000005.1:9852610-9868119 GCA_027478405.1 Erythroxylum cassinoides
GCTTTCCAGGGCACTATATTTACAGAACTCCAACAGTGAGTCCCCATCTGAAGGTATCGTCCGTTGTGGGGGCTGCATTGGGGAGTGGCCCTGCTAGATCCATACAAATTGAGTCGGGGAGGTATTGTTGAATTAAATGCCACTTCCAGGTGCCATCCTCATTCTTTAAGTGAGGAGACTCCAATCCTTCACCCAATTGTCCATCTAGAAGTAGATGCGTCTATCATTTCCACAATGCTATTTTGGACCTTGGATAACATAATTCCAATTGGCCGTAATGCCCTACCAAACACTCGAAGCTTCTATTCAGTCAATCGTGGGAGGGATGTGGTATGAGTCCAGACGGTATTTTGCCCAGACTATTCCGACCCAAAAGGCTGTAGGTTGGGCAACGAGAGTCTAGCTCAACTTAGTTATCAGCGCATCGTTGGTAATATTTACGTTTATTTATATATATGTAAATTAGTTAATTTTATCATATGTTTTTGTTGTTTGTTAAATTAGTTAATTCAATAAATTAGGTAAAGCGAGCGCGTGTACGCGAAACAAAACTTTAACATGATGAACGGCTAAGATCTAATAATTGGAAGTGTACTATCATCGAGAATCAGAAGTCCGATGGCGGAGAAGTCAGAGTCAACAATTTGTTATAATATAAATGAAATCGTGAATTGGTGATACTGAAAAATTTTCTGGTGCCTTCCTTAGTTCTATCTCGGATTCTCTCACAGGTACGCACACTTTAGTTTCTTCCTTTTGGAATCTTCTGGATTATGATTGTGGAAACCTCTTAATTTAGGGTTTTATTTTTGACGATCATTGTCTTCTTTGAATTTGATTGATCATCGTGATGATTGTGATGGTGGCGATGCTGATTATGATCTTTCGTCTCCAGAGTTGAAAAAACTTTTGCGTAAGATGTGGGCTGCTTCCTGTCTTGCGTCATGCTGTGCGGCGTGCGCTTGCGATGCTTGCCGGACCGTCGTGTCGGGAATTAGCCGACGGTCGGCGAGGATCGCGTACTGTGGCCTTTTCGCGCTCTCTCTAATGGTCTCGTGGATTCTTCGCGAGGTTGCTGCTCCTCTCATGGAGAAGCTTCCATGTAAGTCACGCACGATTGGGTTTGGTTTTGGGCTTGTTTTTTTGTTTGTTTATGACGGAATTGAGAGGATGGTTAGTGCTAATTTTGATTTTTGATCAGGGATTAATCATTTTCATAAGACTCCTGATAGGGAGTGGTTTGAGACCGACGCAGTTCTGCGTGTTAGTTTGGGGAACTTTTTGTTCTTTACTATTCTGGCGACTATAATGGTTGGTGTGAGAAACCAGAAGGATCCTCGTGATGGTTTGCATCATGGCGGATGGATGGCCAAGATTATTTGCTGGTGCCTTGTGGTTATATTTACCTTTTTTCTTCCGAATGAGATCGTCGGCTTCTATGGTAATAAGTTGCTCTTGCAAATGCTTTAAAATTCTGACAAGGGTTGATGATGTTCAGTTTTGTTGTAGTGTTTGTGGTTATTTAGTTGGATTATAGTAAAGTTTGATGCAAATTGAGATGGATGCTCAGTTGTGCTGTGCAGCAGTTTGGAACTTCTTTCCCTTATCATTTTGTTTTCTAGTAGCATTTTAGAATGGTTAAAGGATGGATGGTAGTCTAACATAGGGGAAATGAAAAGAGCTTGAGCTCATCTGGGACAACTTGATTTTTTCAAGTTGCCTTTGTAGATTTCGAGGAGTTATGGTCCTGTGTGGGTCTGAAGTATTTTGACTCCATTTCTTTCACCTAACTGATATTACATTCCAACATAGATTTTAATACTCTGTTGGGTTTAAGTTTTACTACTCTGTGGGGTATAAGATTTGGATTTATTGCTTTTTAAATGACTTATTCAGCTGGGCAGTTTGGCGGGGCATTTTCTTGAGATGTCTTACACTCTTGCGGATACTACATATTATGGCAGTATGCCTATATTTGTGGTGAATTAGTTGTAGATTCATCGGTTAGTTCTGCTAGATGTAATAAGTTATGTAGTCTGGCTTGGGCTTACAGTTGAATTTTTTGCTTGCAGAATCGATATCCAAATTTGGCTCAGGGCTGTTTCTTCTTGTTCAAGTTGTCCTTTTGTTGGATTTTGTTCATGGATGGAATGACAAATGGGTTGGATACGATGAGCAGTTTTGGTTAGTTTATCCTTTGCTGTATCTTCATAGCTTAACATCTTGACATTCTTCAACTAGATCTTATCTGCATTTCTTTTGGATTTTATTTATACAGGTACATTGCTCTATTTGTTGTATCACTGGTTTGTTACGTGGCAACATTTGTCTTTTCTGGACTTCTCTTCCACTGGTTCACACCATCAGGACATGACTGTGGCTTAAACACCTTCTTTATTGTCATGACTCTGATTCTGGTGTTTGGTTTTGCTATTGTTGCACTGCACCCTGCAGTAAGTTCCTATTATTTTTCTTATTTATCACTTTGTTTCTTGTCACCACTAGATAAGTAGAAGATACACTTGATGTCAGTATGTTCGAATTGTCTATTATTGTATTTTACCTTAGTCAAGTGGAAGAGATAAATTTGTGGATGATAGTCAAGAGAAAGAGATAAATTTGTGGATGACCATAGATATCATGCATTTCTACGTATGCAACATAGGATGTATCCCCTTTTCTTTTTTTGGAACTTATTCTATCACATGTAGGAAAAAAGGAGAGAAATAAAAGGAACATAACGTATAGAGGTCAGAAAGCTTGTTGAAGCACATAAAAGTTGTTTTATGAAACAGGAAAGTCGCAGAAAATGATATAGGTATTTGTTAAGACCATACATTTTGCATTGTAGTCGACTAACAGGATGATTGGTGTATAGTTCATTATTAAGTTCAATAGCAGATGTGAAATGAGTTGCATTGACGGAAAAGGCCTACGTGGATGATGTTTGCCTGTTATGTCTAGAATTTAAGAATTTGAGAATATATGAACAGAGTAAGCTTTTCGTATGATAGAGTGGCTGATGATTTTCCCTGTTTTCATTTTCTGCAAAGTTACTCTTTTACTACAAGTTTATGCAGCATGGTTTTTGGTAATGATCAAATTGGTTTTGCTAAGTTTCATCGACTTACATCTGAATAAGGACTGCAGCACATCACATTTGATTATTATTGTTACTGGTGCATTCTTAGTATGGGTGGTCAGACTGGATACTTCCCTTGGGTTCATTCCTATTTTAACATATAACCTTCATTGAAATCAGATAGGTGGTAGCATTCTGCCAGCTTCCGTTATATCTTTGTATTGCATATATCTATGCTATAGTGGACTTGCTAGTGAACCAAGGGATTATGAATGCAATGGTCTCCATCGGCATTCCAAAGCTGTCTCTACCAGCACCCTTGCCCTTGGTCTTATAACAACCATTCTATCAGTTGTTTATTCCGCTGTCCGTGCTGGATCCTCCACTGCTCTGCTCTCACCTCCAAGTTCACCTCGGGCAGGTAAACCTTGAAAATCCTTTTCCTAAGCATCCTACTGAACCTGTGTTCTTTTCGTATTCATGCTAGTAATTTGTTGGAAAGTTGACATACATAGCTGATGAAATGTTTAAGTACTCTCCCTTCCCGATAAGGTGATATTGTTGATATTGATGGAGATTATCTTTCTTGCATATTCTGCTACATTCCAACCTTCTGATTCTTGGTCCACTTGGGTTATCTGTTCAGCTGTTATCAATGAATGAAAACAGACAATAGTAACATAAGCTTATGTGACTTTTTCCTTCAAATTGCATATTGGCCTTGTAATCAGATTATCCCTGACAATTTTTCCATGAAAAGTATCTAAAATTTCCATCCTTTCGCAAGGTGCAGCCAAGCCTTTATTGCCTCTGGACAGCAAAGCAGAGGAGCAGGAAGAAAAAGAGAAGTCTAAGCCCGTCACATATTCTTATTCCTTCTTCCATCTCATCTTCTCTCTCGCTAGCATGTATTCGGCAATGCTTTTAACTGGGTGGTCAACATCGGTCGGAACAAGTGGAAGGTTGGTTGATGTGGGTTGGCCCTCTGTATGGGTCCGCATAATCACTGGGTGGGCAACAGCAGGTCTCTACATCTGGTCTCTAGTTGCTCCTATCATGTTCCCAGACAGAGAGTTCTGAATCAACATCATGTTACCTTGTGCTTGCAACTTCTACTTGCTTTACTTGTAAAAAATGTCTGACAAATACTGTTTATCTGAAGCTGTAAAACATATTCTGCTTATGTGAGACTTCTACGTCAACGGTGAGAATGTTTTAACACATCTTCACGTCTGAATAATGGTGATTTGGTGATACTAGTTCCCAGAGTCTTCCTCTCTCTTGTATAAGAGGAATCTAGTAGTGGCTTTTGTTTCTTGGTTCCATTTTTGTGGTTTAACGTGAGACCACCAAAGATGCCGGTGAGAGATCATAAAAGCACCAAGCATCTTGCCGTGTAATATTTTTAACAAGCAAATTAATACGCCAAGTCTTTCACTGTGGGATGACGAAAATAGTAGCTGACATGAGTTGCTGCTTTTGTTTTACCATATGTTTCTCAAAGTCCTCTTCCCAGCTCCCTAGTCTTCGTCCTAAACCCCGACTAGTTATTCGTTGCACTTGCTTGTATATGTGACGGAAAATTATCTGTTCGGATTCAGACCAGCATTGCTAAATTTCTTCCAAGATCAAATAAAGATTTCATGTCTTTGCCTTTACACTGGACATTCTCCTTAGTATCATCCTTTTTTTTTTCTCTTCTTCCATTTTAACCTCATTAGCAGTTCAAGACACTTATAGCAAGCTCAACTTCACGCATGTCATTAAACTGAAGAACGTAAGTACTAAGCACTTAAAGGTACGTAATGTCTGACATTATATAGCTTTTCAAGCTTATATGTGCTCAGAGGCGCAGGAGTAACAAAATTTGATGTAGCTATTCACTTTTTGCTGAAGTCAGAAATATGATCATTGAGCATATAAAAGCATCACTCAAGAGCCTCGTACCAATTTCAGGAAATCGTCATATGGCTGTGTAAAAAAATTTTATGCATCTACATCAAATCCCCTTCTATAATATGTTACCAAAATCAAGTTCTAGGATTCATGATTAGAGTTTACAATGTAAAGAAAACACTACCCAAGCTGTCAATCCTTTTGCAAAACCAAAACCATGAATCCAAACCAGTCTCAATCATCAAAATCGCCTGCATTTTCCAGCAGATAATTAGCAGCCAATTCCTCGTTGCGATCGCATGCTAAAAATGCCTCAATAACTAGGGATCTGTCAAACCCCATTGCCTCCAACTGTATACATATAAGCATAATTGGTTAAAAACTCAACAAAGGAGAACAATTCTTTAAGACAACCAACGGAAAAGGCCAATTGAAAAGGGATAGGGCAAACAAACCCGTCCAATAGCCTCTTGTTCAGCTGGTGTGACGTTGATAGCATGTGGCGTGTCCTGCTCAGCCTGATCAAATATATCCCTGAAAAGTATTTATAGGAAAGATAGACCAGTGCATATTAAGGCCATAGTATTATGAAAACTTGTTTAAGTCATCCTGCTAAGACAAAGCCTTTAAAGGCCCTAGTACAGCTATTTGTTCCATTCATTCGACACCATGCATATTTTAAACCACAGCTTAAATATTTCAACGGAATTGATTTCTGCTCAACAGCAAAGATTTACTAACCCCTCAGAACCTTCAACAGGTTCATTTATCAACTGAAGAAATTCTGCATGATGCTCCTGAATCATTCTTAAAAGTTGGGGGTTTTGCTTTCCAAGTTCTTGAAGCATTTGCTATCAAAGAAGAAGCAAACTAAAATTTAACATAAATAATGTCACCCTAAGATAGAGAAGAATAAAAGGGACTAGGATCAATACCTGTAAAATTTGTGGATTTGCTTGCACCATTGATCGTAATGCTTGGAACTAAATTGCAACAAAGAAATAATTTGGGGTCACAAAATAAACCACTGAGCATTCGACATTATTACTCAATAAGGCTATGAGGAGGATACTGGCATATCAAATCAAATGACATATATTTGATACAAAACCTTTTAGAACATATATAATCAAACTTGCAGACAAACTTGCAGACTGAAATGTATCAGTCACACATACACACATACACACATGATTTGCAAAATCTTACTCCACCCTCGAATTTAGGCTATTATTTACTTTAAGAGGTTGCAAATGCTATCAGATACACTTTTATGTAACTGAACTTAGAAACACACCTGTTGATTATTTCTAAGGAACTCAAGGGACCCCAGTCCACCGCCACCAGCTCCAGCAGCAGAAGGTGTCTCCTGGTGAAGTTCATATAGCAAATGTAAGAATCAGAATATAGAGATGCATTTTGAATATCCAAATTATGAAGCTTTACCTGAGGGAACATATTAAAGGGAGATGCATTAGGAGCTCCCGATACAGGTGCAGCAGGAGCTGCACCTGTTTCATTTGTCTGACCAGCAGGAAAATGAGCCACAGGAACATGAACTTCTGCTGTTTCTGGAATGCCCTGAAGGTAAATCGACTTCAGTAGTAGATCGACATCAGAAGTCAATCAAGTAAACGTTCCACAAGAATACGTCCTTAATCTTACAGAGTATAAATAATCCACTGCTCTCTCTGGGTTGTTATAGGCAGCTCTAAGTGCACGAGTCACTGTGTCTTTGTCCCAGCTTCCACCACCCATATCCATTATTTGCTGTATAGTCTGCTCAAGGTTACTCCCAGCAACTAAATTGGAAGCAGCTTGATCATAGGCATCAGGTTGTGCTCTGCAGTACATATACAGATTCTATCGCCATTTAGTTTGGTCGGTAATAATATCACACTCCAGTTTCTAAATTTGAAAGTGAAAAACTTTGCCCAAAGAAGCTTCAAAGAAAAAAAAGAATGCAGAAGAATTAGGTAATTTAAGACATCATTAACAGTCAACATTATCTCACAGTGCTCAGAACAAATTATTTCTCAAATTTAGGATATAGAAGACTACACCCTTCACGACCCACCCCCAAAGCAGAAGACAAAAAGAACAGTTGCACAGGTTGCGAACTAGAAATGTTGCTCCTAACATTCAGGCAGGTCATATTAGTATTCAGCCTAATCACTCATAATTAGACAATGTTCCTGAGATTTGATAAAAGAAAGGTGCATTAGCAGTTAATATGTTGTAATTGGATAAGTTATTACTAATATGTAGTTCAGTGTGCAAATGTTGTTTATGTTCCATTCCCACCTAAAATCAGAGTCTAGATAAACAGCCTAGATAATAATATAAATGCATGAAAAGGCAATTATCTGATATTTGATCCCCAAATAACTGAAAATATAAAGATATTGACTCAACAAAAGTCAGCATAGATAGTGCATGCAAGCTCACATCAAATTTTGAATGGGTAAAATATAGATTAAAAAAGAAGCTCCATCCTAGATACCAATTTTCATTTTCTAGTTTCTGTAATAAAATTAACAATTACCAGCATGTTTCTTTGGCTTGAGGAGGAGCCAAGTACAGGACAAAGAAACTGCAGCTTGGAGTTGTAAACCAAGTGTGCTCTTTCACACAAGTGCTTCTGCTCATATACTAATTTGAAAAGAAAGAACCTAAATCTAATCAGGATGTCTATTTAAGTTACCAGGAACTTTCACTCAAGTTCCGAGAGTCCAATTACCAAGACTTATTTTAGATACTTGGTTGGTTGGAGTCACAAATACCATAAATCACAATAAATTGTCATTTCATGGTACACCAAACAAAATAATGTTGTAGGGAAGAACTATAGACCATACTTGGCTGTCAAAGTGTTTGAAGCAGAAGCTGAACTCTTTGAGTCCCTGTAACAGCAGGATTATTTTTGACAATACATGAGCACACAAATCCAGCTGCTTCCAGGATGTAGACACACAGTTATAATATAGACTCACAGTGGTTGGACACTAGGTGTCTGAACTGTATTTGAAGATGGAGTGATAGTAGGTGGCGATACAGTAGCAGGCTGCCATTGTAGGAAAAATAATCAATATGACGAAACAAACAATCAAATTGATTGAAAACAAGAAAAACAGAAAAGCAGTACCAGAACATACCTGGTTTGATGGATTTGCAGCAGAGCTTGTAGCTTTACTCTATCACAATTGAAACGGAAGGAATTTCATAAGAATAAATGAATGACTGGAAATATTAAGCACGGGTTGTTTATAAAGTCAAAATCAACCCTAAACAAAGGAATAGGCTAATTCAACAAAGACAAGGCATGAATTCTTAGTCTTATATAAGACACAAACATTATGGAATGCAAAAAATAGATCTGATGATTCAAGAACTCAATGACTATGGTTCATCTATCTCTATATTCTTCTGCATTCTTCTTTATGGTTGATGTTGTTCTGAACTTAACACAAAATCCAGAGTTTCTCATTTGGATGCTGAGTCTAATCAGCAACTGAAGACCTACAATTTCACCACTCAAAAGCATCGATTGCAACCAACGAGAATAAATTATGGCTTCTAATTACCAAAAACGTATACATTTACAACAGGGATAAAAAAAGATAAATTCAACCAAACCCTCTAAATATTCTCGGGGGCATTTTCACTAAGAAACAAGAACATAAGTGCAAAATATTCAGTTTTCTAATTATTGCAATTATTCAATGTAAAAAGAAAAGGTACTATAAAGATGAAGACAGTAATAACCATATCAAGTATAAGATATTATAAATACAATTGAAACATGTGCTGCAAGAAGAATACCTTGCTGAGCATGACCACAAGAAAACCATCTTCCAAAACCTTGTTATCAGCCAATGTAGTTTCATCTTTCAATACTTTACCATTATGAATCAGTAATTGCTGCCCACAAGGATAACTGTCCTTCCCTTGTACATCTTCAATGTTCTTCTTTACAGCCATAACCTTTACCACAAAGCAAATTGAAATCAGTGCAAACAACACAATTAATTTCCTCCAACAAGCTAGCCAACAGTAGAATCTGCCAATTTTCCTATTGTACAATCCCAAAGCTCCATGTTCAAAGTAAACAAGAAATTCTAAAACAAAGGCGACAAACAACAACATCAGAAACGACCACGTTAAAATTTCCCCAAAACTCAAAAAGTTAAATCAGAAAAAACTACGGCATTTCTTAATTAAAGGGCACCAAAAAGATTTTGTCTTTGAGTTTGTTCATGAAAAAAACAGACATCCATCAAAGTGTATATTCAACGTAAAAAGGGAACTCACAGTATCGGTGGGCTGAACCATAATTTCGAAATGGCTGCCCTTGAGAGTCTTGACGGTAAGCTTCATTTGGGCAGTGACTTAGAGAAGAATTTGTGACGTGAAGAAACCCTAGAAACCTCTCTTCCACAAATCCAAAAGAGAATCAGGAAAAAGGTGTTTGCTAGTACAGGCTTCAAGGCCTCCCTGGTTTTTCTTGTTTCCTTGTAACTTGCTCCTCTCGCACGTGATATTCACGTGATTTTAATCATTTTAACCCCCCCACTTCCTATATTGTACTAAGTTGGACTCGGGTTGGGCTGGTCCGATCTGAGACTCGGTCAATTCGATTCTCATTCGTTGATTCCACGCTAGGCCCAATTGCCAAAGTCTACTAGACACACAAATATCAATTGAATTTTCAACTTTATGTCAGACATAGTTTCAAAAAAAAAAATTGTCAGACATTATTACAGATTTAAAAAGAAACTATGGCCACATTTTCTAACTTAAATAAATTATTGGTAATGTAATATCTTCATATACATATTTAATTATTACTTAAATTATCCACCAAACTTTGATAATCATATTTTTTAATTTAAGGTTAACATTTTTTAGTGTTTATTTTATAACCCATTTGAAATTCTCATGAGAATAAAAATAAAAATTATTAGTTTCTAATAATCACTTATTTTCGTTACTCTGTGTTTATTTTATTATTTCGTTCCATGAGCATCGATACATTTATTTTTTGTAAGTCTTATTTATTGAATGAAAGGAAGATATGACTTTTTTAGGCCACATTCAATAAATTTCAATAAAGAATTTATAATCTCTTGCAATCTTTCTAATTAAGGACATATATGGTGAAAAAAAAACAAATGTCCCTTTTTTGTTAAATAAAAAGTAGCGTTTAAGTGATCAAATATGAATAATTAATTGAATTTGAACCCGATTAGAACTTCAATGCAATTTTAATTTTTTTTAATATATAAAATTTAAAATTAAAGTCAATTCAACATATATCTTTTTTACAAAAACTGTCTGTTGAATGTCGGGGATAGTCATTAATATACGCAACTTTTCTTTTGTAATTTTTAAAAAGAGGTTATTTTCGTAATTCGAACACGTAATCTTATGATCTAAAAGAAATGAATGATCCCTTCCTCAAATTTTTAAAGTAGTATTATTTTATTTAAATGAATTATTTTTATTTAATATATTTGTTGAATTGAACTTTAAAAATTTTAAATTCGAAATAAAAGTAATTAACCTTAAAATAAATTAGACCAAAATTAGGCATAAATTTTATCTTCTTTTTTTTTTTACCCACGAGGTATTTTAGGAGGGTCCCAATTATAAGAAGGCACCTTTAAGCCATTTACTTCCAGACTAATCCCCGCTCGAACCGAATAGGTCCCTTGCGAGAAGTAAAACTCTGGCCCTAAGTTTTAAATGACTGCATAAATAAGGACGGTTCAAACTTATAACCCTATTTAAACCAAAAGAGTCCCTTACTAACTGAACCTAACTGAACTTCGCCTTAGGGTTAATTTACACTAACCATTCGTCAGAAAACTCGTCATCAAAAAATGCATGCACGTGGTTTTAGAATGTCTGAGATGGCAGAGCGTCGTCTTACTCTACTTGTGCTCAAAATCAGCTGAAAAGAAGCAATTGAAAGGCTTGGAGCGAGACACATGGAGCTTGCAACTTGCAGGTGTCCTTTTTTTAGAACACAATATTACAGTCACTTGAAGTGGCATATGACTCTCAGAATCATAGGATTCAAGCCAATGTCTAAAACCAAAATAAATCAGAATTTCCAACAGACTCGGAGTACAAGACCAGCTCCTCTCACAATTTTAGACCCTTTTTTTCTTCTTATCCACCAGTTTGCATATAAAACTACCATCACTTCTGTGCTTGATCTCATCATCTCACAATTCAGTGAAAACCAACAAAAAAAGAGAGAAAAGAACAAAACAAAACAAAATGGCTTTCATCAACTTCTCCTCTTTTCTTGCTCTGTGGAGTTTGTACTCAGTTCTTTTCTGTGTCTCAACAGCCTTTAACATCACCAAAATCCTTGAGTTGCAAGGAAATTTCAACTCGTTTAACCAGTACTTGACTCAAACCCAGGTAGCAAGTGACATTAACGGTCGCCAAAGCATTACAGTTCTAGCTGTGGATGATAGCAATGTTGCATCACTCTCTGGAGAATCGGCTGACAAGATCAAAGCAATCATGAGTTTGCACGTTATACTAGATTACTATGATCTGCCAAAGCTTAAAAATTTACCCAACAAGGGCGCAATTCTCACCACATTGTACCAGACCAGTGGCTTAGCGAGGGATCAAACTGGTTTCCTGAATGTCACCAAGAGCAATGGAGGAATTGCATTTGGATCAGCTCAGCCAGGATCCAATCCCACTGCGAATCTAATTAGGTCTATGGGTTCTGAGCCCTATAACATTTCAGTGTTGCTGGTTAGCAGCCTTATAATTCCTCCAGGTATTGGAGGTTCTAACTCCACCAACTCACCACCAACTCCTCCAAGCAAGTCTCCGTCGTCACAACCTCCGGCCGCTCCGGCGAAACCTCCAGCTGGCAAGGCACCTGCACCATCCCGAGGCAAGGCACCTGCACCATCACAAGGCAAGGCACCTGCACCTTCACAAGGCAAGGCCCCTGCACCATCACATGGAAAGGCTCCTGCACCATCACGAGGAAGGGCTCCTGCACCATCCCAAGGCAACGCACCTGGACCATCACAAGGCAACGCACCTACACCATCACAAGGCCACGCACCAGCAACCCCACCTAATGCAGCGGCTCCTACACCAAATACAGCTGATACACCAACTGCTGACACTCCTACGGCATCTCCTCCGGCGTCTGATAGTCCAACACCTTCGACAGCAGTTCCTCCGGCAGCTGATGCCCCTGGTCCGGCTGCACAAGGTCCAGCAGCTGATAAGGCGGGAGCACCTGCTATTTATGCAAACAGGGTTTCTGTATTGGTTATGATTTTGGTCCAAGTTTCGTGGGCTCTGGCTTTGATGATATAAGCCGAACTTTAGGAGAATAAAGAGTAGAAGTTCTTAGGTTTTTCGGAACTCACAAATACCCAGTGAGTCGTGTAGCTCTTCATAAGTGAATCAACGCCTGTTTTATGGTGTTGAATGCAACTGCCTTTCTTCCTAAGTTGTTCTTCACTTTTCCGTCAGAAACTGATCAAAATTTAATACTCCATCCATGACACACATACAACAGCTCAGCAAGTAGCCATAACTACAACATCAAGCCAGAAAACCATACCATTCTTAGCTAAAGAGGTATTAAAATCAACGATCGACTAAAAAAGGCTTTTGAATGTGTACTACGAGATGCGATTAGTTACCATGGATGTGGAATTCCTCAGCCTCAAAGCATCCAGCACTAACACAATATTATTGAGAAATATGTACAGCAAAAATAAAATAGAACAATAGAAACAATAATAATATTTTTGTTTCTTTGTTCACTTTCCTTCTCCGGTGAAATCCCGACAAGCTTTGATCACTTTCCTTCTCTGGACTGTTCCATCTAGGAATAAACTTGCTTAATGGTTACATTGTGTCGTTCTAATCAAATCTTTGTCACTTAACCGTACCGCAACTAGATTATATCTCTTTCATCCCTCAAATTTTCAAGTTTGTTGCTCTTTCTCTGTATTTCGTTTAAGCCTACTGTTATGATCTTTGTGTGGTTTCTGTAATATTTTTCAGAACCGATGATATTTTTAGCTTGGATTTGTATTTTGCTGAAATGAAAGCTTGCACAAAAGTAAAAAAAACACAAGGTTTACTTAGTACTACAGCACAAAACTATCTACGTCCAATAGTCAATCACACATGTACACCAAATTTTCACTAGCTTCAAGAAAGAATACAAGAGATTGAGTGTTATCATACAACACCTGCAAGAGTTCTCTCAAACTCCCTGGTAATCTTTATATGTCCTGTAGCATTCTCTTATTTTTCGTCTCTTGATTTAGAATTGAATGTAAGCAATAGCTTGTAATGTTGTTGTTGTTTATAAAACTTGAGACTTGTCCTATTTATAAAGGTTGAAGATGATAGCCTTCGGTTGTGTTTCATTAAGTCTGAATCTGATGCATGTCATGTGTCTTCCACGTGATTTCACTAATGCTTCTGCTGCGTGTTTTACTTATGTGCCACTCTGATGCTATATGTTTATGTTGAATACGTCTGTATTTTGACTTTGCTTCTGATAGCTCCACATGAGTCTTACATGTGTATGACTTAAGTTAAGCTTAAGTCTTCATAATCCATTCGAACATTCAAGAGCTCTTCCTCATAAACTTCAGACATTCCCTTTCTTCTTCTCTTTCGATCCTCGATCTGTGTCCTTTATCTGATGAGTTTGTGTGAGGGTTTATGGAGAACCATGAGATTTCCTTCACATTATTCTCTCCTTCTCCATCAATCTTCATGCAACTTGTCAATTCGCGACTATTTTTGAAAATTTGAAATCCTCATTTCTTCCCAATGTTGTGAGATCGACCGGTAGGTTGTTTTTTTTTTCTTCAAGGTGCTTCATTTATCTGTAGAAAATCTATAAAAAAAATGAATGTCTTTATTGGAACTATTTTTTCCCAAGATCTGATAGATTTTGTTCTCCTTTTATCTTCTTCAGGTCAACTTCTCCGGTGTTGATCTTGTCTCTGATGAAATGCAGTCGAACATTAATGTGCTTCGTCCTCTCGTGTGGAACTGGGTCCTTACTTAGGTAAAGTGCACTCTGATTATTTGTGTGAATAGTTCCTTTTGTGATTTACACTTTGATTTCTGTTAATAGCCCCTTCAGCTATATTAGCTCTTTTAAGCCTTCTGTGATAGTGTAGTACTATGCTTTTGTTGTAGATATATAATGATACCAATAATTGTTGTTGAACTTTCTAGCCTAAAAGTGTAAAATAGTATGCTAATAGTGATTTGCGTGTATCCTTATCTGCTACATAGTCTACATCTACATAGCCATTTAAGCTTGTATGTTTAAGGAGCTGTAGGTTAGATTTAGAAAAGCATAGACCATGACTTAGGGGTTCCCTTTAAGTATCTAAGTACAATTTTAAAACCCTGCCAGTGTTCTAGACCTAGATTAGCCATGAATCTGCTAAGTATGCTGAATGCATGTGTTAAGTGAGGTCTAGTACAAATCATGATAGACATTATACATCCTATACCTACGTCATAAAGATATTTCTGCACATGTTTCTATTCTGCTTCTATTGCTGGACTCTTAGCAGCTATTAGTTGTAAGTGTGCAGCAATTGAAGCAAGACTGGGCATAGCTTCTTCATGTTAAACTTAAATAAGACTTTTCTAATGTAGTCCCTTTGAATCAACCAAAGCTTCCCCTTTGCTTCATTCCTTATGATCTGCATACCCAATAACTTTTTAGCTATCCCTAGGTCTTTCATATATATCAAAGATCTTCCTCAGAGCATTCTTCACTTCTTGGATCTTCTTCACTAGCTTACCTGTGATGACTAGATCATCCACATACACTAGCATATAGACCACTTCCTCCTTCTCTAGATCCTTATAGTATATACAGTAATCATAGGCACTTCTCTTGAAGTTCAATTCTGTCACCACCTCATGGAGCTTCTTGTTCCATTATCTAGGAGCTTACTTTAGGCCATATAGAGATTTTTCCAACAAGTAGACATGATCAGGTTTCTTCTTATCTAAGAAGGTTGTGGGTTGCTTCATGTAAATAATTTCTTCTAGCCTTCCATATAGGAATGTCGTATTTACATCCATCTGGTGTACCTTCCCATCATTTAGAGTTACTAGGGTCAGTATTATCCTTACTGTTTTAAACTTAACAACTGGAGAAAAAATTTCTTTGTAATCTACTCCCTCTCTTTGCCTGAAGCCTTTAGCTACTAGTCTGGCCTTGTAGGTCTTAGGATCTGCTTTTGTCACTCTATCCTTTAGCTTGAATATCCACTTACATTCAATCACCTTAGCATTAGGTGGCTTAGGAACTAGCTTCCAAGTCTCATTCTTTATAAAGGAAGTGTATTCACTTAGGCAGGCATTCTTCTACTGATCTACATCAGCCTTCTTCATGGCCTCCTCATAAGTTTCTGGTGCTTCTGACTCAATGTCGGTTATGAACGCAAGTGCACGTTTCTATCGTCAAGTAGTAAAAATATCGATCCCA
>JANIPM010000005.1:9876936-9890749 GCA_027478405.1 Erythroxylum cassinoides
TAACAAATTATGTCGATCTAGAAACTGACCCAAAAGGACCCCAGGCACCCTTACAGGAATTTTAAAAATTTTATTTTCTTTCTTTTTTTATAGGTGCTTGACGTCAGCATCATTCTAGCACTGACGTCACATTAACCGACGTCACCCTACTCGTGATCATGAGGTGCATGTGGATGTGCGCCAGATGCATCTAGTGCGTGTCCGGTCCATGTCACCCACGCACAGACGCACCTACATTGCACACGTCGACATGTGTCCTCATCCCGTTTGTCCACTTATCGAGACAGGTGACGGGCGCGTGCATTACACACGCTAGCTCGTCCCGCGCATGCGTTGCACAAGCCATACACGTCCGTCACCTTGTGGAGCCACACGGTTGGTGCATGCCAACCGTACACGCCTGACGGTGCTATTGCCCTTTAATGGGGAGGGCAATTTTTGGTGATTTCGAAACCTTTTTTTTTGGCCCATTTTGACCCATTTTGACCCTTTGTTATAACTAGCCTTATGTGCAATGTTATGAATACCGTACCGGGGTCGGTACCGGATTGAGCTATGGAACAGAACTGTACCGGTATCGGTCGGTACCGGGTACCTTTCGGGATATTTTTTAATTTTATAAAATAGTCCCTAAACTTTTTAAAAATTGTAAAATAGTCCAATTCCAAATTGCAAATTCCAATTTCCAATTCCAAATTCCAAATTTTAATTTCTAATTCAGTTCTAGTTCCAAATTCCAAATCCAATTTCCAATCCCAATTCAAAATTTGATTTCCAATCCAATTCAAAAATTCAATTCCAATTCCAATTCTAATTCCAAATTTAATTTTCAATCCAATTCCAAAATTCAATTCCAATTTCAATTCTAATTCCAAATTTAATTACCAATCCACTTCCAATTTCCAATTCCAAAATGCAATTTGCTAAAATTCATTTCCAAAATCCAATTTCAAACTTCCACTTTCGGTTTAATTTAATAACTCACAAAACAAATCACAAAAATTACAACTCCAACCGAAATCAACAACATCCAAACCCCAACAATTTCCAATCCAACCGAAATCCACTTCCCTATTTTTGCCCAAATCCATTCGGTGACAGTGCCCACTGCCCACCGAAAGCCACTACTAAACTTTCCCCCAAATCCAACACAATAATACCATTTTTCACCTCAAATCCACCATAATCAACAACCAATATAATCAAACAATCATAAATTTAAAAATGCCATGAAAAATTAAATAAATTTCAAATATCAATTGGTCTTCACCGATGGATGAAGGAGAAGGCCGGATGGTGTGCGGTGGAGAACGCCAGATGGTGAGCGCGAGGAGGATGAAGACGGAGAGAAGACGATGTGGCGGTGTGAGGTCTGTGCGAGAAGGTGGACGGTGTGCACGAGGAGGCGAAGACGGCGTGCGGTGTGCGGTCACGGGGAGGCGAAGACGGTGTGGGCGGACATCTTCGGGCGTGGACGACGGTTAAAGACCGGAGGCGAGACGAGGCAGGCCGGAGGCGAGACGAGGCAGGCCGGAGGCGAGGCAGGCGACAAGGCAGGCCGGCGGAAGGGAGAGATGAAGAGAGAGGGAGCGTCGGCGAGGAGAGAAGAGGACGATGAGAGAGTGAGAGTCGGGCCGTAGGTTAGATAAAATTAGGGTTGATTTTTTTTTATTTACAAATTGGTCCCTAGATAATTTTTCTTGCGGAAAGGTCCCGAAATTTTAGGTATTGACGGTACCGGCCGGTACTCACCGAAATTTTTAAGCCCGTTTCGGTACCGATTTTCGGCCGGTACGGAGCGTTCCGACCAGTACCGGCTGGAACGGTACGATATTAAATACACTGATGACAATTAGTTGGTCCATAAGTCGGTCTAGCTAATTTTTTAAATAATTTTTAAATTTTAAATTATAAAATAACGTCTTTTTTAATGAAGTCTGAGCCTGAACAACGCAATGTTAACTCTTTTCTTTTTGCTTAGAAAAGTTGAATCTTGGATTATTCTAGACTTAATTTGACTCATAGACTGACTTATTAAAAATACCTAAATTTAAATTCATAGGTCAGTCCATTGCCATGTCTATATTAAATAGAAGGTGAACCTTTACCAGTTACTCTTTTGTAATTGTAACTATAAAGGAAATAGTTTCTTTATAAAAATATAAATGACAAGTTGCGTATGTTATTAGTTATTACCCTTCCCAAATTTTCGAAAAGCGATAAACTTTTTAGGTATGTTTGATTTTTGTCTTTTTTTAGTACAACAATAACTCTCATTGAATATTTTACTAACATGCCAGATTTAAAGAGATTTATCAATACGCAATCTTATTTTTAATTAATAAATTATATTAAATCTATTAATTATAGTTTATAACTATTATGAGCAGTTTATTTTTATGAAATACATAAAAATTATCCATTAATAGGTCTTTTATGTGTTAGATCCTATGGCTTATTTGTAGGTTCTGATTTTTGTACTAAATATTTAAAGATTTTATTTTACTTTTTTAAAACCGAAAATCGAAGTATATTAGGTTGTCGGATACACCTAATCCGACTCAACTCGTATAAATTATTCGCTCCCAAAGATTTATATAATTTACTTAAAATAGTGTGGATAAGTAGTTTATCTTATTACATTAGTGGTTCATACAAGTCACATATATAATTCACATAACTCCCACTAAATTACAAATGACTCCTTGTATTTTGGAACAATTATAATGGCTTCAACTGATAGCTCTGCCATTAGGCTAAAGCTTAAATTGAAGCCATAAAGGAGATGAGAGGCGACCTCTAAAAGTTAGAAAGGGGTAAACCCACTTCTGATACGTAAGTTTCTTATTGTTATGATTTACTATGATTATCCATTTCTAGCTTTGAATCTCTTCATCTCTTTTCCTCTATTCCCTTTTGTATTTTTTGAAATTTCGGATAACGTAATTTTGATTTCTACAGGCTCATGACCGTGTTTGGATTCAGATTCCCAGACAATATTGATTCATGTGAGTCATACATTCTATAGGGTCACTCACTTACCATATTTGTTGTAAGAAGTCTGTTTCAGTTTCAAGGAATTTTGCGTTTGCATTTCCGCAAAAGCACGGTTTTTTTTTTTTAAATTCCAAAGCGCGGTTCTTTGCGTTGGATTTGTAGGAAAACTGAGCCGTGGGGGCAAAGTTTTCCCAGTAGCCAAGCGCAGGATCCTTCTGTATTGGGTTTAACTCATCATGCTGTTGTATGGGTGTCTCCTGTTTTAGTTTGGATGTTGTTTTAGGGTCTTCTTATCTGAATTTTATAGCTTTGGAAATCCTCCTGGGAAGCAATTCCCGTTTTGTTGCATCTCGGGGTAGAGAGCATGGCAAAAGATTTTGTTGGATTGTGCTACAACGTTGAGAATAAGAAGTAAAATTACTTTGTCCGAGTACATTGAGAAAAGTTAAGTACTTTTTCTTTGTTCATAACTTGGATGTCTTTGACCCTATTTGCATTAACTCCAGTTCATGACTGTTTTTTTAGAGGCCTCCCTTATCTCTGGAAGGCTCCTTTCATAATTTGTTGAATCCCTCAGGTTGTTACTCTTGCTATTTGCTGCTTGAGGTGGTATGGAGTCTTAAGAGAGTTGCATAGGGACACCACTTTTATGCTTCGGGTACTGTTAATGTTTATTCCTTTAATTGTATATTTGATTTATTTAATTTTAGGGAATCTGGGCACCAGTCTATCATTCAGAGCTTGCCAGATGATCTGGCTTTAAGATGCTTGGCAATGGTGTCTCATGGATACCATGGACTGATTGAAACTGTTTCCAAGGGATGGAGAGACATAATCCGCAGCTCAGAATATGCCAACTTGAAAGCTAAAGAAGGATGGTGTGGGAATTGGCTGTTTGTTCTTACAGAAGAATCTAACAACCAGTGGATTGCTTATGATCCTGAAGCTGATAGGTGGCATCCCCTTCCAAAGTATTCAGGGTATGCTCACCAGCAGCAACATTTTGGTTTTGCTTGTGCTTGTGTTAATAATCGCCTCCTAGTGATTGGTGGTTCCTCTGCACAACATAATTCATCTCTTCTCCATCAAAAGCCTTTGATAACTAATCAGGTCCTACAGTTTGATCCATTTAAAAAACAGTGGAGCAAGGTGGAAAGCATGCGAACTCCTCGTTCACACTTTGCTTGCAGTGTCATTTCTGGCAAGGTTTATGTTGCTGGTGGCCGCAACTTATCTTGCAATCGAGGGCTTGCCCTTGCCGAAGTTTATGATCCAATGACTGGAAAGTAAGATTATTGGGACAACCACACAGTTTTTACTTTAAATGTCTTGAAAATCCCTGCATTTTGCTTGGTAACATAAATTGCTTCTTACATATAACCATAGTTAGAGACTTAGAGGATTTTGCATTGTGTTTTAGAAGTGCTAATGTGTAATTTTTTTTTGAAATGGTAGTCTTTACTGTTTGGATTAGTGTTTCAGCTGCTGATTAATCTCTCTCTCTATCTTTTTTCTTTTTCCAAATTTTCTTGTCAAGCTTGTTCTTAATAATTGGTTCATCTTCCTAATGTTTGAGATGTTGATTATTCTCCTCAAAGAATAGTTGTCTTATGTACTTAAGTTTTACATATTGACACTTGAGATTAGACTTTTGTAGATGTTTAAGTCACTGCATCTAAAGTATTGAGTGCTTTTGAACTTTAAGCAATGAAGCTGGTACACAATTTGCAGAAGAAAACCTTTCCATATTAACACTTCCACATATTGCTTACCCTCATGGAATTGCTCTCAATGATTTTTATGTCATCTGAATTGTGTTGCACCATGTTATTGTGATTGTCTGGTCGAATTTTTATACCGTTTTAATGCAAATCACAGTTGAACTTAGAGCCACCATTTGCTGAAATGGGTTTCACAACAAATTGAGATTTCATTTTGCACCTAATCTCCTGCTGCTTGTCTAATATCTACATCCTGCACAACAGTTCATCTTTGTACCAAAGCTAGAATTCCCTTCAATACTTTCTGACCTTTTTTTTTTTAATTCACGTAGACCCAGGACCTTTGGTAAATTATTAAAATGTTTAACATTTGAGAATACAAATTCTTGTTGTACCAAAGAATCAATCTTTCTTTTTGTTTTAGTTGTTGAATCTCACTTTGTTGATTAATGTATTGGATTCCCAATCTTCATTAGATCATCATAATTGCATGTTATCTTCTCCAATTACTCGTTCATCTCTTGATGCATGGCTAGAAGTACATACTTCTCTGATGTAATTGATTCCTTCTTCTTTCTCATGTCTGGAAGTCAAGTTGATACGGGCACACACAACAGTTTTGGTTTCATTTAGTGATCTACTTAAATCCTTATTTTCTCCTTTGCTCTGGAAATTGATTTGGCTTGATTATGACTGTGTATCACTGCAGATGGGAAGACTTGCCTCCATTGCTAAAGCCACAGATGGACTGCATAGGCTTTGCCTACAAAGGGAAACTTCATGTTTTGAGTGATCAGGTAGGCCTGACAGATGTGAACACATCTCAGGTTTTCGATCCAAATAGTAAAACATGGTGCACAGTGGAAGATGTCTGGCCCTTCTCCAGAGCGATGCAATTTGCTGTTCAGGTGATGAGTGATGATCGAGTTTATACCGTTGTTGATTGGGGCGAAAGCTTGATTAAAACAAGGGACCATGAAGGAGGAGAATGGCACAATGTTGGTTCGGTTCCTTCAGTTGTTGTTCCTGATCACAGTAGGGTATTGGAGGCCTTCAATTATGGTTTTGCTGCTCTAAGGGGTGAGTTGTATGTTTTAGGTGGAAAGGTTCTCAAGTGGGAAGAAGCAGGAGCTGGTAGGTTTGACATAGTGAGATTGGGTTTAGTTAGAGTCTGTAATCCTGCTATTAACCCTATAAAATGGAGAGAAACTAAGCGCATGTATGGCACAGCATGCGGCGCTATACTAGGCTGTGCATCTCTGGAGGATCAGCGTCCACTGTGATCAACATTTGTTTAATATTGCTTCATATATTTGTCATCTTGATAACGTACTTGAGACATTTGTATGAGACGATTCATCCACTTCACGCCTTTCTTTCTATAAACCCACTTGGGAATTTTCAGAAGGTAGGAAAGGTGGATCACAGATAACCTGATTCCAGGTCAGATCGAGGTTTAAGTTCTTGAAGAAAGAGAATAGAGTATTTTAGCTATGATCTAGAGTGCAACAAGAGCCTTAATTCTTCGGTATGCTATGTGGATATCATTAAGCATTCATCAAAAAGTAAGATTGCTAAGATACAGAAACATAGTTCTTAACTTAATCTACAACCCTCTCCGTCGAGGGCATTTACAGAGTCTGCAATGCACGTAGGGGTCATCCATGCAGAGCAGAGTGGTTGAAAGCTGGAGCTTCAGTGACACAGATTCAAAGTCCACTTCAATTTGTTCCAAGTTCAAATTAGTTCTTGTAAACTAAAGTTGATAGTCAACTTGTGCATGGCTGAGCGCAACGACTCAGCAGTACCAGAATAATATACGTATCCTGACAAAAATCTATGAATAACTTGAAGTTTCGGAATGAAGAACGGAAGTTGAACCGAAACAATTTGAGAAAAGGAAAGCAAAAACTCACTTGGAAAAATCAAAACTTGATGGTTGTATCTCTCTCTATAGATTCGAGCTTGAAGCCGTTAAACCAGAAGTTCCGCCTTGTAAACTATAGTAATACTGATACGTTACAAGTTTTCTTCGTCTTCCACTTGTTCATGAATAAGCTCTGAGCTAAATGCATTTTTTTTTTCCAATTCAACATGAGCTCTTCGTGCTTTTCTTTCTGCACCAACAGTATTCTTGTGTTCTACTACTATGTGCGGTACCAGCACCGTCACACTACTAACGTCGCATCCATAGATGTTCGTGATCGAAAATTTTTTCCTTACCCTCAGAGAGAATGTAACTCTTTGATTCTACCTTGAAATTCAGGGTCATTTCAGTTCAAAGAAGTTCCTGCTTGACCTTCAACTATTGACATCGATGTCTTTGGAAGCAATCACCTTGGCGGTCCAATGCAGCGCCCTCCTATTCAAAGAAACGACCTTTGGGGTTAGCAAGGTCCTTCGTTGAATCTGAAGTGGAACTGTAGAAGGATCAACTAGTGGGTTTAATTTTCCAAGTCCAAAGTCTTGATGAAATAAAGATCAGTTAGCCCGGTTATGGGACGTGGTGTATTGGCTCTTTGCAACCTCAGGTTGGCTTGTTGTTGCCGGTCCCAACCTTGAATATGGGGATTTTGACGTTTTAGCTTATGCTTTGCTTTGCTCATAATACAGGGAAGAGACTCAAATACTGGGGGGAGAGATAAGAGTTGGAAAAGAAAGAGTTTTTTTTTGTCTTGAAGCTTGTTGGCTTCATTAGTTTCCTGAAACGTAATAAGGTATTCAACATTATTCCTTTCCTTTCCTCTTCCTTTCGTTTACAGGATTTTGCTTTCTTGCTTTGTCATGGCTTCTATTGAGGCTTTCCTCTGTTTTATTTTTCTCGGAAGCTTTGTGGAATCTGAAAATAATTGAAAGATTATAGCATATCAACATTGGTTTGAAGCAGCAAGTTTTTGTTTGGATTAACAAAGGAACGAAAAAGAGAAATTCCTTAAATTCAAGGAATTGTTGGTTTTATCTCTAGGTTAAGTTCTACTTTTGTTAGTTAATCAACAGATCATTCCAATTGGCAATCTGCTTCCAAGCGTCTACATTCTGTTAATATAATTTCATGTTAACCCTATTGTTGAATTTAATGCTATAGAGTTCTGTATATAGTTGCGTGTATTAATTAGAAAGCTTTGAATTGTTTCTCTATGTCAATACCCCAAGCTTGACAATGCTTATAAGTGTAAGGGATTTTTATTTTTTCTTTGCAAACAGTACTCTAGCAATGGAAGATGAAAACTTGAATTCACAAATCCCTGTTAAAGAAATGGGACGGAAGAAAAACATGGGATGGAAAAACCTTCAATTAGCAATGAAAATGATGATTCATCTGCAGAAGGATGAAGATGAGAGCAAAAGTGATGCCTTACCCTTTTTGTTATTAATTGACATTTTATTAAAGTTTTTTGGCATTTGACTTGCTATAATGTGGTTATATAGTAATTTTTAGACTAACATATGCACTCTTTATTTCAATTTCCTTTTTCTTTATAGAAAATAAATTTACCACTACATGATGGTTACTATTGTCCCTTTTCTTTGTATGATGTCCTCTTTGTCTATGCCTTCCTGATGCAAGCCTTCATCCCCTTTATAGTCAGTTGATTGCCAAGAAACGTACCTTTAGTGATTCATCAATTTAAGGTTACTGGTCATTAATTGTTGTTGTACATGGAATTCATGGAGGGCTACTTCTGAAGACGAGAAAGTTCGAGCAAATTGATAAGCCAATAAATATTCCAGTGCTCCAAGAAGCAGAAGTTCATCGAGGTTGGTACTGGTCTTATGAAATTGTTTTCTTCTACTTGACATTTTCTGTTATCTGATTTAACTTCTTCTTTGCATCTGGTGCAGAAGTACATGAGAAGCATCGTGAAGCCTGGATTGTTAATGATTGACCTCTGTGAGACCATAAGCTAATATCAGAAAATAATTTGCAAGCAGGGATTGCTGCTCTCCTAACTGGTGAAGACAACTTGATCTTGTAGGGTTTTATGTATTCCAAATCTTTGGATTTGCTCTTTCTCTTTAATTGGAAACTTTTTCTTGTTGTCAGGGTTGCTGCACAATGGACCCAAATAGTGGAGATAAAACTGTGCTTCAATATGATGAATTGATAAAGTTGGATCTGGGACCCAATGGTAGCTGCTCCTTGAGCAAAAATTTCAATTTGTTGATTGAATTTTTAGGAAATATACTGGTATAGTTTCCAGTTGGAGAACTTATTGGAAATGGATGATCGTTCTATTCATAGGTTATATTGTGGACTGTGCTTTCACGGTGGCATTCAATCCTATTTTTGATCCACTGCTTGAAGCTTCACCTGAGGCAACTAATACGGTCATCAAGGTGTTGAACTTTTAATCCTCATTAGGTAATTGCTTATTAGATAAAAATTGTTGCTTGCATAAATTCTTAATTGACCTGACCAGTTTGAGGAATTCTGGGTGATGATGAGGCTCACTTTTTATGTCTTCTAAGGCTTTGTTGCATCATCTGGCTCTAGTTTCTCTAGGAGTTCAATGCTCTTTTTTCTTTCTTTTTTTAATGGTATTAGCTAGGAGATCTCTCAAGTAGGATTAGATTATGAAGTAATGAAACCGATTTGTATATATACATATAATTGCATGTTATCATTCTTATTGCTTTTTGGACTTGATATACCAGAATCTTAAATAATTGATTCCTACTTCACTGTGCTGCATAGCTGGTTCACTGTTCTCATGATTATGAACGTTGCTATGTATCAACCTCTTTTCTCCAGCATATTCGTTTTGAAAAGTTGCATTTTCAAGCATCTGGTATATTTGCTTCTTTGGATACTGAATTTTCTCTTGATAGCATCACCCATGTGCGAATTACCCTTTGTTCTTTGCAGATGTTCACATGGTTAATTGACTTGTTTTTCCTTTTGCAGTTAAAGGTATCTGGAAACTTGAATGGACACCGCATTGGGAGCTGAGTTGCATGTGTTAAGCATATAGCTAGCATTCCAATCTACGGTCCATCGGAGCGAAGGGTTAGGCGGTTATGGTTACAGCTCCCTGGCTGAATCCACGATCCATGCTGGAAAATCTGTTCCTTTAGTTAAAGGTGGAGAGTGGACAAAAATGGAGTATGGCTGATTCTAATCAATTGTTTTTGCAATTGAAACATTTGAATCATCAGGTACTGATTCTATTCAAACTTTCTGTGCAGAGATGGCTGCTGATGAGCAGTATGATCTAGAATGTGCTTAGTTGCTTATTTTTCTGTTTAGGAAAGGGATGCATGAGGAAAGATCTAAAATGCAGCCATCATATGGAAAATTTTGATGCTGGCCATATCCCGCACAGTTTGCCAAGAGCGAAGCAACTGCTAGCAACAATCAACAAGAATTTCTTCACATTGCTTTTTTTGTAGATGCTTTTTAGATCGATCAGGAAAAACGAAATATTTGATGGCATTAAAGAACTTGTGCAGTCCTGGCATCATTCAGGTACATCAAAAACTCACCTTAATCTTGCATTAATTTTCTATATAACTTCCCATAAAGATGTCAATATATTTGATGGAATAAATAAAATGTTCTGTTATCTATTTAACATTGAATCTTGAACACTCTTAAATGGTTCTGTTGATCAAATAAGGGATGAGACTGCTTCGAATGTTTGAACTAATCATTAATAATCGGCTTCATTGGTACCTCCTTTGTGTTTTTCAGTTTGCCACTCTGCAGACTAAGTGAAAGAAGATAAATCAAACCTGATCTCAAGGATATTCTTCATCTGTTGTCAGATGCTGGTTGAGTTATTTATCAGTCAAAAATGTAGCTTGATCAATGGCTATACTATGGCAATGAACTTCATCCTTGTGCCTTTCTGTTAATCACAATAATTCCTTCATTTGTTTTAGAGCAGCCATGTCCTCCTCTCTGTGATTCTCAGGGCAGCTAAGTAACCCAATTCGAGCATGCTATCACTACGACCAACCTGCAAATAGGTTATATCAAGAGGAGATGGCTAATAAGGTGTTGATGGCTGTTTTCAGTTTATGTAATAGATTAGAACACTGCCTATAATCCAAATGCTTCTTTCCTGCTTAAATCTTGTTGAATACTTAGGTTTGTGCTACAAACAAAACCTTTTTTTACCTTAATAAACGGGAACAAGAATTCCAACCTCCACTCAACTAAGGCATGTTGCCCAAAGTGCACCATTTTTATAATCATGCTCCTTGCCAAGTCTGTACAGAGGCTGAGTGGAACACAATTTGTCAAGAGCAGTAACAAGTCTTGCCCATTAAGGAAGAGTTTTTAATTCATGTTTCTAATGGAAGCTGGACTAAGTTCCTAGTTGTTTGGAAGAAGCAACAGGTGAGCAGCAAAGGTGGAAAAAGGTTTCATGTTCTCTTGATAATTTGTTATCAAATACGTTGTTTAGTTAATTAACAGGAAATTAAATTGTCATTCGAAACGTATATTCAAGTGAAAATCAGTTAAACAAACGATTAAAAAATGAATTTTTACAGAGTCGATATTTGTTGAGAGAAAAATAAACTTATTTTCTATTTTTTTTCTTAAAGATATTTATCTATTCCTACATCCTCGATACTATTCAGCGAAACACCGGTTTCCAATCCCACTTGAAACTGGTAAGTTGTCTTCATTGGTTCTCTTTCTAGCGATGGCAACTGCAACCACCACTGTGGCAGCTGCGGCGGCGGCCGTTAAGATGATGAGGAAAGGTAGTGTAGTGAGTATGAATGTCCAAAGGATTCGAACTCATCTGGGTATCGCCATTTGTTCCTATCAACATCGAATTCACCAACCTCAACAATCTCTTCTTTTCGTTTCTAACTATAATACTAATACACGAAATGGAAGGTACGACAATTGTGGTTTCACTTGCTATTGCACAGCAACTGGTCCACCACAAGCATCAACGCCGCCGGAAGCTGAGTTGTCGGATTCCGGTGAAGGTGGTGAAGATGAGAAAGAGAAGTTGAAAAAAATTGCCAACTTGCTTGATATAAGAGTTGGTAAGATAATAAAAGCTTGGAGACACGAGGAGGCTGATTCCCTTTACGTGGAGGAGGTTGATGTTGGTGAAGCTGAGCCTCGTGTAATATGTAGTGGCCTTGTTAAGTATGTTCCTATCGAACAATTACAGGTTGGTTTTCTCTGTTTCTCAATGATGTGATGTTGTTGCGTTTCTATGTTTGTTATTTGGATAAAGATGTGATCTTTTTGTGTTTTTGGTTGAAAAATTGAAAATCCAGGACAGGAAAGTGGTTGTGTTGGCTAATTTGAAGCCTAGGAACATGCGTGGAGTGAAGTCAAGTGGAATGTTAATGGCTGCTTCTGATAGTTCACATGAAAATGTGGAGCTTCTTGAGCCTCCTGAAGATTCAGTTCCTGGGGACAGGGTCTGGTTCGGTTCCATTGCTGTTGATCAAAATCTTCCTTCACCTGCCTCTCCGAACCAGGTTAATTTTCCCATTTCAACTCTTTCGTTTTCCTAAAATCTACAAGGTTCAAATTGTTTCGTTACTTTCTCAATTATTGTTTATACACATATACATGAAAATGTGGGACTAGAAATCGAAATAGGAAGCACATGACTCTATTTAAAATGCGTGTTGATACCATATGTTGTTTTACTCTTCTATGACTTTAAGTGAATTGAGGCAATCTGTGACCTGAAAAGTATTGATGTTGGTTCATTCCTCTTGTATGACTTCACATGAACTGGAGGAATCTTTCCCCTGAAAGAAGTTTGATAATTGATTCATTCTTCCAAAGATAGGTGTACAGAATAATAGTGTTATAAAAGCCCTGAGGAAGCCCTTGTTTTATTGTCTCTCATCAAACATTCTAAACACACTGGTCACCAGCCTATAATATCTTGCTTTACCTTAAAAACTCTGCCTTTTCTTCACCTCCAACACGAACCACTATTTCTCGGATTAAGATATCAGAGACACAAGTAAAAAAGGTTGTTATCACAGCCAAAGGACCAATGTCTATTAAATTATTTCATTGATTCTTGTTATTCTGGATTGGTGTTCTGTGTTTAATCTGCAGATTCAGAAGAAAAAGATATGGGAATCAGTGCAGCCGCATCTGAAAACAGATGATTCATGTGTTGCTATGCTTGAGGATCATATAACGCATACATCTTCTGGTGTTGTGGTATGCAGATCTTTGAAGAATGCCAGCATCTCTTGATCTTGCTATTAACTCGATATTACTTCGGCCTTAAGTTTTTTGGTGCTTGCTAATTTGTATCCCAACTGCAATTTGTAATTCCTTCTTCCTCTTTGCATAACTGGAGAAAAATTTGATCGGCATGTGCTGCTAAAACTTAGGAATAATATTCTTTTTACTTGATTTACAGGATATTATGTTACTCTTCATGGTACTTCACATGTATTAGCTCAGCTTGCATAAGGCATTACTCTAAAATGCAATATAGCCATCAGCATTCAAGAACGTTAAGATAAGCCTCTAATGTACAAAAAATTGGCAATTTGAGCCATTGACCTTTATTTTGATGGAGAAAGTGTTTACAACATTAGAAAAATGTTGAAATAAGGGTGATTGGTCACTTTTGAACAAATTATTTGCTTTTAGAAAGTTGGGTGTACTTGTTTGGGAGTAATAGGAAAAAAAGTATGAGTATGGAATGAAAATTCATATTTGGTATCAACCTATCATTCCTCTTAATTATCAGAAGCATGAGATTCATTATTGACAATACTCCATTATCATTTTTTTTACTATATTTATTCATATTTTTATTCTCATTGTCTTCTGTGAATCAAGTATTCCCTAAGGCCCCGTTTGATTGGCACGGATTGTTGCCAGGAAAAGTAATCTTTTTTCTTAAAATTTAAATTATTACGTTTGGTTCGGTTTTTTTATTAGTTACGAAAGTAAAAACTTTCATAATTTAGGGAAAGTAGTGATACTTTACTTTTATTCTAAATCCCAACACCTTTTTGGTATTTAGATTACTTTCTCCAGGAATTTAATCTAAAAAATACACTAGACAATTTAGCCCTTCATTCTCTCTCAACTCTGTGACTTTAAAATATATAAATTGCAAATAAATTTTGATTTATTA
>JANIPM010000005.1:9899410-9913577 GCA_027478405.1 Erythroxylum cassinoides
ACAGTTCTAATTCAGTCAATTGAACCCAGTAACTCCTAGTTTCTTATTTAATCTCGATCCAGTCAGTACAGTCAGTTTCAGTTCGCAATTCACTACCGGAAACCATGAACGCATGTACCTATGGATAAATGCATATGCAGTAAACCTGTTCCTCTATGATTAGAGGCCAGTAGCATGCTAAATCAGTGAATACAATGCAACCTATCAGTCTGTCCCAATTTACCAAAATGCCCTTGCTAACAGTAACGGAATGTTACAGTTTTCCACCAAAGTAATGAGGTAGGAAGCCTATTAATGATATAAGTAGCCGTAAGAATGGACTCTCCCCAAAACTGATTAGGCAAATGAGCTTGAAACATGAGAGCTCTAGCTATCTCCAATAAGTGTCTATGTTTCCTCTCCACCACTCCATTTTGTTGTGGTGAATAAACACATGACTTGTGATGTAAAATACCTAAGTCCTGAAACAACTTCTGACACTCTTTATTTAAAAACTCAGTGCCATTATCTGTCCGAATAATCTGAACAGATTTCTGAAATTGAGTCTTTACCTTTTTAAAGAACACATCTAAACAACCAACAACTTGACATTTATTTGCCAACAAATATGTCCAAGTAGCTCTACTAAAATCATCCACAATTGTCAGGAAAAACCTACCTCCATAAAGTGATTGTTGACTATATGGACCCCAAATATCCACATGCACTAGCTGAAAAATAGTGACAGTGTGAATATGACTAGAAGGAAAAGACAGCCTATGTTGTTTAGCAAGAGGGCAAACACCACAAACATCAATCGGTCTCAAATTTTTATTATCAAAAGAAACAATGTGTTTAAGAACATGGTCAGAAACATGACCTAAACGTTGATGCCAAATTTTGTATGTAGACTGATCAGTAGTTGTACTATTTGCAACAGTACAAAAGGAATATCTATCTAAAAGGTCACTCTTGAATGATTCCTTATCAAGGATGTATAGCCTCCCTACAACTTTCCCTACTGCCAACAATCGATTAGTCTTCAGGTCCTGCAAAATGCAGTGGGTTGGATAAAATGTGAAGGAAATAGAAGATGTATTAGCAAGCTTATTGACAGATAAAAGATTAAATCTAAAATTAGGTAGATGCAAAGTTTCTGTCAAAACAAGACCATTAGGTAAGGTAACATCACCAATGTGATGCACACGATTTTGAGTACCATCAGGTAGATAAACAGATACAAAAGTGTTAGGGACAATTGGTTTAGTTAACAAAGAAAGATCCACACACATATGATTTGAGGCTCCTGTATCTAAAATCCAAGAATCTAAACCTAAACCATCAAGACTAGAGAGTGCCAAAGAAGGAATTGTACCTGCAAAATCTGAAAGATGTGCCAAGTTCACCATAAGAGGATCTGTGACTGTCTTATTCTTTACCAACTTAAGCAATTCTTGCTTTATTAGTTCAGACAATGGAGGATTAGTGACATTAACAGCACTATCTGTAGCTAATTTGCTGTTATCAATAGTGAATGAACAAGTTTCACTCACTGCATTAGCAACAAAAGTTTTCCCAGTGCCTTTTCCTCTTCGATTCTGTAATTCCTTATACCAATCTGGTACACCAGTAAGTTTGAAACAGTTCTTCTTTAAATGCCCATTCTTCTTACAATAAGAACAAAACATTTCACTCTTGTCATTCCCACCCCATTTTTGTTTAGAGTGTTTCCCTCCTCCATCAGTAACTTTCTTAGTACTGCTAGTGTTTACTAACATAGCATTATGTTCAATCCCTTCACTAAATACCATCTGCACCTCCCTCTGTTTTTCTATCCTCAAAACCATAGAATATGCTTTATTAACAGATGGCAAAGGCTCCATAACCAAAATCTGGTTTCTCACATGATCATAACTCTCATTCAAACCCATCAAAAATTGCATTAACTGATTCATAGACGTTAAATCAGCTAAAGCCTTAGGTGCTCCACAAATACACTGTGTAGCAGCCCCACAAGTACATTGTGGGACAGGCATGAGACACCAAAGCTCATCCCACAATTTCTTAAGACTTGTAAAGTACTTAGCAACAGACATAGTGCCTTGTGAAGCTGCACTAATCTGTCTTTGTAAATGATATAACAATGGGCCATTACTCTCACCAAACCTCTCTACCAAATCTGACCACAATTCATGAGCAGAATTTGTATAGATGAAAGCTTCAACTATGTCTTTCGACATTGAGTTTAGTATCCATGATCGAACCATATAATCTGTCCTAATCCATTTTTCATAGTCAACAGATCCTGGACTAGGTTTTTGACATGTGCCATCTATGAACCCTAATTTCATCTTAGCTCCTAGAGCTATTTTAACAGATCTACTCCAGCTCAAAAAATTATTCCCATTTAACACGGCAGTAACTAAACTCATACCTGGATAGTCTGAACCTTGAAGATAAACTTGACCTTCGTCGGACATACCTCTCAATCGAGGATCCAAAGTCAAACCTGTGGGAGATTCATGCGAGATACCGTCCATCGTGACTAATACCTTCGCTCAATCGTCAGATTTGATAGGAAAAATAGGGGAAAACCGAAACCCTAACTTTGGATTTTTAGAGAAACAGTAAACCGAAACCCTAAAATCAGCGACTCCCTCCACTATCAAACCAGATATAGCTCACAATAACCATCAACCAGCTACTCCGAGCACTCCTTCTTCCAACAATCGATCGAAAAAGTTGATCAACGACAAGATCGACCCCTTCTCTCTGATACCATGTACAAAATCTCCAGAGAATCGTAATAAACTGACTTGTTTCTTATTCAATAATCACACTGTACATCAAGTCAGATTTTACTAATATACGGAACTGAAAAACACTAAACTAATATGTACAAAAACTACAATGCTTTAATACAAAACGACAACAATAGATAATAACAACACTTTAACAGAAACGACATCATTTTAACTTAACAAGATGTCTTCTTATAATTGGAACCCTCCTAAAATACCTCGTAGATTAAAAAAAATACAAATTAGGAGTCTTTTCACAGCAATTTATCTTGTACTCTTTTTTCTACACGTTAAGGAGTATCGCTGCAAGTATTGAACTATCCGATACAGTATCATTCTTAGGTCTATCTCTGATGCACTGATTCATACCTCACATTAAATTCAAACAATGGTTATATGATGTCTTATTGTTGTGTAAAAGCTCTGTTAAGAACTTTATAGAATGATAACAACTCAAAAATGAAGATTTAAAATATGATGTCCCAAATATTTTGTAAGTGTATTTTTTGAAAAGGTAAAATTATTTGTATATATGTTTAATGTTTTTCTTATTAATTATTAGTTTTTTTAGGTTGAAAGATGTAATTTTTAAGTAGTAAAATGACAAATTTAGTGAGACTGTTGTTAAAGTAATTCATAAATTAAAGAAAGATGTAGGTATATTAAAGGAGGAGGCTCAACGAACCACAATTGAATCACGTACAATGTTGGAACTTGACGAGTAAATAAAACTAATGAAAGAAGATGTTGTTTTGTTGACAAAAGTAAAAATTGAGTTAAATTTAGTTTAGTAATTATCGTAATAGGGTTTTTGCGCTTATGTTGAGTGTTGTAATATAGTTTGTTGTGGGCAAGTAGAACTAAATTAAAGTATTTTGTTTAAAATTTGAATTATAATAAATTAAAAATTCTCGTTTGAACTAAGTTGTAATATATTGTGCTTTGTCTTTATTGTTTTGTTATTCATAAAGATGCCTAATTAATAGTTGTAAAAATTATTAACAACTATATACGAAAGTGATTATATCACAATAAATAATTGGAATTGTATATAAGTAAATAATTACACCACATCATCTAACCATCCATATACAAATGTGATTGGATCTATCCATCTATATACAAAAGTGATTGAATCTAATAACTAAAGTTCCAACAACATATAGACGACATTAATGTATAGTTTGGGAATCAACCACATTGCTTCCTTCATTCGCACTTGACTAAGAAGGTTGATCATGTACTGGTTAATTTATTTATGATCTCCCCTACATTGCTTGGGTTTGTAACTACTGAAAAGTAATGTTAGGTTGTCTTTTGAACCTTAAATCTCTTGATTCAAAAGTCAACTAGAATGAATGTGGATCAACTTCTCTATACTTTTGTTTACTATTATGCAAAGAGCTAGCAACCTACAAACATACATGTTATTAACAATATTCATTTGAGAAAGTTATTGATAATGTGAAGAATGGTCATATAGTAATGTGATGAAAGTTACAAACATACATGTTGTTTCTTAACAAAATATTTTTCATAAGAAAAATCTATAATATGTTGCTTTCTATATTCCAAAAAGCCTTGGGTAAGTCATCTCATATCTCACTTTCAATAGTTTCTAACAAGCTCTTTTTTTTTAATTTTCTTTCCATGTAGTTATTTCTCTATCCTTTCAATCACTTTTTCTTTCTTCAAATATGTCAATTGTTTTTGTTTTGCAATGATTATGATATTTAATTGGTTTTTGTAGATTGAAAATGATTTTATCAAATTAATATTCCTAGTTTTGGATTTTTATATGAAAGGAAAGCAAAATTTTTATCGTTGATTTTCTTAGTAATGTTTTCATAACTCATTATGAAAAAGGTTATTAACTTTATGAAAGGTGTTCCTAAAATAACCATATGGTGCATATTCTCTGTTATCACAGAAGAGATTTTAACTAAAAACTCACCTTGGAAAATGTAACCGTTGATTTTGTAATTTATCATAAATTTTGAGTCATTAGAGACTTTGAGTCTTTCCTAGCTTTTTTTGTAATAACTTTTTAAGGATTATTTTTATTTAATACAATTCAAATCAACTCTTATGTCAAATAGTGCAATTATCTCAATATGAAGATCGTCCCTAATTCTAGGGGTTATCTAAATTAAATATTTTTGAGAAGTTATTTGGATGAGTGTAAACAAAAAATCTTTAAGTAATTTTCAGTATTGTTGAGCTCAATTTTTTCAATTTTTTAATTGTACAATAAAATCTATATGTAATGTATTGAATCTTATATAAAATAGTTCATATAATTACATATCTTCAAGAGAAAACTTAGTTTTAAAAAAAAACTAAAGTTAGGTTTCTAGGACACTATGTCCATAGTGCATAATCACCTTAATTAAGAGAACCTAAGAATTTGGCAGCAAAATCTCTAATAAAGTATTGGACAAAAAAAAGTTGTAAAGGCTTTTAAGTAGCCTAAACTATATTATGGATTTTTATCCTAACCTAAATAGGCTCTACAAATCTCTTCATAATAGATTGAGAAAAAAACTTAAAACTTTGGGTAGAAGAACATACTAATTTAGTAAAACAAATTAAAGAAATGGTGAGAGACATCCCTATCTTGCATATAGCTAACCCTAATGCATTCAAAATTATAGAAGTAGATGATTTCGATCAAGAATATAAAGGTATCTCAAAATAAAAAATCAATGACAAAGAGCAAATTATTCAATAAACCTTAAAACAATGGAATCCAATTTAAAGTAATTATTCACATATTAAAAAATATTTTGTCTATTTTTTTGTACATTTCAAAATTTTAAAGTGATTTATGGAATTAACGATTTCTTCTTTACATTGGTTGGAAATTTGCTAAAGAAATTTTACTTAAAGATGTTCAAAATATTACTTCAAAAGAGAATGTTGCCAGATGACAAGCTATTTCATGTATTTTTTATTTCGATATTGAATTTATTAAAGATGAAGCAAATTCTATCACGACTTCATAACTAGAGAATTTTTTACAATACAAAAAATGATCCTAAGAACTACTCCTTCACCCAAAGCCAACAAAAGCCTGAAAACCCAATACAACTCATCTCCTTTAATGCCCACAATTGATAACCCAATAAAAACTTAGAAGGAAACCATGGAAGAGGATAAGACAGTTCTTTTTCTGCCTAAAACCTAAGGTAAGGCTTCAACGTCTTCGTCATCAATGATAAACATTTCATAATGGTTAAAACATTTGTCAGCTAACCCAGAGTTAGCAATAGCTCTAGGGAATTCCTTTGGCGAAAGCCCTCAAAAGAAAATTTAATTAAAAATAGTTACTAAAAATACAACCAAAAAAATCATTGTCTATGGCCCAAAATCAAAAAGAGATTTTTCTAACAAAGTATTCAAATTTTTAATAAAATTTTCAAAATATTTCAACGATTGAAAATAAGTTGTACAAACCAAATCCTTTTGAAATGATTCACAATATTTTTCCTAAAGGTTAATATTATAAGCCTTAGGATCTTTCAAAGCCCCAAGATTACTATTTTCATATTCTCAAATAGACTAAATTTGTGAAAATTAAACACCACGTTGTTGAACCTAATAAAACCATACCTACCTATACTACTTACAAAATTAACAAAGTGATTTGCCTAATAGATTAGGGATTGGAACCTTGGAAAACAAAAAAATATAAATTTCGATTATCAACAAACCTTTCCTATTTGCTAACTTATAGTTACTATGAATGTTAACAAGCATGGTTCAACACCTTAATGAATAGTGTGACAAGTTGCCATTCATGACTATTCTTTTTCAACATAAACATTACAATTATTCATTTCGGTTCATTAACTATGTTAAATGATACAGATGCACTCCAAAAATATTTCCTCCTATTATGTACTAAAGAGATTGCATTTTCAAACAAAAATAACACACTAAAGATTTTGAAGACATTTTCCCTCCGAGCCTATTATTTGCTTTAAAGTTCTTCATCCCTTAGCTATTAGCATGGAAATATGATTACAAACAAGAACTACAACTCAATGTCTCGGAACTAATCAAGAAATTTAAGGTGAAATGGTGAGATAAGTCTGCCCAAGGACATAAAGCTTCTCAAGTCACCATAGAAGAATGGCTATCCCAAAATTTGCAACTCATTAGCCAAAAGACAAGTGAGCTAACGAAATTTTTGCAATAAAAATCCAAAGCTCAAACAATGTTAGATGTTGCAAAAACTGAAGATGAATACTTAGAAATCACGAAACCACTATTAAAATCAAGATATTATACCTCAATGTTCGAGAACAGTAAATAAATAGAGCCAGAAGAAGAAGAAGCTAATTTGATTAATTTACTGTGTCTAATTTCTATAATGTTATCCATTTGTATCAAAGTCCAAATGTAAAAAAAAAAGAGAAAATATTTGAAATTATATAAAGACTGCAACAAAGGAGAATATGCTAAGCACATGATTATGCAAGGATTGATAGCCATTATGAAGCATAGAAAGACCAAAAAGGACATTATAGTGCTTATATAAGGAGCCATTTCAAACTAAGGAAGAACAAGCTTGTCATAAGCTTGCTACAAGCTTTAATGACCCCTCTTTCTTTTAAGTCCTCACTTCTGCCTCTCCTCTTCTTCTCAAAACATAAACCTTGTGAAGGAAAAGTTCCTAAAAGTAAAACAAAACCCCAAATTAAGCTTTGCATCAAAGCCTCTCCCTAAGCTTTGCATCAAAGCCTTATTTGAACTTAAATCCTTTATATTTGAGCCTCTTTTTTCTTTCTTTTCTTCTTAAAGCCTCAAAGCCTATGTAATGCTTAACTATATTTAAATAATATTTACAATTTTAGCGTGAGTTATTTGCTACAAAGCCTTATTAATTGATATTTACCCATGTTTATGCATAATTTGTAGTGGGCTGGCTCTGCCACTTGTCAACGTTTTATATTTGCTTTAATACTTGCCATGTGACATCTTCTAGTGATCGACTCCACAGTCCATCAAGGTGTGATATTTAGTTGATTTAATAAGCCTTATACAACTTTATTTTGGCTCAATAAGCCTCAACGATTTACTAAATTTGAAATTGGGTGCACTTGTGAATTTGAAAGTATTCTAACTCCTTCTTCGTGTCACATATTTGCCTACAAATAATATAATTGAGCTTTACTTTGTAAAAAGCACTTATTTTCACAACAATATATTTTAATTCTAATTTTACTATGAACTTGCCATCATAAAACAACCTTATACAACCAAATTAGGTCATTGCACACCTGATCACAAGGAAGGGGAAAGGATTATAGCCAGATTTAGTAACATAACAGGAAAATGTACTTGGTTGTAGGAAAATTAGAAACACAAAAATCAAATTTAGTTATTGTTATAATAATTTACATAACCTTTTCTAAGTTTACATAACATGTACATTTTACTTAAAAGTGAAATTTAATTTCTATTATTACTACTTAGTCAATGCAAAACAATTAGCAAAAAAATGTGTTCAAAAGTTTTCTGTAATTAACTATACTCCTTCCTGAAAAAATTTAAAGTTTGTGAGAATAGTGATTCATTCAAAAATTAGATAACTATATTAATAACAAAAGAATACCAAGTTTTTATTTTAAGATCAGAGCAAGTAATACTAAATAGTATTATAGTACTCAACTAATTTAAGAGATTGAAAATTCAATTAAAGTTTAAAAAGAGATCACGTATATATGAGGAGTGAAGATCATTAAAATGAGATGGGAATATCATGTAAATCCTTTTCATTAAGGTATATGATAATTAATTGTAAGAAGTTTGATAAAGAAGACTAGATAGATTCAATTTTGGTTAGAATGATCATTCAATTATAAACACTTCTAAAATCTTATTATATTTGTTTATATCTACTTTAATGGCTAAATGCCCAATTTGGGGCCAAACATTTTTGGGTTTGATCAGTTTAGATCCAAACATTTCAACTTGCTCAATCAAGGTTTAAATGTTATTGAATTTGCTCAATGTTATGTTATTTTGGACAGAAATCTGACAGCGTTATACACGCACCGTTAAGTATAAATTAGGTACCTTTTGTGGCATCCTCTCTGTAACATGTACTGATGACGTGGTAAAATCTAAAGATTAATTTCGTTCATTTTTTTAGAAAGAAGAGGTATAACAAAGATCTTCATAGAAACCCTTTCCTTACTTTCCGTTCCTTCATATTTGGTGTATAGGATTTTCCTATAAATAAAGAAGGATTATAGAGAGAGGAATCCATCACACACCAAAAAGAAAAAGAAGAAGAAATTGATGTTATATATAAAAGGTTTAAAGTGGTGGTCTTGATGAAGCTTTAGGGAGATAGAGAGGAGAAGAGAGAGTTAAGGAGAAGAAGCGACAGTTGCAGCATGTAGGCTAATCCTGGTCCATTCAATGAGGTTTGTCCATTTAAAAAATGCCCAATTCACACTTTAGTTTATGTTTTTATTAATATTGTTGAATGCTATCTTTTGATTATCATTTACGAATTAATGCTAATTTTTATTACTAATGTTTAAGTTGTAGATGGAGAATTATTTTGAGATTTGTGAGCTTTTTCCTTCTTCTTTGTTGCCTTCTAGGTTGTTGGTTCCGTAGGTGAGGGGCGTTTGGAATTTTTTTTAACAATGTAGGAAATCTTAATTATTGGGTTTGCATGAATGAAAGACTTGTGCTAAGGTACAAGTATAGTCAAACCAGTGGCCTTACTCTTACTTTAAATTCTACCACCATATGCAAACACACATACAAATTAGTGGGATGTAATGTAAACATTGTCCAACAGAGGGTTAAAGTGCTGAAGATGGATCAACATAGGTTATTTACTTTAAGTGTGGTCAGAGTCAAGAGGGATTGTAGGAAAGATTTTTCCTGAGATATTTTTCTATTTATTTATTTTTTGTTGTTATCAATCTGTGTTTAGTAATATCAATTGCAAACAAGCTTTTAGTATAACATCTCTTGAAGTAGTGCACTTTTCGTTTTAGGAAATGGCTTATAGTCTAATATAGTGACATAAGATCACTTGGTTGCCATGTCCATTCAAACATGCATTCCTTCACACAAGATGATAATGTTTACTTCAATTGCATTTCGAGTATGATGTTAGAGAAATATTCTCAAAATTTTCATATTCGAGCATAACCTTTTTAAGTTGATGGTAGAGGATCATAATGCTTGGTGTGATTAGTGGGTGTTGGTAGTATTAATGCTTTATACCCACATTCTATGCTTTTACCATTTTCTCTTCTTCTTCTATTTATGTTATTTAACATAGTGAATGACACAAATGCTTGTTGGTAGCATTTTACATTTTATCTTGATAGGTTTACAGTCTTGTGAAGGATGAACACAAGCAAAGCAAACCCCCTCACAAGCTCTTCAATAGTATATCACTGCCGAATTAAAATAAATACTTGCATTTATTTTTTGGTTGTTCTATGGACACAGTGAAGGAAGATAATTTGCATAGCTGACTTTCTAGGAATATGAAGTCCTATTATTTCTTAAAGGGCCTTAATTATACGCTTAAATTTCAACTTCCAATATTCGAAGCCACCTAGCTCTTAGGCCTACTTTCGTTCATTATCTTAACATTATCTTTCCTTGCAAGTATAAACAATGTTTGCAGAGTCAGTTAAAAGCAAATCTCAATTAAATCCATTATAGCGTTGAACCTTATTACAGTGCAATATTTGATAAAGTTATGCACATTATGCACATGTACCAACATCAATATATCTGATAACCTTATTACAAGCGTTGTATCAATATTTCAGGGAATAAGTGACTCAGTCCCCTCGTTAAGTTCTTCAACATCCCACAGAAAAGTTCCCACATCTACATGTCATGAATATTGAAGGCACAACAGGTCAATTAGGTTATCATTTTACTGCTTTTTGGCAATGGCTCAGGTTTAGGGTTGCTTATCACTAAATAAGCACATGAGTAGCCTAAAACACGTAACTCTTAATTTCTCTGAATTTGGACTTTTAAAACATTTAATTATCATGTTTTTGGAGGGTACATGAAAAATGACAAACTATATGATATCATTGATCATTAGTTATGATTTTATATGAATAATCATTGCCTCCTAAAGTTCAGAACCATCTGACATAACATATGAAAATATAAATTCAGAAATGAATATTTATTTCTCATGGAATAAATAAATAAGAGAAAATGACCTTATTGATACAAGGCTCCGAGGTTATAATAAATCACCTGATTAAAGTCGTTGCCTTCAAAGCCATTGATCAACCACGAGATGTTTCCATTAAGCTTAAATGAAGCTGCTTTGCGAATCGAATCTCTAGCCTGGGCTAGCCCTTGCTCCATCTTTTTGTCTATGCTAATTGCCATCACTTTTCTCTTCTACAACTTGTACATAAAGTTAAAAAATAAAAAATCACATTAAATTTGCACCCAAAAGAATTAGAAAATAAACAAATGTGTGACAATCCCGTTGTTACTAACAATAGCAGTAGTGTTTATAGGTTCGTTGATTTGATGCAAAGATCCAGAAGAATAAAAGGCCATGATTTGATGCAAAGAGTCAGTAACCTTGGCTTATAGCTTTACGACATTATGAATATTTATTTCTCAACAACGACCATTATGCATATGCACCAGCAAATCATGTGCACAAGAAAAAGAGGGATCGATTATTTTCACAATCAGATAATATACATCCATAGAATCGTTATATCTAATTCTTAATATGCAAATTTTTCACTTGCCTTCCTTCTTTGTTACCATAAGTCAGCAGTAGTTTGCCGTAGTAAACTCATAAAAGTCGTCATTGTCCTCAGCATAAAAGCTAGATAACATCTAAATAGTATTCACACAGAAACTTTCCAAAACAAATTCTTCTTTTATCATTATAATTTTCTAAACTAGAGATACCAAAGGTTGGAGCTTTTCATACCATCATTGGACATTTGATCTGGGGTTGAAGAGGGACTTGATGTTTAAAAAGCCTAGACTTCTCGCCCAATCTTTTCTTTCAAAGTTGCAAACTTTGCTTTATGTAACCCATCAAAATTGGCATATGCATAAGAAGAAACTAAGGACACCAAGGAACTAATAGAGTTGAATTGAAGTTGCAAATATGATAAAAACGAACCTTGTAAATTGAAGTTGAAATCTAGGAGCAGTAATAGAATGATGAGGAAACATAGATCAGAAGAAAGCATAATTGCACTAAGGATGGTGTCTTTTTCCTTAAGATTGTGCAATATCTCATAAGTTTTTACCCAAAAATCAAACTCATAAGTGAAAGCAAAATAAATCATTCTCCTCTGTATTTGGTCATACACCCACTTAATATCTCTGTTTTTTTTTGTTTTCTAAGCAAACTAGCCACTGTAACAATGTTAGATGTTTTTATTGTTTTCCTCTCTCTCTCTCTCTCTCTCTTCATTGATTCCCTCTGCCATTTGAAGAAACATAAGGTCCTAACAGCTATGTTTTTGTAACTAATATTGTACATTCCACCTAACTTTGTTCCCTTCCCACCATAATAAAACCCTACCCAACCTTTCTTTCACACATATACATCAAGCACAAGGATCACTCTTTGCTTCTTACTTCTTCTCAAACCTTGTTAAGTAATATCGCACACTAGAGTTCGGAACCCACAAATATGGTGACATGGTTTATGTTCTCCATCTCGTTACTTCTATTCTTCCTACTCCATTTTCTGTTCATCTTGGTTGCTTCAAAGGCTAGTTTAGTTCCTCTATAAACTAATGAAAACAAAAGGTACATACAAAGATTGAGTAGTTTAAGATCCCTGATATAACAAAAACACTCCTTTTATTAGGCATACATAATGGCTGGAGTAAGTAATAAGCAAATTTGAGCTAATGATTACAGTAATATTCGTTTGGACATTTCAGATAGCTTCATCACCTCAAAGGCTATAGACAACGACATATATCTAGAAGGGATTCTTCCTTTGCATATTGTATTAATGGTTTGATGATTCTTCGGAGGTTGTATCAACAAACCATGTCTGCCCCGAGCGATAGTGCATTTCCAAGCATCAAATTAGGCACTCTTTAACTACTTGAGTGAGGAAAAGAAGTCAAATTGGTGAAGTTTCACGTATTGCTAAGATATCTACTATCATTCTTTCTCTACAGGAAAATACCAAACACCAAATATGAAGGATTGGAAATTGAGTAAATGATTTCTTTGAAAGTTTTTGTTACATATTTTCTCTCTCTAAAAAAGAATAAAATTAGTCTGTGGATTTTTTACCACGTCATCAGTACACGTTACAGAGAGAATGTCACACAAGGTACCTTTTTCAGACTTAACGACATGTGTATAACACCGTCAAATTTTCATCCAAAATAGCCTAACATTAAGAATATTTGATAATGTTTAAACCTTAATTGAGTAGGTTAAATGATTGGTCCAAAATTGATAAAACCAAAAAACATTTGGCCCCAAATTGGTCATTTAGCCCTACTTTAATTTGATATTTTAAAAATGTTTTATTCATATTATGTTGTATTTTAGATTAGTGAAGAAAATAGTGAAAATTTTAGAAACATAGTGTGATATACTTAGAAAAGAACAAATAAACATCATAGAATCTTTAAAGCAAACCTCCTATAAGATATTAGCCTTTTGTTAGATAGATTAGATGTACTCAAAAGCCTAATATTAAGACTTAAACAACGTTTACAAAGAAAAAAAAATTATTAAATAGGTTGTAAGGATTTAGTTATAATTTAGTCACTTGAGCCAAAGCCCTTTCAGAGCCTTCAAGTAAGGCCTTATTTGCCTTAGGTTACCCTTTTGAACTTTTAGTTCAGTCCTTATCAAAACAAATCAATGTCTAAGGTTCTTATTTCTTCTGTTGATCTTGCACTCTTTGTAGGCTTATTAATGGTTTTGATTATGAGCATATTGTAGCACCCCACTCCCGCGAGACCCGAACCCGACATCGACAGTGATATCCGAGCCCGTGACCCGCGAGGGTGGCGTACTAGGACAAACGTTACCTTCTAAAACCCGTTATGACATTTTTCTTTTCTTTCAAAAACGATTGAGTGCGCAGAAAACAATAAACATTTTGGGCCCGATTTATACAAAACCTTTTCAGTAACACAATACAATTATACAAATTCAAATGGGCCACTGAAACATATCACTACACTAATGCAGATGTGAACGACACTGATTCCGACCTGATACTCTGTCTTGCTAGCGGTAGACATACTCCCGTTTGTCTAACGGGGTACTCTTCAATCCTGAAAAAATAGATGCAATGTTGGGTGAGTTTGCGAACTCAGTGAGAAACCATCATCGATGGTCCACCCAACTCATGCATA
>JANIPM010000005.1:9954615-9966814 GCA_027478405.1 Erythroxylum cassinoides
ACATTATTCTAAACAATTTTGAAACCAATGTAGTTCATATGTTGATGGTTTATATTGTAAGAAGGTGATTAATTATACAATAAAATATATATGTAATGTATCGAGAGAAGAGTCATAATGAAGTTTGAATAAAAGGGTAATGCACAATCGTGCTTAGTCATTCAGGGATTGCACGATTGTACTTGTAGGATCAATTGGAATTGTATGATCGTGCATAGTAAAGGTCCAATGATAGTTAACAATTTCAAATATCTTTCATTATTTTGACCATAACTTCTTCTCCCGACCTCCAAATGAAATAAGATTTGAACCAACAAACTCATAACACATTGTTCTACCTCTTCACCAAAATTTATGATTATCTGAATTAATTTGGAAGAGATTGATTGATGAGTTTAGGATGAAAATGTTGGGGTGTGTTGGAATTTGATAACTGGAATGTTTTTACTGAACAAGCTTCAATATTTTGGCCATATTTTGATCTGTAGATTTCCAAATTGAATTATTTTTAATTTAGATTAAACTAGAGATAAATGACTACAAATTTCTTGAAGAAATCGAATTTCAGTTCTGTCTTTGAGAAATCCAAAATTTGGCTTGAAGTTGAGTACAGAGTACTGTTATAATTAAGAACAGTATGAGGTATTTTGAGTACAACTTTCGGAATATTGAATCAAATTGTATAATCTTAGTGTTATTGGAAACTCGAGACATAGGAGAACAATTTTCTAGAAGGAAATGTTATCAGATTACTTCACTTTCCTAATGAGAATAATCATGTAAAGTGGACCCGAAAGTATGTTATTTTTAAACAAATTTGGATTGATCAATTGAGTATTGATATATGAATGAATATTGTGACAAGAATAATGATAAAGAATTCAAAATTGTCATGAATATGCATTGTATGTATTCGGTATACATGAATGTGCATAAATGAATCTATAATTGTACAAAATGGTGATATGTGAATGTATTATATGTTATAGAGGAACACAATGAGCGACAGCATCAGACATTGCCGGGACTTCAAGACAATAGCTTTCTAGAGCGTACTGTGAGTAACCTAGACAGTCTCACTTAATATTTGTTTGCTATAAATTCTATACTGAATGTGGAATGAATTGTTTGTACTAATTCTAGATATGAAAGTCCGAAGATTCTGATTGATGAATGTGATATTGAAGTGTTCCTTGAATGTGAATTTGGTGAAATATGTGTTACTCAACATGTTTATTGAATGTCGGACTAAGGTCTGTTGATATATGTATATGGGACTAAAAATGTGATTGAATGGGAATGAGATTGAGAATGAGAATGATTCAAATTATAATTGATTGAATATGAATGTGATGCATTTCATACATGAATGCATGATCAGTTAAAGATAGTTGTGACACGAGTAACTATTGAAAATGAGCTTAAAGCTCCGAAACGTGGTATAGAGCCAAAGGCTCGATATGTACAATGAACCCTATATCCGCAACGGGTAAGGGACAGTAACAATGAGCCCGGTATTCACAATAGATACGAGATAGTTTAGGCACTCAATCACAATAACGAAATAATTGAAAATGGGTCACATATGCATTATGTACACTTAATAAGTGTGATTGAGTGATTGACTGATTGAATTGTAATGTGGACATGTAATTGAATGAGATTAGGAATGTGGAATAAATGTTATGTGGTGCAATTTGCAATATGAAAAGATGTGAAATTATCTGCTTATATGACTTGATATGTGGTATGAATTAGGTGAACTATCGAGGATGGTTACATCACTAAGCTCGCAAAACTCATCAAAGTTGTAAAGTTGACTTTTTAGGTTTGAGAGAGGGTACTAGAGAAAGGGAGACTCTACAAGAAGATTGATTCTTGTATTTTGTGAAGCAATAGCTCAAAGGTCGGTCAACTGAGACTGATGAGTTAGATATAACTTATGTAAAATTCCTCGTGTAATGTACTTAGTTTTAACACTGTATATATTCGGATGGTTTGTAAAAATTACAATGTACATCTAGTTTTTATGAAACGAAATGAGGAATGCATTTTATTTTTTTAAAATTTAGTGACTTTTATGGATATTAGATGATGCATAATTAAGTTGGATATGTGTTTGCTCTAGCATGCCATTAATATAGGTTATGTACTGAAATGTCCACAGAGTGTTTCGATATGTAATCTATAGTAGTGAGGTGTTACAATTTGAGCCTTCTTGTAGCTTTGGATGCTCAGACTAGCTTGGCTCCAAGTCCTACTTTTTTGTTGGCAGTGGAGATGCAACTGTTTCAACTTCTTGCTTCTCTCTCCTCTCTTTGGCGCATATTCAAAGAAAGCTGGAGTTAAAGCCAATACTTGTATTAGAATTATTTAACTCATGAATCCAAAGATCCTTTGTTGTAATTATACTTGTAAACTGTGATTTATTCTAAAAATTGACTAGTAGACTGTGATTTATTCTAAAAATTGACTAGTGTTAGATTTGTTTTCAAGAATTCGACTTTCAAGATTGTAACCAATGAAGACATATTTATATACAACTTGGTTTTTTTTCTAGTCCACCATGAATTTCTCACAACTTCATTTACATTACGGCTTTGTTTACAATTTTTCTTTTGCTAATATTTTCCCCTACAATGTCATCCCCTAAAAAAATAAAAGTTCAATTTTCATTTTTTTCCATACCATTATAAGTAGTTTCATGACAATCTTAAGAATTAAACATTTCTCACTTTGGCAAAAAATATTTTTTAACATAAGCATTCGTTGTTTATAGACAATAAACAAAATATGCACCTCGTCGATAAAGATACTTTCTTTTCACTTTGTGTTTACAAAACATGTCTCATGCACATAGAGCTAGACAATCACATGTCTCAATGAAACCACCCATATCTGCACTATCGTATTTTGTCATGAGTTATTTATCATTATATCTCTCACACCATGTGGTTGCTGTGCCTATAAGAATCATAAAAATATTATCATTAATGATTGTGAATAAGTTACTAAACAGAATGTCGTTATTAATAGTATTCTGGCAAAAGATAAATACCAATTGGGAGTTGGTCTTGTCCATAGAAAAGGGAACACCTTTAATAGAATTTGTTTGACTTGAATTGGCAGAGACAACCTATCATCAATAAAGTTACAGATTATATAATCAAAATACTTAGAGTAATTATTAAAACATTGAATCTTTTTAATTAAAAAGTACAAATGTACATGGAGAAATTGTTTAGATAAATAATATGGTTAGTGAATTTTAACCATATTTAAGTTATCAATACAAATCTCAATTTCTTGCATTTGATTCACATATTAAAAGATGAAGAAAAATTAACGAGAAATTAAATAATACATGATTGGTGCAATTTAAAATACTAATCAAACCTCAGCTTGATTTTATCTTTGATAGAGAATTGTATATTGACTTGATGTAGTTTGAAAGATTTCTCTCATACCCTATCTTACCCAAAAAAAAAAGGAAAAAAATTAGCATTATGCAACGGACATAAAATTCAAGAATCTAAAATTCTTTTGATGAAACTTCGAGATTAGATGGTAATGTTGGTGCTGAGGCTCTCACATTTGTTGGAGCAATTTGAACATTTTTTGTTGTACCCTATCTCACCCATAAAATATAAAGAAAAATTAATATCATTATATAAGGAATGTGAAATTCAAGAATTAAAAAATTTACAAATAACACCTCAAGATTAAATGATAATGTTGATGCTGCAATTGTAAGATTTACTAGAGTTTGAACTTTCTTAGTTGATTTCCTTTTTTCAAAACCTTCTCTAAGCTACCCCTCAATCTCTTACCTGAAACATTTTTCTTCTTGATTTTGATTTCTTTAATTCCAATATTGTTCTTTTCACAAATTTTAATCTCATTTTGGTTCAATTGATATGTTATAATACTTGAATATTAAACCATCTCTTCACCTTGTAATCTAACTTTGGAGCTCGCATTCGAGTGTTGGACAATTGATCCATTACCTTGTAATCTAGCATCCACTATTTCCAACATCTTCAAAGTACAATCTTTAACAATTTTGTAAATCTTTTCACTCTCAGCTACTTTTGTAACCAATTGAATATATAGCCCACACAATTCTTTATACCACATACTTTAACATATCTTAAGATCCAAATTGCTTTTGTTGATTCCTAAATTTTCGGCTCCCACGAATCCAAGTTTTACTTTACGTGTCCACCTTTTCAATATGTACTGACTTGGGATCTCCATAATAATTTTCACAATAAAAACTTTCAAAACATGGGAATATAAAATTCCAGCAAACTCGAATTTTTTGCAATTACAATAAACTTTTTCATTTGATGAATCATAAGTAATTGTATGGTAATAGTTCTTTTTATGTAGGGTAATTTGATATTTTATGATTGATCTAACCTCCCCAAAACTTTCAATATAAGAATCATGAGACTTACACCACTCATTTTGAAAGCACTCGAACACCTCAAGAGTAAAAACACTTGCTGCATGTTTCGTAGTTTCAATTCGATACAATAATGAGAGAATACTTATACTTAATTTAAAATCATCCTTTAACTCTTCATATCTATAATATTCAAGGAGTCTTTCAAAGTGATGAAAAACTCCAAGAATTTGTTGTTGATAAGTGACATACCTCTTTACAACACTATTTATTCTCTCACTTCTTTGTATTGTCATCATGATTTGTCTTCTATACATTAAAGCCAAATTTTCCTTTACCTTAAACATGCACCTCAACCAATCATTGTCTTAAAATTCGTATTTGCGCAACATCTCATTCTATACATTTACAAAATCTTCCTCTTCTTCAAAATCATATATGCATGAGCTAAAATCTCTAGCAAAATCTTTGAATTGAGAGAAAACATTACTTAAATGGATGATCGTATTTTGATAAATGTGCCAAATACATAAGCGTTGATGAGTTTCAGGCCATCTTAGTACTAGAGACTTTGCCATTACTACATCTTGGTCTGTAAGAATAGTTTTAGGTCTTTTATCATACATAACTTTCACAAAAGTATCAAATAACTATTTAAATGTGAGAGATGCCTCATCATATAATAATGCAACACTAAAGAATGTAGTCTGCTTATGATAATTAAAACCTACAAGTAATGTAAGGAGACGACTTTTATTTTTCTTCTTGTAAGTTGTGTCAAAGCAAACCACATCACCAAAATTTGTGTAATCTGCTCTCATTTTTGGATCTGATTAGAAAATATTAATTATTAAATCATCTTCATCAACTTGAATAACATAAAAAAATTTAGATCATCAAATTGCATTTTTTGAAAATATTTCAGAACACCTCCTATATCTCCTCTTTTCACATCTCTCATTCTGTTAAACCGTACGTAATTTCTATAGTCATTTGGTATGAAACCTAAATTCTCACGATCACCTACTTGCCTAACCATGACATCATGAGATGCCTTTGGTGGGATTCCTATGTCATTTGTCATTTCAATTTGCATTGTTATAGATAAACTTATCTTTCAGTAAGATTTGTGTAAGTGCGTCTCGTTTAGAATCGGAAGTAGTGATTATGCTCCTCAATAAATAAAGCCACACAGTTTTTCACTTATTTGACGACTTACTATCATTTTAGCTTCACAACCAAACCTTGTTTTAGGGTGAGCTGCTCTCACATACATATCTCGTTTGTCTTTTCCTCATTTACCTTTAGCATTACAACAAAACATTTTGTCAATGAAGTTTTCAGATTTATCTTTATGGTTTCTACTTCGTCTTATCCCAAACCCAACTTGTTTAACATATACCAAATAGAATTGGTAAGCATCTTTTTCTGTCTCAAACTCCATTCCAATTTTTGGTATTAATTTTTTTTGATACAAATGAGTGGGTAGCTTGCAAATCTTGATTACTGTTTAAACTCATAACAGTTGTAAGCTCATCTTCACATTCACTCCTGCCAACTTCATTACCATCTTTAAAGTTTAACTGACGACAAGACGAAGATACACCTACCATAGAATTATTAACTTTGATGAAAAAATGAAAACGGATACTTCACTTTATGATATAGAGAAACACTAAGTATAGAATTCACAATTTAATTAAGAAGGAAAAGTGAATCCTTTAGCATTAAACTTAAATAAATATCTAACAACTAGTGCTAAACAAATTCTTTAAAAAATGTTTAGTTTCTCTATTTGGCATTCCCACATGGTGGTAAACTAGAAACCAAAAAGAAAGAAAAAGGAAAAGGCATCGGCCTTGTTGAAGGTGGAAGAAAGCCAATTGGTACACAACATAATTGGGTTTTATTAAAACGACGTCGTATTGTGGCAAAATATGGTTGAAACAGATTTATTGAAACATAGGATCTAAATTGTCACTCATCAACACTGGAACAATCTATTTCTTTTAAAGAATTAAAATATAAGTTACTTCTTTTTTTCATCACAATCAATTAAGTGTTATTGTATGAAAATCAACTTTTAATGTGATATGGAAGAGACGTCACTTAACACATATGAATTTACATGAAAAACTCTATACATCTCATTAAAGTATTAGATTATACAACATAAGGTCTATTTGTTATAGAAAAACATGTACTTTGGTTTGATAGTTGAACTAAAATTACGTTAAAATATATGGAATATAACTATGTTCCTAAGCAATGGAAAATGGCAACAGTGTAGGCTTGGCTTACAACATTAATATTTGTGCTCACAAGATCACGTCCTATTCCTACCAAGCTTCACATATTTGGAACAAACTAATTGATATAGATGATCTGAACCTGTCTTAAAAATCTTAAGCCTATTCATAAAAGAACACTTGTCTCACTCCATCAAGAAAATCCATTATCTAGACACGAATTGTACCTTGAAGACAATTTGATACCACTAAATGTCAAAGACTTGATTCCTTTTGACAATTAAAACAAACCGAAGAAATGCCAACGCATACTGCAATTATGAGTAATCTTTATAGTTCTTTCTCGCACAACATGAGGATTGAAAATTGAATTGGGTGCTCAAACCTATCAGCCATTAAAAAGCATAGCAAATTAGACTCAGAAGAAGCTCTGAAGTGACCAGATTAATGAAGTAGCTTATGTCATGAAAATTAAAAACAAATCAAATTAGCATATCCCAAGTTTCCTTTTCCATTATTCAGGTTTGGATTTGAAAATATTAGGATAAAATCACATAATAATCTGTTCAAACTATGATTGATTCCACCTTTGGCTAGGCCTAATCAAGCATCATTAACCAAGAAACACTACAAGATTATCTGTTGATAAGTACTATATTTGTTCCAATCGAAGTAGCAAATTGATGCATCAATCAAACAGAACACCTATCTGAAACATGAGAAGAAGCGTACGTTTTTGACAGACGATTATGGCAGAAATGGTTTTATTCTAATCTATTAGTGAGTGTTATCACTTCTTACGTGCATCACAACTGCTAGCTAATTGAGTATTAACTGTTATAGGAAAGGAGACAAGGAAAATTCAACAATTCCAGTGAATATACTTGGTATGGTTTTAGACATTTAATAAGTTGGAATCTGGTTCACCCCAAAACAAAATAAAGACCAATTTGTGAAGTGTGAAACACAGAATACACTCTTGTTACCATATCCCCCCACACACACTAAACTATGATCATACTTCCTAAAATGAGCAAGATGTCAACATCTAACAAAAGCATGAATCATAATTGTCCAATTCCACATGTTTAACAACACATTTTATAGCAACAATGATGGACCTCGAACCCTTCAATTCGAGCAACATCTACAATGCCTTTTCTGTTAATGCCAGGCAAAATTGCCCACTTTATTGCAGGGGTAGAAATAACATTATCCTGAGAACAAAGCATATGAAAATGAATTACCTGCAATTATCCTTAACGAGGTACTGCTTCAGAGCAAGTAGACCATGCAAAGATAAACCAGCTGAAGGTCAAAAGGTAAAATCTAACAGCATAGCATATTCACCCGTCTTGAAATGATACACAATCAGTTAAGAGCCGACTATATGATAACATTTCAACTTGGCCTAGTGTGTGACTATTTAAATAGTTCTTGCAAGGAGAAGAGAATTTGAATAGCTTGAAAGGCATGAAAAGGATAATTGTAGAATGCACCTACATTCAACTTTAAATACATCGCCTAATTAATAATGACTATATCTCCCCTATCTATTCTGGAAAATGAGGAATAAACTAGCAGGAATCCAAAAAGAAAGAATGTGAGCTTCTTGTTTGCTGCAAGACCCCCACCACAACATTGATACATAAAACAAAACCCAGTGAAGAAGCATAGCAGGACAGCACTCAAGAGGTCATGAAAGAAGCCATCTTTCACTCATTCACTTGCGGTATCCAACAAGGGCAGGACCTACTTTATAGAAGCCATAAAGAGCCCATTCCGTTGCATTTTGATGGATCAAAATAGAAAGGAAGATAAACAAAGTGCAAACAAGGCCATATACGTTTATACAGAGAAAAAGGAAATCGATTCAGTTCTATTATTAGTTAGATTAACAAAGAAGATCATATAAAGTCCCTAATGTAAAAGGTCTCATGTCACTTTGTATCCAAAAAGAGAAGAATCGATGTTCCACCAATGGTTGTATCACACCATTCGGAATCCTAGATGAATAACACCAAAACTAAGGTCAGGATTGTAAATTTTACTCAATAAAGTTTGAAACGTTAAAGCAAAAACTGATTAATATCATTACAAAAATCACGGAAGCATAAAAGAAACAACAATTTGAAAAGGGGTTTCAAATAAAACAAAAAAGAATGATAAAAGACACAAACTTTAAGGATAAGTTACCTGGAATAAAGACCAAAGTGAGATTTCACTTCTTTGGAGACATCTAATCAAATATGACTGAAACTGAGCACGCCTTCTTCGGGAAGCAAAATCAAAAAATAGAAGGGAATTGGCTTAGGCGAGAGGAAAGTTGAGACTCTTGGTTTTATTAAAACGTCCACGTTTTGTTTTGTAACAGGGTTAGAACGAAAGTAGTTTACTATAATTATTCTACTTGAAAAATTGCGAAACCTAAGTAATTTATTATAATTAATTTACTAAAAAAAGCCAAGTTCAATTTTAAGTCAGATGAATTTATTAGCTTTGAATCAAATTCAAATATAAATTAAAAAAATTGATCTAAATTAATTTTTCATTTTTATTAATTGCTTAAATATTTAAATAGATATAACGTACACAGAATAATTTTTTACATTAGATGAAAAATGATATCAATTCATTGCACTCTTCATGCAAATGCTTTGAGATTTAAATTAAATTTGGGCAAAATATTCGGGATATAATATGATAGTTAATATTATTTCATGCACATTCAGCGGAACTAAGTCCAAATCTTTTGTCTAATTTTATGGTGTCTTATTCTGTTTTATAAATTTCAGTCATTTATTTATGTGAGTCCCGCGTGACACTTACATAAATAAACGCGGGACTCGCATAAATGAATGGTTGAGATTCATAGATTAGAATAAGACATCGTAATATTGGACAGAGGATCCTGTCCCAACGAAACTAGTAGGGCACGTATAGAAAATGTGAGAATTACATATAATTTCCAAGAAATGTGTTCTGTTTGTTGCAAACATTCAACCATAATCCAGTACAAGTGTAGAAGTGCAAAAACGAAGAAAAGCAGTAGAAAGGGACCTAAAGCCAAAAAGAAGAGAAAAAGAAAGCCAAAGACTAATCAATGTATGGAGTGCTGATCTTAATTTCCGGAGCAACCAGAATGAGTACCTGACGCCCACTGCGATCCACACACGTAGCAGAACTCGAACTTACATCTGCATGCGTTTTTCACACCACCACTCACTTAAAATTATATATGTCTAGAACAACGTCTTACTATTCCAAAGCTTATATAACTTAATTTTCATAAATGAGTTCTTATTATTTTAATTTTTCATAAAATCTTATGAAATACTTTTAAATTTAGAGAGAATAGTGATTCAAAATGCATGGAAAAGAAGAAGTGACCTGCAAGTGATGTGGGGGCAACCCTCTGTCCTCTCTACATAGAAGTTGCAGTTAGGGCATCGACTCCATTTCTGATTCCTAGCTAGTTGAACCACCATTAGGTCTTCTCTTTCTCTATCGTCCGTGTTCAATCTCTGTACCTCGTCGCATTCAAGCCCTGCATGCCACGGCACGTTGCATTGTACACAAAACAACCTGTGACAGTACGGACACTCCGACTCTCTTATCACCTTGTCATCATCAACGATCAGCATCGCTGAACAGTCCCTGAAAGGACAGTAAACCTTCGCCGATTCTCGGATTGCCTCCTCGCAAAGCGCCTTCTCCCATGAATCAACCACTTCCTTGGGAAGTACACCCCTGCATATGTCTATCTCCAACACTCCATCGCAGTTGAATTCCAGGCACGTGACCGTGAGGACTCTCTCTTCGATCTTCGTTGCGACGTGCTTGGTTATGCAATCGGAGCAAAACGAGTGATCGCAGTTGTTGGTTCTGAACATTTGATCTTTCTCTTTCCTCTCAGCGCAAATCTCGCAAAAGAGTTGCGAAGATTCACCGGAGACAGTCACCGGCGATGGTTCGATCACCGTTATGGCCGACGAGCCTGTACTGACCATTTTGGAGAGAGTGACGCAGCCCACAAGGGTCTCTTGTAACTGCAACTCTTGAGCAAAATCGGCATCTGAAACAGGGAACAACTCTCCCACGTCTTGGTCGCACAGTGCAGCTAAGTAGAGATCATCAACGAAATCAGAGGTGTCGAGGTGGATGTGTGCCATGGATATGATCTCCGTGAGTGTAACTGAACGGGCACTCTGGTTGGACTCTCGCTGTAAGCGTCTCTCTCTCTCCGCGGCGCGTTATTGCCCTTGTGCGAGAAATGAATAGGGAATAATAACAACGAATTGAGAAACGGCGCTTGCTTTGGAAGCTTTGGAAGTTACTTCGAGGTGAAGCACTAAGTGGAATTACTTTGTGGCTGGTCCAATCAAAAGACACGCATTATATAAGAAATTTATTTATTTATTTTATGGCATTTCAGTTGAGATTTATATATTTTGAGGCGGACTGGGTTCGAATTCAAATTCTTTTTGCACTTAATCCAAACTTAATATGGTACTAGATAACAAATAATTATGTTTAAATTTTTTTAATAAAAACTTAAAAATAAGAAAATTCAATAAAAATCATTTTTGTTAACATAAAACAATATATAGCAAATAATTATGTTTAAACAATTTATAATTATTAATGTATTTATCTAAAAAAGTTCAAATTTCATATTTTAATTTCAAATTTCAATTACTAAGATAGTTTTAGACTCAATTATCTTATTTTTAAAAATATTTATGTTTTTTTTTACAAGAGAAAGAGAACACTATAACATATTAATCTAACGCTCGCAAGGCTCTACGGTAAATGACTCCATGCACATCCTGTTGTATGAGCTCTAGAATTGGCAATGGAAGCTCTTGAAGAATATGAAGGCTCGGGCTACTCTGAACTGCAAAGGCGGTCAGTGCGTCTGCACATTGATTTCCTTTCCGATGCACGTGATGGAGTTGCACCTCCCAGTCTTATTGGAGTAATCCACGGATACCTGCCAACAAAAAAAAGATTGAAATCAGTCTCGAGTGTGGGAGTCGAAGGCAAATTAATGACTTCTAAAGCGTCCACTTCTAAGATAATCCTGCGATAGCCAAGGGACCAAGCTAACATGAGACTCAAGTTGACTCCCCAGAGTTCGGCTGTTAACGTTGAGCTGCTACCAATGTGCTGTAAGAATCCTCCGCACCACTGTCCATGACAGTCGTGAATTAATCCTCCAGCAGTAGCTACGTGTGATCCTTGCTTGAAGGCTCCATCCATATTGAGTTTAACCCAATCCGTCGGTGGCTTCGTCCATCCCACTCGACTCCCGACGAGGAGTCCCTGGTTCGACAACACACTGCCTTCCATCTCGCGAGCCGAGAAGATCCACTGCACGTACTCTATGACTATCGTCAGACCATTTTCCGACCACACAAAGTCTTCGTCAAAAAGGCTCTTGTTTCTCCACGTTCATAGCATCCACAAGCGACGCCAAATATGGTAGACCAGGCCCTTGCATATTAGGAATTATTCTTGCCTATAGTTTAGCCAAAACATG
>JANIPM010000005.1:9992148-10017363 GCA_027478405.1 Erythroxylum cassinoides
CATCGATGATGGTTTCTCATTGAGTTCGCAAACTCACCCAAAATTGCATCTAATTTTTCAGGACTGATAGATTAGACACCTAGCTCCGGAGATAGTCTTTTCCTACCGTGTGAGCGTGCTGGCAAGAGAAGCGATGGCACACAGGTCGATCAGCAGGGATGATTTTTAGGATGACTTAGTATAGACTTTTGTATCAGTTTCCTTTTTTAGCTTTGTTTAGGGGACTGATAGACTTGTCTATATTTCTGTTGGATGATCTGTCACGAGAATAGTATTATGGTTTTAAAATTTAGTGATTTCGATATTGTGGTTTTATGATTTCGATGCCATGTGGATTTTAGTCGGTTTGCTTGGTAGTGCACCTTTATAGTGGGTTACATGTCGTAGCGACCTGCGGGCATCCCGATGTGTACCCTACGGTAAGGGGGCGCTACATTAGGTGGTATCAGAGCATAGTTTGGCATCTTTTGGGCATAGTACATTTTAGGCTGGAATCACCGTAAGAATAGCAGAACTGATCGGAATTTCTTGTTTGTTTTAGGTCATTCGTTCTTGGAGATCGAGTTGAACAACCAGCTGACCTGGAATCAGTGGGAGCTAGTAGGGAGTCCCCTATGCCTCATTCGGAGGAGTTGTGTCGGAACCCGATCTGGAGACCGGACTCCAACTACTTATAACTTAACACTCTTACTTTTTCTCTGATACCACAAATGTCGGACCCCGCTCCCGGAGCCCGACTGTCGTTGTCCTGAAACCTTGTGCTTATAACTTTTCTGGGTCCTTAACTGTAACTCTACCTTCGTGACAAGTGCACACTATGTAAACACTAAAATCATGGGTTGAATTATTCATATCAGTTATAGATTTATGTCTCAAGTTCGTTCTGAGATAAGAATAACCTTAAACGGAGTTATATAACTCAAGATATGCCTCAAAAACCTAAAAGAGTTCATAACTGAAACATGCTTTCTTAACCAACCATTCACTTACTTTTATACAAACTTTCTTAATTTAACTCTAAATGATACCAATTTTTGTGGATAGGTAGATATATGTCTCAGAAAACTAATGGTTTAAGCCTCACATCAATTGGAGGTCGGATGAGAGAGTTATGATCTAAACAATAACCCATGCTTAAACTCTAAATCCATTTGAACATCTTTTGGCGCAAATGACATAACTTTTTCTAAAAATATCCAAATTCCTTAGTTCTTATTCCATTGGAAAGATAACATCAAGATATACAATTCGTATTAGAGGTCTTGAAGCAAGATTTAGCCTCAAAACTGGTCAAAAACGCAATTTTCCCAAGATGACCCGTAGCTGTCCGTTAAACGGACATGCAAGTCCGTTTAACGGACACTCACGGCCAACAACACACCAATCCATCCGATAATGTCTATTAAACGGACATCCGTGTCCGCCTAACGGACATGAGCAAGGGGAGGGGTCCTCTTGACCCGTAGCTGTCCGTTAAACGGACTCACATGTCCGTTTAACGGACATGCGTTTTTCCAAAACCCCTTCAACCAATTTTCCAAAGCTTCCTTCATCAAAACTAACTTCATAAACACTTATAATCTTTACATGTTTACTTATTCATAGGTCTAAACACGTCATAACAATCCAAACAACAAATTCAATTCATGAATTTCTCAAAACTCAACTAAATTGGTTCATCATAACCTCAAACTTCAAACATGCATCAAAGCTGTCACTAACATCAATCTTATATAACATCATAACTTGTATCAACTATAACTCTTAACTCCGATGTCGAAATCTTGCATACTTAGTCTCGTTGGAAAGATAAAAGAGCAAGCTACAACTTCAAAGAAGGCAACTTTGGCCAATTCTATGTCAATTATTCACTAATTTCCTTTGGATCAGCATACACATTTTCATTCTACATTCAACCTCAATGCACATGATTTCCTACATTCAAAAACATCATGTCATTTACTAAATTTCTCTCTTGCTTTTGCATAATATCTCATATGTATCACCATAATTCATACTAAGGGTTTCTCAACTCACCATCTATACATGATTCACATTCCAATATCATAATCATCTATAACTCAAATCACATACAAAACACTCATTTAATTTCATTTTCATATTTCTAATTTTCACTTCAAGGATCGGGGTCCAACAGTTCTTCTTCCAAATCATTCCAACAAATCATGTAGAGAACTCAACTCATGCTCTTAGTGACCTCAATTATTTGCTTATAGAATTTCAACAAGTGTTTTCAGACCCTATTGGTTTACCTCCACGACGCAACCAAGATCGTCAGATTCCATTACAACTGAATTATCAACCTATTAGCGTTCGTCCCTATCACTATCCTTATTATAAAAAAACTAAAATTAAACGAATGGTGCAGGAGTTTTTAAAGTTTGCTTTAATTCGACCTAGCAATAACCCATTTTCTTCATCAGTACTCCTTATAAAAAAATATGATGGAAGTTGGCATTTTTGTGTGGATTATAGAGCCCTCAACAACATTACAATCAAGGAAAAATATCCAATTCCAATCATTGATTAACTCTTGGATGAACTATATGGTTCTAGATATTTCTTGAATTTGGATTTTACGTTCCAGTTATCATCAGATTTGGGTTAATAAGAAAGATATCAACAAAACTCCCTTTCTCACACATGCAGGGCACTACAAGTTCATCGCCATACCATTTGGGCCCATTAATGCCTCTGTCACATTTCAATGCCTTATGAATGACTTATTTCGACCATATCTATGCAAATTTGTACTCGTTTTCTTTGATGACATTATAGTTTACAGCAAGAATTGGTCAGACCACCTCTTACATTTACTTACTTTTTTACTAATTATAGCTTATAACTAATTACTTGCAAAAAAATCCAAATGCCGCTTTGGAGCGGTGCAGGTGGACTATTTGGGACATCTTATCTCATATGAAGGAGTTCAAGTCGACCCATCCAAGACTCAAGCAGGGAACAATTGGCAAACTCCTACTTCACAAAAAGGGGTTCGAGAATTTTTGGGACTCGTAGAATATTATAAGAAGTTCATCAGTGGATTTAGGGGTATAGTTGCTCTACTTGCTCGTTTCCTATCCAAAAATGAATTCCTTTCAACTTTCAAGGCGGCTATTACTTTTAAAAGATTAAAGCAAGCCTTGATTACCCCTCCAGTACTATGGTTGCCAAATTTTACATAACCATTCATAATAGAAAGTGAAGGTCTTGGGCTATTCTTATTCAAAATGAACGTCTTGTGGCATATTACAGTGAAGCTCTTAAAGGATCCTCTATAGCTCTATCTACATACAAAAAAGAAATGTTGGCCATTGTTTAGGCTATTTGAAAATGACGACCTTATTTGTTAAGGAAACCCTTCTTGTTAGGGAAACCCTTCATTGCGCGGACAGACCTATGAAGCCTAAAATATCTTTTAAAGCAACACATTACAACTCCCACACAAACACGATGGTTGCCCAAAATCTTGGGATATGATTACAACATTTAATACAAAAAAGGAAAGGAAAACCAAGGAGCTAATACATTGTCACGAATGGTTGAATTTGAATGTCTTACATTATCATTACCAAAGTCAGAATGGTGGGCCACACTCCAACTAATGCACAAAAAAATGTAACTTTTTTGGGCCTGATATGCGGACAACAATGAAGAATCACATAAGGGGTGTGATGTGTGTCAACACTGCAAACATGAATGCACCGATCCTGCTGGCCTCCTTTAACCTCTCCCGATTCCGCATTAGGTATAGTCTGACATCTCAATGGACTTCATTGAAAGTCTTCCTCCTTATCACAGTTATATAGTTGTGATGGTGATTGTCGATCGACTATCTAAATATGTACATTTCGTTGCCCTTAAACATCCATTTACCGCTATAATGGTAGCAAAGGCATTCATTGATAGTGTTGTCAAACCTTATGGAATTCCTTCATCCATTGTCAGTGATCGAGACAAGGTATTTATAAGCAACTTTTGGCAGATGTTGTTTCAACTCCATGACACAACTTTGAAGACAATTTTCAGTTATCATTCACAAATTGATGGACAAACAGAGGTTGCCAATCGAACCTTGGAGTAATATCTCCATTGTTTTACCAGTGATCAACCAAAAAGTTGTTTGAATGGCTCTTATAGGTAGAGTATAGTTACAACACATCCATACATTCCAGCACTAAGCTCTCACCCTTTGAAGTTGTTTATGGGATACCACTACCAGGCTTGCTCTCTTACATTCTAGGTACCTCAAAAGTTCAGGTAGATACTCTGCTTCATAGCCGGGCTCATAGTTTGAGTGAATTAGGCCATAATCTAACTATTGCTCACAATCGTATGAAGATTCAGGCTAACAAGCATCGTAAGGAAGTTGTCTTTGACGTAGGTGACTATTTGTATTTAAAACTTCAACCATATCAACAGAAATCTGTAATTTTTCGTCATTCTCTTAAACTGTCCGCATAATATTTTGGTCCAATATGAATCCTAATGCACATTGGATCAGTTGCATGTAAACTAGAATTACTAGCTGGTTTATTGATCTATGACATGTTCCATATGAGTATCCTAAAGAAGCAAGTTGGACCTGTACCGTTAGTCTCACCAAATCTTCCACCTGTCTCTGACGACTCCACAATTCTTCCTCACTAGAGTCTATTTTGGATAGTCGCATCATTCACAAGTGTAATTACCAACCCAAGATAGAGATTTTGGTAAAATGGGATGGAACTTTATATGAGGATGCAATGTGGGAAAACAAGTGACGTTTTTCGAGGACTTATCCTAGCTTTATCCTTGAGGACAAGGATACTGTGAGGAGGGAGGACTGATAAGGGACTCAAGTGGTATGCTCTTGAAGGAAGACCAAGTCAAAGGCATGCTCACATTTGATACTCCTCATATCTACATGCTCCTATCCTTGTGTTGTTGTGGCTATATTCTTGTTCTGATATGTTCTGTTAGTGACTTAGTGCTGCTATTTTCTGGTTATGTTAATCACATTGTTATTGCAGTTAACTCATTCGTACTGTCGACTTATATATAGTTGAATGGTGATTTGGATGGGATATGAATGAAATTACTTTCCAACATTCTTCTTCTAACTCCTATCCTCTTTACTTTTCTTTCTTTACTCTCTTTTAAGTGTCTTGAGTCCCTATCACTCTTCTTCGATTGCTCTAAGGTAATGCCTTTTTGGAACTTGTATGCCACTACCTGTTAACTTTATTTATTTTTAGCTTAACAGACTTGTATTGTTTATTTAAACTGTAGTCATTTTGTATATGTTTGTAAATAAACACTAGTTAGCTTCTGTTTTGTATATAAGGAAATTTGACTTATGTAAACAGTGAGTTGAAATAAAAAGTCAGTTTTTATTATCTCTCTTCTTTCGGAGAAATGTTACATGGTATCAGAGCCAATAACAGAGGTGTAATCGATCGTCGTTCTTGATCAATTGGAGCGAGATATTGCAAAGAGTTGTCTGTTGATCATCATCGACATATTTATTTTACTTCTGTGCTTGAGGGAGCATCTGAATCAAGGGGTCGAGAGTTAGGGTTTCAGGAACTACATTTTTTCACAGGTACGCATCTAGTTTGAGAAGTTTGTAATGATGAAAGGTGTTTCGCACGAGTTACCCACTGGATCCACTCCAGATCCTAGATTGAGAGGTATGCCTAAAGAAACTCAAATATAACTTCAAGGATTAGACTATCCAGGTATGAGTTTAGATACTGTAGTTTTGAATGGGAATAATTTTTTAAACTGGAGTAGATCGGTTAAAATAGCTCTAGGAGCTAAGATGAAATTAGGTTTTATTGATGGAACTTGTCAGAAACCTAGTCCAGGATCTATTGAATTTGATAAATGGATTAGGACTGATTACATTGTTAGATAGTGGATTTTGAACTCAACGTCAAAGGATATAGTTGAAGCCTTCATTTATACAAATTCTATCCAAAAACCATGGTCAGATTTAGTAGAAAAGTTTGGAGAGAGTAATGGTTCTTTGTTATATCATTTATAAAGACAAATTAGTGCAGCATCACAAGAAATAATGTCTGTAGCTAAATAATTTATTAGTCTTAAGAAATTATGGGAAGAACTCTGGTGTCTCGTGCCTATCCCACAGTGTATTTGTGGGGCGACAACATAGTGTATTTGTGAAGCACTTAGGGCTCTAGCTGATTTGACATCTATGAATCAGTTGATGCAATTTCTAATAGGTCTAAATTACAGTTATGATCATGTTAGGAATCAAATTTTGGTTATAGAACCTTTGCCATCTATCAATAAGGCATACTCTATGGTCTCAAGGGTAAAAAAGCAAAGGAAGATGCAGACGATTTTTAGTAAAGGAATGGAGCATAGTGTTATGCTAGTGAATACGGGAAGTGCAAAGAGGGTCACTGATGGAGGAGGGAAACAATCTAAACAAAAATGGGGTAGTAGTGACAAGAGTGAGATGTTCTATTCTTATTGCAAAAAGAAAGGACATATGAAGGAAAATTATTTTAAGCTCACTGGTGTAACATACTAGTACAAGGAGCTATAGAATAGAAGAGGGAAAGGAAGTGGGAAGTCTGATGCTGCTAATGCAGTGAATGAAGTTAATTCATTAACTGTAGATAACAGTAAATTAGCAGTAGATACTACTGCTAGTACTTCTAATCCTTCCAATCCTCCATTATCTGAATTGATCAAACAAGAATTACTAAAGGTGGTGAAGAATAAAACAATTATAGATCCTCTCATGGTGAACCTGGCACATCTTTCAAATTTTGCAGATACATTTCCTTTCCTAGCTCTTTCTAGTCTTGATGGCCTAGATTTAGATTCATGGATATTAAATACATGAGCCTCAAATCATATGTGTGTGGATATTTTTTTGTTAATCAAATATGTTGTACCTAAAACATTTATATCTATATATTTGTCTGATGGAACTTAGAACTGTGTACATCACATTGGTGATGTTTTCTTACCTAATGAACTTGTCTTGACAGAAACTTTACATATACCTACTTTCAAATTCAACCTTTTGTCTGTTATTAAACTTGCAACCACCTCATTTTTTACCTTCAAATTTTATCCAAACTACTGCATTTTGCAGGACCTGAAGCCTAACCAAATATTGGCAGTTTGTAAGGTTGTAGGTAGGCTCTATATCCTAGATAAGGATTGCTTCAAAGTTGATACAATAGCCAGATATTCTTTGTGTATTGTTGAAAGAATAACCAATAATTTTCATTCTATGTTTATATACAAACTTTGGCATCAACGTTTAGGCCATTTTTCTGACAATGTACTTAAACATATTATTTCTTTTGATAATAAAATTACTAGTGAAGCTGGTGTTTGTGATATTTGCCCACTTGCTAAACAACATAGATTGTCATTTCCTTCTAACACTATTCATACTGCCTCTATTTTCTAGTTAGTGCATGTTGATATTTGGGGTCCCTATAGTCAACATTCTATCAGTGGGGGGAAATATTTCCTGACAGTAGCAGATGATTACAATAGGGCTACTTGGACATATTTGGTGAATCATAAAAGTAAGGTGATTGGGTGTTTGGATAGCTTTTTCAAGATGGTAAGAACTCAGTTTCAGAAGTCTATTTAGACCATATGAACAGATAATAGAGTTGAGTTCTTAAGTGGGAAGTGTTTGAACTTGTTTAGGGAATTAAGAATTCTACATCAGAAGTATTGTGCTTATACACCACAATACATCAATTTCAAACACTGATACTCTTATCACCGAATCTTCATCATCTCATTCTTCAACATTTCCAGTTATTCCCACTCCAATTTTGCATAGAAGCAACAGAATATCTCATAAACCAGTCGGGCTAAATGATTTTACGTCTCAAACAACCACCAACAATGTTTTATCTTCATCTTCTTGTTGTCAGTATTCTGGTTGTAATTCATCAGCCTACACCCCTTTTACTTTCCCTTTTATACCTACCCCACATCTTACCTCCACATACGTATATTTTTTGACAAATGTTTCCAATATTCAAGAACCTCAATCTTATCATCAGGCTAAATATAATGTACATTGGATAAGAGCTATACAACAGGAGTTGACTGCACTAGAATCCAATAAAATTTGGATTTTAACTCCTTTACCAAATGGTAAGAAGGCTATTGGTTTCAGGTGGATTTATAAGGTGAAGTTTAAGCCTGATGGGACTGTTAACCGTTATAAGGCTAAGTTAGTTACAAAAGAGTATCATCAAATTGAAGGAATTGAATTTTTTGCTAGTTTTTCACTAGTTGCTAAAACAATAACTATATGTCTATTGCTACCTATTGCAACATATTTTTCTTGGAATATACATCAGTTATATATGAATAATGCATTTTTGCATGGCTTTATTGATGAGGAAGTGTACATGACACCTTCGGATGGGTATACTAAGGCTGGGCCTAATGAAGTTTGCAAGTTGAATAGGTCCTTACATGGCTTAAAGCAAGCCTTATGACAGTGGAATTGTGAATTTACTAAGCATTTGCTTACTTACAGTTTTGTACAATTCCAATATAATCATTGTTTGTTTACTAAATCCACTGATTCTACTTTTGTTGCCCTCCATATTTATGTGGATGACATTCTATTGGCTGGACCATCTGAAGATGTCTTAAGTGATGTTAAAAGTTTCTGCATTATGTATTTACCATTAAGGATCTTAGCCTAACTAAATATTTCCTTAGTTTATAAAATGCTAAATCATCTACTGGTTTATATGTTAATCAGAGAAAATATGTATTAGATATTTTATCTAATTCGAGTTTAACTAGAGCAAAACTGGTTTCTACACCACTACCTAAGGGCTTGTAGTTAACTAACAAATATGGTCAGTTATTGGATGATGTAGGGCAGTAAGATGTTAACTTTATGTGTTTTTAGCTTAACTTACGTTTATTGTTTATTTAAAGTAAAGTGTAGTCGTTTGTATATGTTTGCAAATAAACAATAGTTAGCTTATGTTTTGTATATAAGGAAATGTGACTTATGTAAACAGTTAGTTGAAATAAAAACAATTCTTAGTATCTCTCTCTTCTTTCGGAGAAATGTTACACTCCCTATTAGCATGCTTTTCAAATTTTTTGTCTTTCCAGGAGTGGTGGACTACCTTCACTACTTACAATTCCTCTTCCTCTATCTATAACGTTGTCACATATTTGTGATGTATCTAGTATGCTTGAAGTAATGTCTTTGATTAAAATGATTTCAGGTGTAAGGATGTTACTAGCTCAACTTCTCTTTCATGAGGAATTCCGATAAAAAGATCAAAAATAGCACCATATTATGGTCCAATCTTGACAATCTCCTCTGTTTGATTTCTTGAAAATTAATACAGATGCTTCAACTCACCAAAATGGCCTAGTGGGGTTGGGCTTTTATGTCTGTGATTTAAATTGTATTTTAAGAGCTATGGAGTATAGAAGCTATGGCTATTTTATTTGCTCTTTAAGTGGCTAAATGCTGAATTCGAATGCACCGATCAATGAATATGTTCGCCTTACAACAATTCAAGCCCTCAATGGTGGTACTCCTGCTGACCCGATGCTTGAGCTAGTCTTAGAAGACATTCTTTAATTATGTCCAACTTTATTGCCTTTAGATATATTTCTTATTCCAGTAATTCAGCAATTCAGAACATTGCAAACTTTAGTTTGTTGCCTGACTAGGAAGTGTCTTATCCTTCTTAGTCCCTGCCAGAATTTTTGATCAGTGGGGTGTTTCTACGATAACAACAACAACAATGTTATAGTAAAAATTTCGTTAAGATGCAAAGTATGAGAAAGTTTAATAATATGCAGTCTTATTTCTAACTATTAGAGAGTTATTTCTAAAGAAAAAGTATTGAAACAATTTAAAAAAGAAAAAAAATAACCAAAAAAATAAATAAATCTTTGTATAAATAAATAAAAATAACTATAAATAAAAGTAAAAAATAAAGAGTAAAAATAAATTCAAAATTAAAATAAACATTTAATTAAGTAAAAAATAGACAAAAAAAAGAAAACAAGTAAGTAAATAAAGCAAACATGCAATTAAAAAATAAACTAAACTAAAGAGAGAATACCAATTGAAAAGATAGTCAAGGTAATTACATGATATATGAAACAAAAAAAAGAAGGAAAAATATTCAAAAGTCCTACGAAGAAAATGACCTCTTTTTGAAAAGAAAATGACTTTTTTTAAATGTAAAATCTTATAATCGTATCTTAGTTTATTAAAGTTTTTTATTAAGGGTAAAATCTTCAGTAAGCTTTAATATGGTCACATCATACCTGATCATCTCCTTCGATTCTTCCTAAGTCTTCATTTTTTCTCTTAAAGTCCTTAAGTACAATTTTCTCATATCTTCTCACTAAGATGTCAAAGATATCTTTTTTTTTTTACATGTTTGAACTATCTAAGTTTTAGTCTCTCTTAACTTATCATCAACGTTGGCACCTTCAATTTGTCCCTCATAACTAAATTCCTAACCTTAGCTCTTCTTGTAAAGTTATACATTTAACGGAACATATTCATCTCTTAACTTGTAAATATGAACCAATTTAATATGTCAATACTATGCTATTCCTCAAAGAAAGGTTGCTACTATGAAAAAAGATATAAAACTATAACATTGACCTGTATGCTTTGGGGTTCTTTATCAATTACTTAGAATCATGATAAAAAGAAAAAAAAACGAAATCTTTCTACCACCAGACCAAAGACTTAGTATACAAATCATTATTATCATTATCATCATACATGAAATTTTGCATTAAAGTAAGGTCTGAAGGATTTGATAATACGCAGTCTCACTTTTACATAATAAGTAGAATGTTTTCAGTAAACTTATATATAGATGTGACAGATTTGGTTTACAAATCTAAAGACAAATATTTTTTTTGAACTAAGAAACGGTGTCGTTGGAAGGACACTATTCCCAGGAAGTTAAAACGCATGTAAATACTCAAATACTACTGAAAGTGTCGTGCTTGAATATCTGTGTAAATCGAATTTGTTGGACAGAGTTGAGGGACTTTGCTTGTGCAGGTGGCTTTTGTTTTTGTTTTTCCGAGTTTGTGCGTGTCTGTCTCCTCCACTCTGTAATCTTATTGCGTATAACGACACACACGAAACCAAAGCCTCTTTGATCCTTAAAATCATTCAGGTAAAATATCCTCATATTCTTCTCTCTACTCCATCCTCTATTTCTTTCCTTTGTTCGATCTTGATATTCCTGCTTTTGAACTTTTAGTGCTGTTATTAGAGGTTTGGATCATAATTGTTCAGACCCAGATGGGGTTTTCCTGCTCTAATTCCATAATTTGTATCCATCTGCGAATCTTTTCAGTTCTTTTCCTTTTGGGTCTCTCTAATTTTTCTTGGGAATCACACAATTGCTTGACTGGTTGTTGTGTTTGCCTTATTTTAACCTTGTTTTTGCTCGAAGTTTGTAGCTCTTTCGCGTTTCGATTTTGTCCGTGTTGTTTGATTTTGTGTTTATTACTTTGATAACTTATTGTTACAGTTCTTGTGAACTTAAGAAAATTTTCCTTGCTGTTATGTTGTCTTAGTATTTGTATCAAGCAACAATATTGCGGATGCAACAAGCTCTCGGAAAGTCCCTAGTTAGAATTTGGTAGAACCAAGATTCTAAATCTTCAGCTTTTTGTGATCTCATAGGAGCGTGTTTATGGCCTTTGTTTATAAAAATATGGGTTACTGGTTTCTCAAGTTGGAATGGACTCTGGCAATTTTGTTTTGCTATTCACAGGAAAAGTTAAACGTGTTTAGGTTCAGTAGGATGGTTTTGCATTCATTCTTGGGCTTATTTCTGTCTTTTTGTCTGTCTTTCTTACTTGATATCATGGTTTTAGCTGAATGCTGAGATTTTCTTTCTCACATGCTATTTGGCAGAAAATGATTCAAATGTGGTTGTCTCTATGAGCCAATTCCATCAATCTATGCTCCTATATGATAGGTAATGAAGGGATTTCCTGACGACGCAGCTGCTTCAAAATGCTCTCCAAATTCTAAAATTGATACTGCAAGTCACTTGTTAACATCTGATTGTTCAGATTCAGGATCTAGTGAAAGAAAGTCTTCGAAGTCTTTGTCATGGTCAAGCATCTTTGCATCCGCTTTCTCTGTCTTTGAACTACACCGTGACTCATCAACCTGTGAGAAAAAGTCATTTTCTACTAGAAACAATGGTTGGACATCTGCTGTGAAGAAAATTGTTGCAGGTGGGGCAATGAGGAGAATCCACGAGCGTGTTTTGGGACCTAGCAAAACTGGGATACCAAACACGGTTAGTGACATTTGGCTTCTAGGTTTGTGCTATAAACTTTCACAGGAGGAGTGCTCTGGGGATGAAGGGACTAGTAGTGCAGTATCTGCATTCACACATGATTTTTCTTCACGGATTCTGATGACATATCGAAAAGGTCTGTTTTCCTAAGTAGTCTAACATATATAAAATATGGCTTTAGTGATTGAACCAATATGGTACATCATATTCATTTATACAGGTTTTGATGCTATTGGAGATTCAAAATACATAAGTGATGTAAACTGGGGTTGCATGCTTCGGAGCAGCCAGATGCTTGTTGCTCAGGTCCATTGCTCTTTCATCGTCTCATTTGACATTTGATCCAATCAAGGCATTAAAACAAAATGGATTTGGATTATGGAAGCCTGTTTTTTATTGATTTACATGTTAGAAGTTTTAAACATGAGATTGATGCTTTAGTAGTTATTTTTCTTCATATTCCATCTGAGACAACCTTGATTGATGACAGAGATTTAACATCAGAATTGCTGTCAGTTGTTTCTCTTTGCTTTCTCATACTACTGATGCTTCTTGGTCTTGGTGCATGAACTTTTTCATTCTTTGTAACATTAATTGATTTTGGCATTGCCCTCTTGACAATGTTTCGATTGGCATGTTCCACTAGACATTGATAGTATTTTGTTCCTAATTTTGCAGGCATTGCTATTTCATCGATTGGGGAGATCTTGGAGAAAACCTTTGCAGAAGGTGAGCCAACTATCTCAATTTTCTTGCAGTCATGAATTTTGTCATTATTCTTGTATCTAGTGCACATGGTCTTTTTCATTTAAGTTCATTATTTATTGGTCCAACCATGAAAATTTAGTACAATGTAAATTGTTAGCAGTCATGAATTATGTCACTTCTTTCATTGACTATGCAGCCATGGGATGAAGAATATGTTGAGATCTTACACCTTTTTGGTGATTCTGAGGCATCTGCCTTCTCTATCCACAATCTTCTTCAAGCTGGAAGTTTGTATGGCCTTGCTGCTGGATCATGGGTAGGTCCATATGCCATGTGCCGCTCCTGGGAATCCTTAGCCTTATCTAAGAAAGAGGAAATGGACACTGGCTCCCAGCTTCCAATGGCTGTTTATGTTGTTTCTGGAGATGAAGATGGGGAACGAGGTGGAGCTCCTGTATTATGCATTGAAGATGCCTCTAGACACTGTCGCGAGTTTTCCAAAGGTCAAGCAGATTGGACTCCAATCCTTCTCTTGGTTCCTTTGGTTCTTGGACTTGAAAAAGTTAACTCCAGGTCAGCAATCAAGCTTTGCATTGTATTCTTCAATCTGAATTCACTATTGCATGGAGTTGGGTGATTGATGTACTTGTTTGTTTGCAACTTGAATTAATTAAAATGCATTATTTAACTTTACCATCAATTTTGCATGTTATGATACTATCCTTCCTCCATTTTTATGGTAAAATTGAATTGGGAACAGAAGATAGATGGAGACAAAAGCACAAAAGAGTTTCTTTGAAAATAATGCACAATTGAGTAATTTTATGTCAGCATAGTGCCGGAAATAACATTATATGAGTAATTTTATTCCAGCATAGTGCCGGAAATAACATTATATAATTCCTTTCTTCTGGGTAATACACTCTAATCTTTGTGCAATGTTCAGTGTGTGAATATGATTCATGAACTCGCAGTATTTCCAGTTGCACAAATTTCAGAAACCAAGTGAACCACTGTTAATTGTTTGTACAATTACAACTAGCACCTTCTTGATACGCGGATTAATAAACAAGTAACGCGATTACTTTGTCAATTTCTACTAGGTATATTCCATCTCTGCAGGCAACATTCACTTTTCCTCAAAGCCTTGGCATTTTAGGTGGGAAACCAGGTGCCTCAACCTACATCGTTGGTGTACAAGATGATAATGCTTTTTATCTTGATCCACATGAAGTTCAACTGGTAAAGCATTTATGCTATGAAGGTCTTTGAGATTAATTAATCTTTTATATATGTTTCATGCCTATAATAATTGCAAATTGATCAACAAATTGCCAACATTAATTTACTAAAAATGCTTCATGAGGTTAGTTTGTAGTAATATGCTGCGCTATTTGATGAAGTTACTGAACCCACCTTTTGATTTGGAAGATCATTCCATTGAACCAAGCCATTTGTACTGAGAGTTTGGCCCATGGAGTGCAATAATGGAGGCCACTCTTGGTATCTATATTAGAATATCTACTGACAAAAAGATGAAACTGTAAATTGCTTTGAAATTAAGCACTGCCTGTAACTTCAGAAATTTCTCAGAAACCCCTTAAGCCACAGGTTGGAAAATATTTTCTTTTAGCAAGAATCTGGATGAATGCTGTAATGAAGTTGAGGTTGCAAATTTTATTTCAAGATTTATTGCTTCACTTTTACATATGAATACTAATTACAATCTCAAGCCGAGGTATGATGTGTCCATGCACTCTAGAGAGAGAGAGAGAGACGCAATATGATGAGCATAAAACAAAATAAGACTGAGAGGTGGCACTAAGTCATTCCTGATTGTAAATTCACAGTTAGAACAGCAACGTATTTAAATGATATTGAATGTTCAGTTGAGAATTTGACACAGCTGCTAGCTGGAAATTTGTTGAAATTGCCACAGTGAATCTGATATTTTGATCGAACTTATATTGTTGCTTCCCAGGCAGTCAATGTTAGTAGACAAGATGTTGAGGCTGATACTTCCTCATATCACTGCAGGTAAGTTTAATGTTAACCTGTGATTCCTTATGCAGTAACTTATGAAAGTGGAAATTCTCCTGTGCTTTGCTTATTCCTTTTTCTTGAAATAATTTAACCAGCTTAATACGATACATTCCCCTGGACTTGATTGATCCATCCTTGGCAATCGGATTTTATTGTCGGGACAAAGGTTTGCCACATATCATGGGACATTATTTATGAGTTTTCTGGTTATTTTATCTTATGCAACTCATTGACCGGTGTATATCACTGTACACTGCTCGACAGGTGATTTTGATGAATTTTGTTCACTGGCAACCAAGCTGGCAAATGATTCAAAGGGTGCACCCTTATTTACTGTAGCTCATTCACATACACTGAGAAAACAGGTCAACCATGAGGACATGATAAATGATGGTAGTGAGATTCCTGATATTGATTCTCATGGTGTTCTAGCAATTAGTGACGCAGAGGGGAATACACATGAGGATGACTGGCAACTGCTTTGATTGGAAATCGGAAGTTGCGTGGGGATTGTGTTATTGGGTTGGATGGAGTACCAATCTTACACTCTAGCATCCGCGGACTTAGTCTACCCTTCATTTGTTCATAAGTTAATGAATTCGCCATGTAGGAAGTACGTTAAGGAGTCGATGATTCTTTCACAAAATTTTCTTTGCCTCATATTTGATGTTGTAAAATAAATGTCAGGAGTTCAGTTCAGCCGCAATACCATTTTATCCTTGTTCCTTTGCCTCCTTTTTTCTTTTAGATATCTTCATTTTTATCTTTCTCAATACTTGCTTGATTGCCATTTATGGAAAGCCTCTTGAGTGAATTGTTTACAGCTCGATATACCAGGTTACCTGCTGACTTCAAACTAAAGACAGACAGAACAGGTTCGATAACGTTTGATGTCTGGGCGTCTTTGAGAATTATAGGTATGTTGGTGCAGCCACACTATATAGGCATCTTTCCTCGTTAATTATGTTCATCGTAAGCCTGGACTGGTAAAACATCTTACACTTCGAAGAGTATAGGCACAAAGTGCCCAGTTCGAATGTAGATTGAAACACGAGATTACAATAATAATTTGTTCTGTCAGATTCATTCATCCCCTTTAACATTATCAGGTTCATCTTGTAAAGACGAAGGAAGTGGGCAGATTCCATGATAGTGATTTAAAGAGTTGATAGTAACAAATCATTCCCACATTCTCATTTTCTTTAATGACTTCCGCATAAAGTTTTTATACTTTTAGACAATTTGGACATCTGTTTTCCAACTTAGGATATAAGATTAATGTCTTTTCGCACTCACCCAACCTTTCTGTCGCACCAACTACATTTCAGGAAGCCTTCTCATTAGTTCCAAACCGAGCATGCAGAATTGCAAATTTAGACTTTTAGGTAACATTACACAACGTGAGTAACTAATCTCATGTCACCAAACCAAAGCCCTGCTTTACTCTTTCTAAGTATCACTCTCGTATCTTTCTTTACTTTATCAGACGCTGAGATAAGAAGCTGAGTATGGAAACTTAGAAAATCCTGAAGGAGTGTGGACATGATTCCACTTAGAACTCCCTCTCTTATCATCTACATCCACGATGAACGCCCCTCCATCACACTCCCCACAAGCTGCACCACCCATCACGAACACTCTATGATTACTCTTATCCTTGGAACATCCAAGAACTGTGGCACACAAAGTTGTCCCGCTAATCCAATCCGGAACTGCAACCACTGAACTCACTCTCAGCTTCTGATCAGTACCCTTTTCAATTCCTTCTCTTGACTGCCGAAGTTGTTCACCACCTAAAACCCACCACCATTCATTTTCTCTTGTCTTCACATTGTTGCTAAAGCACACAGGAACGTTGGCTCCTCTTGGACTAGTACTCCCAAAAGGCCAAACCTCATCAACCCGTGACCACATCCGAGTAACAGGATCGTAACACTCAGCATCAGACCTAAACTGCCCTTGACTTTCACTTCCGTAACCACTCACAACCCAGAACCTTGAATCACCTTCCCAAGCCAATCCTTGACTCTCGTCTCTCTCCTCAATCATATCAGGCAGCGTTGTCCACTCGTCTCTATCAACGTTGTACATCTCTGCCGACTTCAATGCATTCTTTCGACCGTCGTGCCCTCCGGCGACATACACGGTGGACTCCCCCACTACTGCACATGCAAAGAAAGAACGTGCCGCCTTCATCGGCGCGCCGCGTCTCCATTTGCCGGCTGTTTCTCCGATCAAGTCTAGGATGTACAGGTCACGCACTGGTTCCAAGGTCGTCGGATCCCAACCTCCTAATAAGAGAATTTTGCCAGAGGATTGAAGTGTTAAACACTGACAAAATATTGGAATACCGTCTTCAGGTCTGGTCCTTTGCCAAAGGTTATGTGTTGCGTTGTAGATGCTAAGAGCGTACTGTGGAGTTCCGTTGATGTTCTGCTGTGGTCTTTGTCGTTTCCGTCCTTCTTTCTCTTCTTTCTCGGTTGTCCTTCCCGTGGCGAAGCCACCATTGGATGGTTCTGTTGAGTCCACCGCCGGGAGAGGCTGGACAAGGCAAAGAATCTCCTCTGAAGTGGCTGATTTTCTTCTTTCTTGATAGAATGAAGGGTGTGAAATTAAGCTTTGCCATGTGTGACACACAGATTTCATACAAGAATGGAATTGATACGGTACTCTAATTAGACAGTCCAGTGCTATGTCATTAGGCAAGCCTGCAATTAGCTGCTGCTCTTCTTGTTTCTGTTGGAATTCCATTGAAGATGCCTAAATTGAGCTGTGATGAAACAGAGGAGAGAAAATCGTATAAAGTTGCAAACTTTTGAGATGAAGATGGATTGGAAAAGTGGGGAAGCATAAACCCCAGAAGTAGTTACTAAATCAGTGTACTTTTCAATGATTTTTTTCTTGTTTCTGTTAAAAAGCTATTGAAGAGTCCTAAACAGAACTGAAGATGAAACGGATAAGACGAATAATGAGAGAAATTTGTGTATAGTTGCAAACTTTCAGACAAAGTTGGTGTGGACAAGGAGGATGAAGGGATAGAACCCAGAAGTAGAGAGTCGAACACGCGAGTTTTTCAACGATTGTTTCCTTGTTTCTATTGGAACACCATTGGAGAAGCCTAAACTGAACTACAGGTGAAACAGAGGAACGGAAAATTAGAGAAAATTGTATATAAAGTTGCAAGCTTCAACAAAAAGGGGGGTTTGACAAGGAGGTAGGGGCAGAACCCAGAAATGGTTAGTGAACCACTACAGTTATCAATTATCCTCGGAGCGGGAGGTCAGATAGTTGCAGAGTAGTAGTATTCATGGTTTAAATAAGGCTGTTGAATATGTTAAGGTTTGAGCATGGAGGGTTCATAACAGAGGAATTGCATAGGCTCTTTGGATGACTAGTTGATGCTTGAATTGCAAGGGTTTAGAAGAAGAAAAGGGTATTTAAAGTGAAATAGCAGAGGCCTACTATGGTGCCCGTTGGTACATCAGCCAATCAGTAAACAAGAAGTCACTGCCTGTTTCATTTCACGGATGACATTGCTTTGACACTCCATTTTGAAAAATAAAGCAGATTCTTTAACTAGTGATCTTGATATGGAGTCTTAAAAATGGAAGTATCTGTTTGGCTAGTAGTTTATTTTTTATAAGTTTATCTAGTGTGAGCAGATATTAGTTTAAGAATGAATAATTTAAAGAAAACCCTCTTAAAATACCTTAGGTTAACCCAAAAAAAATAAAGGTGTACTTCTTTATGCTAATTGCAATTGGGACTTGAGACCATACCTTCTATTTTATATATAACAACCTGACCTAACTATTAACTAATTCGGACAAGGTAAGAATTTAGACAAGTCTACTTTTAATTCACTTACTTAAGTTAGTGTACTAAACACGAGCAAACAGGACGTATTCCTCTGTCCCTAAATACTCTAGCTCTTCTGTACCCCTTACATTCGAGCCATTCATTCTTAATTAATATCATCTTCGATGAGTAAGATTAGATATTTACATAGACGTTTTAAGTACACGAAAGTAAGTTGGGACAATGGTAAGCTTAGTAAACTTAAAGAAAGACTATAAAGAGTCAAGTCCATACGAACATCATTTAGGGGATAACGCTAAGAATGGCAGAAAGAAGCACAAATTGCTTCCATTATTAGTGGTGGTGAGGACTGAGGACTGGGCTTGGACAAATGCCCTTCTAGAAGAAAAGTGTGCGGCATTTTAGTTTTTGTTCCATTTGGGATTCTACATCCATTTGTCACCGTCCACCGTCACCGTCATCTATCAACTTTTGTTATTCTTTTTAACTATTAGATATTTTAATTCAATTTACAAGAGGCATTTTAGTTTTTGTTCCATTTGGGATTCTACATCCATTGGTCACCGTCCACCGTCACCGTCATCTATCAACTTTTCTTATTCTTTTTAACTATTAGATATTTTAATTTAATTTTGTAAAATTTTCAATGATTAACAAATTAAAAAAATATCATCAAGTTAAATAATTAAAACTTGTATTAATTATATTACTTCCGGGAAGATTTTGTGTCTCAATTATCTTATTTTAATTCTATTTTTATTCTAAAATAACATTATTTTATATTCGGAACAAAAAATGCCTCGAAAAAATTGGAGTTTGATTAATATGACTTCTTAGTTAAGTGCCCAATGATGAATTTGTACGTAAAAACTAGACTTAAAGATGAATTCACAGTGTAAACTTCTACATATAAGGAGTTATTACATACTGATTGGTTAACTGCTAATTAATTACTAGCCTTGTTCAATATTAGGTTCTTTAATAGCTTCAATTCTCAAATTATCACTGCAAACGACGGGTCCGTAATTAATCTAACCAAGGAACATACTCAAGAAGCTAGAGAATTATCAACTAGAAAAATATTCCTCTATTTTTATTTTTTAGTGTCTTGAGCTAAAGACCTCTTACGGAAAAAAAAAAAAAGCCTTAAGAAGTTGAAACCAATTAGACTATTTCTACTTGTCCACAATGTCTTTTTCAAGATATCCTTTAGCTTTATCTCATTTAAAGCATGGGTTTGATAAATGGAGGGATGAGTACCCAAAAAAAAAACTAAAGACAGTAATATTCATTTGGATTATTTATACTCCAATTAGCTCACTCCATGTATTTAAAATTCTATTATAAATAATTAAACCATAAAATAAAAAATTTAAAATTAAAACATTCGATTATTATCAAATAAAAATTAATTAGTTTATTTTAATTTATAAAAATAAATTAACTTATAAAAATTAACCCACTAAATAATAAATTGATAAATTTTTAACAATAAAATTATTACAATAAATTAAATTAAAAAATGAATCCTTTGAACAGTGACGTATAATAATTAACACATGAAAAATTCAAAAGGGCATGTTTGGCGTGCTAGACAAATAAAGGCTAAACAAGGACAAACAAACAAAAGGTTCTTCTAGAAGCTACACTTATATAAATATATAAATTATATAATAAATTAGATGTAGTATTATTTTTTATGGATAATAGTGATGTTTATGGCTTTTCATAATTGGATGGAGTAATGATATGTGGCAACCACCCGAAGCCAAAAGCTAAAAGACCAAAGGCAAAGTCTTCTAGAAGAACAAGTTGACACCACAGGAGTGGGTCACACGAAACCACCTCTAATTGTAATTTAATGACAACACTTAACTTAGGAAAACTGGATTAACCATATTTTTATTTATTTTATTAGGAAAATGGGATTAGTTATTTTAAGTAATCAACCATTTTTTTTACTGCTTGTTTGATTGAGCGCGTGGAGAATAAATAAATACTTTTTCTTATCACAAAGTTTTTTTTAAAATGATTGTCTGACTGTAAAATATAAAAACACTTTTTTAGTAAATATAACTTTTTTGGCAACTAAAATACAGCTTTTTTATAAACTCAAATTTGAAACTTTTTAAAAAAACACTATAAAAAAGTCAAATAATATTATATAAATTTTAAAATAAACGCGAAGATGTGTTTATGGGTACTGTAGAAATTATGTGTAAAAATATAAGAACAAAAGGAACTAAAAAATAGTTTCATTAATTGATCTGAAAATTATACCTAAAAAGTACTTTTTTTACAAGTTTCAAATTTGAACTTCTCAAAAAGTTGTATTTTAGCTTCCAAAAAAGCTATTTTTATAGAAAACAATACTTTAAGATTTTATAGCCAGACACTTATTTTTATTAAAAATAACTTTTGTAGTGAAAAAAGTATTTATTCACTATCCAAAAGTTGAAACAACCAGGCAAATGGGAGATTTGAATCTCCCTATCACATTCCTTTTCATGATGTTTGCTATAGATTAAGGCTAGCATGTCCTACCATGCAAATCAATGCTAATGAACAATAACATTATTAATGAAGTGTAAGGTGTATATATATGGCCTACACTACCATTACTACAATAACAACTCCATTATTAATGCATGCTAACTAAAAGACATTATAACTATGGGACAAGGACAAGACCAATTTGATTGATAGGCATATAGATGCCTGGAAACAATTTCTACCGATTAAATTATCCTTTTAGTGGAAGACCATTTTGGTTTAGGCTTTATAAAGAAAGCAGTGAAGTCAATGTTCATAACAAAAATCTCTAAGGCACATGGGCGTTTGTTGAATGGGATACAGATAAGTCACAAGTGGCTTATAAATCATTAGATAAGGAACAGAATATGGAGCCAACATGCAAGGTGGTGGCTTTTTCCAATTGTATATAGCTAATAGTCCGTAAGACGACTCCTGGTTGGTCACCTGAATCTTTTGTCGATAGTCGGCAACGATGCACTTTTCATTCTTGTTACACTTCAAGCATAATAGACATGTATGCTTTTAATCCACAGAACTTAAGTCAATAATTGAAAAATAATCGGACGAGCCACTCAAAACATCTTTAGAGCAGTTGTCTTCCGGAGGAAAAACCCAAAGAGAACGTGTTCGAATTGAAGTTGGAAACAATTCATAGACACTACTAGTGGCTTCCTGATGAAATGAAACCCATTAATCCAAAATCTGCAGATAGACATCGGTCTCCTCCTTTCGTGGCAGCAGAGTCAACTGATACTTCCAAAGTAGTTGAATTTTTTTAATACAATTTGCAGTTTCTATCTCAGAAGCATACTTCGAACCCGATAAAAATCTCAAAGAAGACAAAGATGTATTGATGGGCAGTGGAACAAAGTTGCAGGCCATGACACGGACAGCCACTTCTGGTCTAAATCACCAAAAAGTAATAATGTAATAAGCAATTCAGGATTAAGATCTGAGGAAAAGTTTTAAATCTTATAGTTCGGTACACAAACACTTCAATATCGTATGTTACGTAGGACTGTAAAAGTCCATTGACAAGTTCTTTATCATATCTTTTTTCCCCCACTAAACCACCTTTATTGGTTGAGTGTGCTACTTCACTATCACCACCACTGCAAGTCTGCAACTCTTGTAAAAATCGAACTCTGTAACAATTCATGTCTTGACAACAGGTTAAGGAATCCCACATCAGTTGTAACATACACTGCACCATAATCCGATCAAAACAATGGCGTCATGTCATATGACAGTTGTCCTAATTTCATATTTGTTCTTCATGTTGTTCGTCAACACTGTTTACATAATCATTTTATCTACATTAAGTTGAAGTCCCCTAAAGTCTCTTCTTTCGTATAATTTATTTATGAGAGTCAATTTGTGTGTAATCCGATTAGCTCATCTCTTTAATTTAACTTTCATTATGCATTGTTATTAGAAATTGCTATATCACTGGCGACCAATCTTAAATCTTTTGTTTCACATATATCGTAAACATGTGATGACGAAGACGATGATGTGCATGTTGTAATGGTTGATTATGGATACAAATGCCTTCTGTTCGTATCTTCCAAGAGGACCAAGCCTCTCACTTTCGCGAACCCAGACCTAGTATGGGCTTATTGGACTCGACGTCTTAGTCCCACTCAAAAACTTAAAAAGACCTTTTTGTACTAAATTCTTACATTTCTTTTGGAAAAGGATGGTAAGAGCTTTTATATATATATAAAAAAAGGGGAATGAAAAGACAAATTACATGATGTATCGTGGATGACTTACCCCCGATTCATCCTCTACGAGGAGAGGGATACAACCCCTAGGTGGGTGCTCAAAAATAGTGAGACCTAGAGAGAGCTGGCCTGCAAAACTTGCGAGTCAGTCGGCATTTCGATTGCCTTCGAGGTAAATATGTCGGATCTGAACAACCCAGTTGCGGGAAAGCAGTTCGTGGATGCTCAACACAAGAGGGTTTAGGGAATTAGCTCTCGCCTGTGAAGAAGAGAGGAGGGCAGTCACAGTGCACGAGTCGACTTCCAAGACTATGTGGCGGTAGTTCAGAGACCAAGCGAGTTGAAGGCCGGAAAGCACCCCCCAAAATTCTGCTGTCAACGGGGAACATCTGCCAATGTTCTGGCCAAAGCTTCTCAGCCAGTTGCCGGAGCTATCGCGCAGTAGCCCTCCTGCAGTGGCAGAGCTGTTGGAGTCCTTGACTGTACCATCAGTATTAAGGGTCACCCAGCCTAGAGCAGGTTTGCTCCATCCTATAGAAATGACTCGTCTAGCGATTGTGGTCAGCTGGGTCCGATTTTGCCAAGTAGCAGCCACGTAGATGTGGTGAACATAGGTCAAAACGGGGTGCTCCGGTGAGGTTGGCCAGGAGAAGGAGGCGTCAAAGATGGCCTGATTTCTCCAAGTCCAAATAAACCAGCATGCCGTACCAAATACGATAGCCCAGTTGAGTCCTCCAAGCTTCCTACGCGAGATGAGGTTCGAATTAAGCCAGTCTTGGTGATCCATGGAAAAGAAGGCGGCTGCGAGGACCTGGGAGGGAAATCGACGCCATAAAGAGTGGGCCTTAGAGCAGTCTCGCACCACGTGGAGAGAGGATTCCTCTTGGTGACAATGGTAACAAGTATTGTCCGAAGTGAAACCTCGGTGCACTCGCTGTTGATTAGTGAGCAGCTTGTTATGCAAGAGTAATCAGAGAAAAGCCCGGATGCAAGGAGGACCCCGCCACTTCCAAATAGTACGTCAGGGGGTAAAATGCGGCGTGGAATCGGAATGCAGGATCATGGTATATGCAGATGACATCTTAAAGTGACCATCCTCTGAACGTCCCCAAATGAGTTTGTCTGGTCCGAGGGTAGCTGACGGAGGAAGGATACCTGCAATAGACAAACAGAGTGTCGGAGGAAGCAGATATTGAAAAAGGGCCCAATTCCAGTTACCAATGGAGTCCGTGAACTAGTGCACGCGGTACTCCAGTGTTGTTGTGCACGATGGTAAGAGCTTTTATTGGCTTTCAAGCCGAATAAGTTCAGAAATAGACATGGGTGGTCGGTGGGACCAAACCACCTTGTCCATCAAAATGATAACAACTCTAGCAAGTTTATGAGCTACTCCATTCGTAGATTTTCGAACAAAGATTAATTACACATCTCTTAACTCAACGAGAACAGGTTTATAGTCTGAAACTAATAAACCGAAAGCAGAAACATCATTATAGTTAGGATTAAGAATAGCTCGAACACAACATTGAGTATCTGACTCCATAATAGCAGAAGACTACCCTACGTCTTTAATCCAGCTCAAGGCTTCTCTAATGGCCATAAACTCAACGATTTTTGCATCAAAATTGCCAAAGATAGCTACCTACGTAGCTCTAACAAAAGATCAAAGAAAGCCACGCACAACAATACCCAACCTAACAAAAAGATCATCAAAAAGAGTTCCATCCACATTCATTTTGAGGAGTCCGTGATCTGGTTTAGACTATCTCTCTTGGGTCGAGAAAACAGCAGTGACAGTGAGGGACTCATTAGCTTGTATCTAACTATGTAGGAAATTAATCGCACAACTAGCTACTTGCAGTGTGATCATTCTTTCGTCTTTCTAAAGCAGCGCATTCCGAGCTTCCATACCAAATTCTTACATGAGTAATGATATGTATATGTAAGTAATAATATCAATGTTATGAATACCGTATCGGGTTCGGTACCGGATTGAACTCTGGAACGGAACTGTACCGGTACCGGTCGGTACC
>JANIPM010000005.1:10017463-10032523 GCA_027478405.1 Erythroxylum cassinoides
ATGATAAATTAATAAATAATACTATTTTATAATTTTATTTATTAAGAGTAAACATTAATCAATTTAACTAATAATTACTTATAAAATATAAATTGTTTATTTAGTTTTAATATTATTTTATAATAAAATATTTAATTTACTATCATATTAAACCAAAATTATATTATTAGTTAATAATGTATATAGTAAAATTATTTTGAAATAAAATAAACTAATAATATATGTTTAATATTAATATGTAAATACGATAAATTATTAAATCAACAAAATAAATTATTTGACATATATTATCTATACAATTTTTAATCATTTGCTTACTACGTAACTGTCAACATAAATTACAACGTTCCTAAAAATGTCACATCGTCTATAATTAATGATACAATTTAATAAAACATATTTTAAAACACAACAAATTTGGTGAAATTAATAAAAATATGCAAGAAGTTGATATCTTTTGCTAGTTAAATGAGGATAAAAGATATTTATGACTTATTCTTAAAATTTCTGATATAATTTAATATTCTAAAACATATTATTATATTTTTAGAATAATTTCAATTACCTTTTAAAATTATAAGTCAATTTCATAAAAAAATTAAATGGTAATAAATTACGACAAAATCTTTTACCAAAAATTAAATAATACAGTGATAAGATAAATATTTTTTTTAATAAATATTTTTAAATAAATTAAATTTAAACAAAATTTAATAATTTAGTTGTCACCAAAAGAAAAAAACCACACAAATACGACGTACCCTCTTGCATAAGACTTCCTCGCTTTGCGAGAATCGGAAGAAGGTTATTAATATATGCAACAATTTTTTTGCATTTTTTTACAAAAGGATTATTTTCATAATTTAAAATTGTGACCTTCTAGTTATAAAGAAGCAACATTTACTAGTTATTTCAAAACTCATCCTCTTATTTGTCATCGTAAGAAAGCACTAAAAAAAGGAACCTTAATCTCTAAGAAAAGATTACAAGTTTTTCGTGAACTTAGCTCTCTAATTTGAAGACATTAATCAAGAAAAAGTCGTAGTCATTGATAGATGTTTTCAGTAAAGCGCGTCTCCATCAACTTAATATATAAATTTTGGTTTGATAGTGTCATCGTGACATCATTTAACGTGTTGATTGTTAAGAACTTTGGAACATAATATATATTATTACAGTTGATTTCATATATGTATGTATGATGTATCTATAACTACTTCTCAAAGCAATATCGATAACAATGTTTATTTTAGCAAATGACAAGTTGGTTAATCTTTAACAGTATCTTGTTGAAATACTTGTCTCAGCCCTCGTCTTATCATTATATAATAGTTTTGGAAAATTCTTAAGTTGGACTAACTTATTTTTTATTTAGGATTAGTCCGGGGACTAATTCTTCTATGGCGGGAACATCTCAAATCAAGGAGGGTTACCTTTGGCTCCAAGAGTTTGCTGCATTCTCAAGAGTCGAACCCTCGACTTCCTGGTTAAGCGACGAAGGTATGTATCACCTATACCAACCCTTCAGACTTGGACTAAGTTTTCTTTGCATTTGAAGTTGCATTTTTTGAAATAGCTTACATCATCATAATTCAATGATTAAAATGTAATGCGTAACACGAGCTTTAATTAAGTGTCTAGGATTAGATGTGAAAGTGAATAAATTAAGAAAATGCTGAAAGTATCTGTTTTGCTTTTCACAACTTCAAACAAGCTTTTAGACACTAAAATTTTCAAACTTTCTTGATGAATTTTACGAAAATTAATCGATCAGATATTGTTAACGTCTTTCTGCCTCTTTTTAATAAGTGAATCTTTCAACAGATCAGAGCATCTGAACTTTCACGGCTTGTTTAAGTAAAAACAAGAGATCTGGACAATTATATATAGTAATTATATTAGGTCTTTCCATTACAAGCCTAGTGCATGTCCAACCCGTATTGATTAGACTCTACTTTCTTCATTAAACTTCAGCCCATCAAATCAGATTATTTATTAGGCTGCTTTATTATTTTTACGTTTTACAAATATAAAACACCATAATTACATATATTTTAAAGTTTTGACACTTAATTAAGCTAGAAAATGAGTCTTGGAATAACTGGTAAGAATTATTACATTGTGATCATAAGATAAGTCATGAAAATAATATTTTTGTAAAAATATAAAAAAAAGTTACGTATATTGATAACCTTCTCCTGACCTTCGCAAAATGAGGAATTATGTGCATCGGGATACTTAGTGGTTGTGCTTGTGGTCGTGGATATCTGATTGAACTAATCGCTTGATTTAACGAAAAGTTAACACTCATTCTATATATAAAATTGTGTTGTTTTCATAGAGCTGAAGCATAATATGTAAATAAAAGAGAAGAAAAGAAAATGTTTTGTTGTAGATCACCATCTTATTATTGATAGCAATAAGCTCATTATGTAGAGCTTTAATGTAACAGAAAATTTTAGATATTTTCTACAGATCACAATAATATCTCTAAACTTATTCTTAAAATTAAGCATTAAATATCATAATCAAATTTACCTAAGATCTGATTAACTTGACAATTTATTTCGTAAGAATATGCAACCTAAGGGATTTTCCAACAAATTGAGATGAAAAAGTTAGAATTTGAGAGTATAATTTTTGGTTATGTCAGATTTTGGTGGAGCTGGGCGCTGCTGCTTGGATCCATGAGATTGACTGATTCTGGTTGAGAGATATCTGCAAAATAATAAAGGCACGTCCGGGGTTGATTTCCGGTAGGTCCCTCCGACGCTCAAGTCAATGTATTGTGAGAGTTTTAGTGGCTAGTGAATAAAGAAAATTAGGGTTCTCCCAAATTGTACATGTTTCATGATGAGGTAATGAATTTATATGGCTAATATTTATAGGAATTAGGTCAATCCTCAAGGGATGAGCCGATCGGCCCATGCGCCGTTCTGAGTCTGAGCTTGGGCCTAACACGACCGACCCAACTAATTTTTATTATAATAACCAACTTCAATTATTATATAATTCCATTTGATTTGTTTATGCCATCAAACTAATATGAGACCAAATCACTTTTGCTCATTACTTTATTTCTACTCTATTTTATGAAAGTCTGTCAACCCACAAAATTAGACCCAATAAGATAAAGACAGGAACTGGTGAATAGGATTGTTGGAACAAAATATCTGTTCCCAAGCAATACACTGCTTTAAACGCGGTGATTAGCTTATGTGGTACGCGAATTTTGGCTCAATGCAAGAAATGAAAATTGAATTAAAGAAAAATCGACACATGTAACTAACATAAGCCGTAAATGGTGGTAGATGATGACAATAAGAGTCAAATCAAACCCTTACGATTAGGACTAGGAAGGTTCTTAAAGTTCAGTGACCAACCAAAGGTGCTGGATCCTTCACTTTCGGGCGTGTGGTGTTAGAATTGGACTATCTCATTGTTACAGAGTTATTCTCTTATGCCTGCAGCGATCTCTCACTCTCAATCCTCTTATTCAGGACATCAACGAGTTACTTATCTAGAATTGGATTGTTCTTCCTTGACACACATACAGAGAGAATAACCGGTGTGTTGACTGGCTTGCTACTCACGCTTTTACTTTAAGCCTTGGGCTCATCATTTTTGATAGAGCACTTTTTGGGTGTGCCACTATCCTTCTAGAGGACATGACAGGAGTTAGCCTCCCCCAGCCAACTTTGTAATTTGTGCTTTCCTTGTATATATAAAAAAGTATGTTTTATTAGTCAAATTAATTATAATGAATATTTTCCTATAAAATCATAATCACATAAATTTTAATTAATAAAATCTTCATAATTTTATTTATTTAATGGATGATTAAAATGATTTTTACAACGTGCAAGGTCTATATAAATATTTTTAAATTTCACAATTAGATGACACGCCATTACGGTATGTTTATTTTAATTAAAATTAAATATTCTGTTTCATTTAATCAATTCTTATTTTATTTTATTAAATTTCATCCGCAAATTATATATTTCGTATATAAATGTGATAGACACAGGACAGAACACGGCGTCCAGCGCGTTTTGGAGACCAGCACGAAGAAGTCTTTGAAGAGTGAGTTCCTATCTGTTCAAACCCACCAACTGCTTCTAGTTGCACTATTTAATGGGAATTATGAGGATGGTCTAAATTAATATGTTATTTGAATTTGATGGAATCCCGGTCTTGTTACAGAAACAGTAACCAGTACCTACCCACTACACCTGCTATATTTACATCCGATATATATATATAGCAGAAGCAAAACACGTTTACGAGCAGAAACATACAGAGAGAGAGGTGAGGAGAAGGAAAAAGAAGAAGATTGTTTTAAGGGGATGGCCGAGGGAGGAACCACCTTGGAGTATACCCCAACATGGGTTGTGGCAGTGGTTTGCATTGTTATAGTTTCCATTTCTCTTTCTGTTGAAAGGATCCTCCACTACCTTGGCAAGGTATTTGTGTTGTTTGTATATGATCATGCATATGCAGTTGCACACTTCCATTATCTGGGTTGGGATGATCTCTTCTTCTCTTGTGCTGAGTGTATGCATAATTATGTAGTCATGTATGTTCTTGCTTGCACTGGTTATGGAATGATTATACGGAATGAAATGAGGTTTTCATTTGCAGCTTTTCAAGAGGAAACAACAGAAACCTCTCTATGATGCACTGTTAAAAATCAAAGAAGGTAATGATTCTTACTGCTGTTATTAGTCCAACTTCATTATAGTGTTGTTAACTTTGTTTTTGCAGTCTGTATGTTTTTATACACGGACATATTTGAATCTTTGGAAGTTCTGACTTTTTTTTTAATCATTTCATAAACTTGATTCTCAAATTAACTTCTAGTTCTAATACGGAATTGATGCTAACTTCTTCTGATGCAGAATTGATGCTTTTGGGGTTCATATCACTGCTACTGACAGTATTCCAGGTCCGGATTAACTCAATCTGCATATCCCAGCACTTGGCTAATACATGGCTACCTTGCAAGAAAGAATCAGAAAATACAGACGTGGTTGCCCACTTTCAGAGCTTCTTTTCATTCAATTCAGGAGGCGGCGGCGGCGGCCACTCCAGCCATCGCCTTCTAGCTGAGGAGGGGTCCAAAAATACTTGTCCCCATGTAACTTCATCGATCATTATTATATTGTCTTATCTTAATTTTGGTGAATTGCTGTTGACCAACATCTTCATGCATCTACACCAACTACTCTCTTGAACTCTTTGCTCTCTTTTACTAGATTAAAATGACTTCAAAAACTTTGTCATCTTAGAGAATTATGTAGTGAAGGTTCTATTTGTTAGTCAACTTTAGATGGCAGATTCTAGAAGCTAAAACATGCATCAGGAAAATAAATAAAAATGGCGACTTTAATTGCACATGCTTTGTTGGAAAAATTGTATAGCAGTCACATGCTTTTGTTTCAAAGCAATTATGAAACTGAAGATGCTGTGGGGAAAATTTAGGCATGTGGTAAATACTCTGTCTTTGTATCTCCAGTTTCATGGAATTCACACAAAAAAAAAAACTTCTTTGTTGACTAAAATAATAGCTTAGTCTTCCCTGTAAAATGGACTGAAAGTTCTACAATAAGCACAGAAACTGAACTCGTAGGTTTTAGTCTGATCGAAAGTGATATCTAATAATAACCATGAAAAAGTGATGTGTTTTCTAAAGAACAAAGGTATCATGTAACTCAAAACTCTCCATTGCAGTTCAGTGATCTGTAGAGATGGATCTTTCCAACATTAATAAAAATCTGATACCTCTCCTTTGCTTTATAAATCTCGTCTGCAGGGGAAGGTTCCAATTTTATCTACAACTGCGTTGCATCATCTTCACATATTTATCTTCGTCCTAGCCTGTGTTCATGTCGTTATCTGTGCTTTCACCATCCTTTTTGGTACAGCGAAGGTAATATTGTCCTTTCCATTCTCATCTTCAAGTTTTGGTTCTTCTAAACGAATGATCCTGAACAAGGTTCCAAATGCCACTGCAATAGCAATTTCACTCAAAGTTGGCTATTTTGAACCATTACCCTGATCTTAAATCATCGAAGATACTTTCATTTATTTTCATAACTTTAGAGCTTAATTTGTTGTTAATCATTGAATATGCAAATGTAGATAAACCTGTGGAAGAGTTGGGAGGACGCCAACAAGGATGACCTGGAATCAGGTACTAGTTTTGTTTAACATCTGTATTAGGAGACTAATATCATCAAAGGTTTGTGCCTGAGTTTGTAAATTGGCAGGTTCAAAATTTACCCACGTCCATAATCATGATTTCATCAAGAAGCGTTTCAAGGGCTTGGGGAAGCGTTCCTATGTTTTGGGTTGGGTGGTAAGCTCCATTTCATAACTTTGCAAGTTTCCAGATGTTATGTACTAAACTAATAATGGATACAACTGCATAAACTTGCAAGACCAAAAATGATAATAACTACTAGCTCAAATTTCCTCAAAACCATATCTCCCTTCGAGGTGATTCTTTGACAGGACGGTGTTAATGATGCACATTAACTCTGCTATTTTTAATGGTGCTTGTTCTTTTCACTTCTTTTCAGCATGCATTTTTCAAGCAATTTTATGGGTCTGTAACCAAATCCGACTATACCACTCTGAGACGGGGGTTCATCATGGTATGTTAGTGCAACTCTCTGTTCCTGTCTACTGCAGAACTTCCCGTTTCGGTACCTAGATACATGTCTTGTTTCAACATGCGCTAATAATAGCATTCGCTTGACAGACTCATTCCAGGGGAAATCCTAAGTTTGACTTCCACAGGTACATGATGCGTGCCCTTGAATCCGACTTCAAGAAGGTTGTAGGAATAAGGTTAGATACAGTCTACATCTTATACAGTTAGTTAGACAGGTTCCGCTTCGCCTATAGCTTAACTTTTGTAACTCTTCTAGCATCGATTCACGAGTTAAAAGAATATGGTTTCTGATGTAATCTTTTGACTTCACTGCTTACAGTTGGTTTCTCTGGCTATTTGTGGTCGTTTTCTTGTTGGTGAATGTCCATGGTAAGTCCAAAATTTCTGACGGCTCCCACACCAACTTGTTCCTCTTTTTGGTGTGTGTGTTTTCAGATTCTGTTATTTCCATCTACACTGAGCCAGTGTTCTAAACACCATTTCAGTGCAAAAAGGTTCCCTTTTATTTAAAGCATTGGTCAGGAGTAACTTTCCTGAGATTGTTGTCTTCCTTATAATCTTATCCATACCATTAACCCTTCCTTCACCGCACTTTCCATGGAAGATTTTAACAGAAAAAGGGTTGACATGATTCTATATATATGGCTATGCAGGTTGGCATGCATATTTCTACATCGCATTCATTCCCTTCATTGTAAGTTATTCGGTGTCAAGAACTCTTCTGCATTGTTTTTTTTTTTTCCATTTGTTAAAGTTGTTTCTATAGTAAAAATGTGTTTAAAGTTATAACGGTCTCTATTCATGGGTGTAATTGATATAAATAAGAGGCTTGTTTCTGTATATGTATCAAAACTTGCTGATGTTGCTGAATTCTGACCTAAGAGGTTGGAGCTAAGGTTCGATATCCTCGTGTCTGCAGAATGCATAATAGGACTGGAGACAATTAAGTAGTTCATCTGATATGATTGTTGTCTTTTCTTAATCATTTGCAGCTTCTGCTAGCTGTGGGAGCCAAATTGGAACATGTAATCACCAAGTTGGCTCATGAGGTTGCTGCGAAACATGTTGCAGTTGAAGGAGACTTGGTTGTTCAACCTTCTGATAGTCTGTTCTGGTTCAACCAACCCAAGTTTGTTCTCTGTTTGATCCACATCATCCTATTCCAGAATTCCTTTGAACTGGCATACTTTTTCTGGATATTGGTAAAGATTCAACGCCACGTTTTCGATTAAAACATGTTCAGTTACCTACATAAAACCTCTGATATATATGCTCACATGATGCTAAAATAAATTGTTGCAGGTGCAATATGGTTTTCACTCCTGTATCATGGGAAGCAGCGGCTATGTTATCCCAAGACTAGTTATAGGGTAAACTTCTCGGTTTCTTTGCTATTCTACGCCATATTTATATTCTGAATTTGAGCTATAATTCTGACTGTATTCTTGTAACTCAAACTCTCAATGTTTCCAGGGTATTTGTTCAGTTTGTCAGCAGTTTCAGTACCTTACCACTCTATGCATTAGTGACACAGGTAGGTTAAATTACCATCAAAGTATTACATATGGTGCACTTATGTCTGAATGATCCATACTCACAACATTTCTAATGCAGATGGGAAGTTCATTCCAGAAGGTAATATTTGATGAACACATCCAAGAGGGTCTTGTTGGTTGGGCTAAGCAAGCTAAAAAGAACGTAGGTTTGAGAAAGGGTGTAATTGGCTCTAGTCCTCCTGCTGAGCAAAGCCAGGAAGTGAATGGGGCAATTAGGTTGGCAAGAATAGTTCCAAAGGAGCAAGGAGAGATTGTGCACGAACCTGATTCTGACTGACTTTGTCGAACAGAGCACGATCATGGATTCAAAGCTAACACAAACATATGCTCCATGTTGTTCAATAATGAAAGAAAATTTTAGACATTCTGAAGAAGCGCCAAGGAAGTTGGGAAAACGCTTCTGCTATGTTTTCCATACCAAGGTTTAGTCTTTTGTAAGACCTAGTAGTGGCAAACAAACATAAAATTTTGTACCTTGTTTGCTCAATAACTTGTATTATAGGTCTTCACACATGTTTTGGTAATGTCTGCAAATGCTGTTTGACTTGATTTTTCTACATTAACCTGCTCAGTTTACGAACTAAAGAAGACAATATACTTTCAATCAATGCTCTTACGTGGGCTCATAGGCAAGATACATATTCTCTTATACAACAGAACAGCCAGATAACTTCCTTCACGAATTCATGTTTATAGCTTATTCACTGTAAACTATATTCTTCGAAGTCAATAAAGAATTATCAAGCTTTCCTTTCTGATACAAAACGAAAAGCACAACCATGGTACTCATCTCTTCATTTTTAACAAACTCCATCATGATTGGGAGAGATGATGTCCGATCTTAACTATCAAAAGGAATGGACTTGTTACCTAAGGTCAAGTCAAGAAGCTCAAGCAGCATCCTTAAGTATGATTTGTAGGTGTACTCATCGGGTTGAAACTCAAATGTTCTCATGGAAGGAAAGCTTTTCGTTTTGTATCAGAAAGGAAAGCTTGCCGGACGTCGAACTGGAGGCTTTACTGGTCACCGGTTCGATTGGTTCGACCAGTTCAACCACCGGTCAAATCGGTGTGACGTCATAATTATGCAATAAGTGTGGCTTCCCAGAATGGAGACGATTCTACTGAGGAGACTGATAATCTCCATCGGAACAGCAAAAAAGTTAACCGTTCCGCAGTGTGCATCTCAGGAGCAGATTGGGAGGATATTGAAATGGAGGCCCGTGATGAATCGGGTCGTAAAAGCTCCTATAAAGATACTCTCACAGGTTTGGTGCCTACTGTGCCGTATCCTGGGGAGGAGGTACCGGAGGCAGTGTCCGAGGAGGACTCTGATGACGATGAACCGGATGATCCCGATTGTCCCACCATTCATCTAACTCCTACTGATAAACATCGGATTCGGCGTGTCTGGGCGCATTCATTGATTCTAAAAGTACTAGGACAGCGCATTGGTTACCGATTCCTTGTGGCGTCATTGAAGAAACAATGGAAATTACAATGTGACGTGGTGCTCGCAGACATGGGCAATGACTATTACTTAACCAAATTTCATTGTTTGGAGGACTATCGTAAGGTTTTGGAAGGGGGCCCTTGGATGGTGGCGGACCATATTCTCACTGTGATGCACTGACGTCCTAACTTTGATCCATTTGCTGTGTCCATTGATAAAGCCACAGTGTGGGTTCGTATCCCTCACCTTCCCATCGAATACTATGACAAGATCATCCTTACTAGGATTGGGAATAAGCTGGGCAGGACGATGCGGGTTGATGAGAGTACCGAAGCCAGTTCTCGGGCCAAATATGCTAGAATCAGTGTGGAGGTTGATTTAAGTAAACCATTGATTGCGAAAGTTCGTATGAGGCGCCGCATCTGGAAGGTGGAGTATGAAGGCCTCCATTTGGTGTGTTTTGGCTGCGGCACGTATGGCCACCACTGCGACAACTGCCCCCTAACGCACTCAGCTGTGGTGGCGCCGAAAATTGGTGCGGCTCAGTCCCTGGAATCGGTGGTGCCACCCCCATCAGAGAACCCTCCTCCACGCCTAGAACTAGAGGAAACTTATGGTGCCTGGATGCTGGTTCAGCGCACGCCATGAGGTAGACTTCGTACTGCTGCCCCATGAGGACAGTCCACAGCTCGAGGTGGGACAAAAACTGATGGGAAAGATGTAGTGGCGGCTGCTGCAACGCGTGGTCCTCAGGACAGAGGCAAGACCACACAGGGTTCTCGATTTACTAGGTTGGAGGACAATTGTCCTGCTCTCGACAACAACACGGTGGATGGCATCAGTTCATCTCGCGATCCAGAGAGGAAACAACACCACTCTCCCAAAGCGGTGCGCGCCAACAAGGGAACCAGAAGTCTACCTGTTCCCCCTAATCAAAGTCAGCTATTAGGCTCAACTGGTCCTGCTAGTAAGCCCATCTCTGCAACCTCGATACCGGCCCCAGCCATTCAGCCTCAGTCACTTATTAACTCTCATGTCAGTTCACCTCATCCTGCTTTTCCTAACGTCACGTGCACATCTCCACCCTCTTGCATGCAACCCATGCAGATTGAGTGTTTCCATAACCCTTCTGACTCACTTGCCCAACCCTTGTCCTCCGCTCCCCCACCACCTCCTGCCCATCCCTCATCAGCAGCTCCCCAACGTCCTGGACCCAGGTTAGAGCCCGTGCTTCCTAGTTCTCCTCCTGACCCTCTAGATCTGATGGTGGTGGACGGAAGGGCTGACTCTATTTCCCACTGTGTCGGTGAGCCGGAGCATTGCGTTGTCCCTGAATCTCCATTGGGAATGGAGGAGGTTCGGAGTGTGCAGGAAGTTGATATCCAGTTGGCCAATGGGCCATGTGCACCTCACGCTGACTAACGTGGTTTTTGTCAACTCTCCTTATGATCAAGTTTTTATATTGGAATTGTCGTGGAGCAGCCAATCTGGAGTTCCGCGCGGTGTTGAAGGATTTAGTTCGTCTACATCAAGTTGATGTAGTGGTCATCGCCGAACCCAAGATCAGTGGGGCACATGCCACCCGAGTCACTCGGCAACTGGGCTTCACCAATATGTTTAGAATTGATGCCCAAGGCTTTTCCGGTAGACTGTGGCTGCTATGGAAGGACACTCCTGATACGGTTACCGTGGTTACTAGTGGTCGTGGCTTTATCCATATGAAAATTTCACGAACTAATGGTAGTCTCTAGTTTTGTACTTTTGTCTATGTCAGCCCTGCGCATGTTGTCAAGGCGGAATTCTTTTAAGTACTGGCGTCCCTGGCTGAGTCTATGAACCATCCTTGACCTGCTTACCGATGACTTCAATGAAATGCTGGGTCCGGAGGAGAAAATGGGAGGCGTGCCTTTTGACTTCCGTCGTTGCGCGGTTTTAACAGTGGGTTAGTGCTTGTAACCTAGTGGACCTTGGTTTTAGTGGTCCAAAATTTACGTGGAGAGGACATGATCACGACACTTATGGTAAAGTTTTCGAACGACTGGACCGGGTCTTCGGAAATCTTGCCTGGTGCGCTGGATTCTCTTCAACCACTATTCGACATCTACCTCGAATCCGTTCAGATCATCACCTTTTACTTGTCTGTATTGACTCTCCACCCACCAGGATTGATGGTGAGAAACCATTTTGATTCGAATTGGCCTGGACTACACATCCAGCATACCCCCGACTTCTTTTGACATGTTTGGATAATTCGAAAGCCCTACCACACATGCTATGCCGTTGGTGATCTACACTGCAGGAATGGAACCGAGTGATATTTGGCAACATTTTTCAACGGAAAAAACGAGTACTTGCTAGGCTTGGCGGAGTACAACGCGCACTTATGGTACGACCAAACAGATTTTTGCTCACCCTAGAAGGGGAGCTGCAGGCGGCATATCGGACTATTTCTCGACAGGAAACACTGCATTGATTCCAAAAGTCCCGGATGGACTGGTTATGCATGGGTGATCGAAACACCAGATATTTTCATGCATCTACTGCGGTCAGACGAAGGCGGAATCGCATTGAGGCTTTACGGGATGATAATGGACAGTGGATCTTTGTGCCTAATGAGATACGGGCTCGAATCCTACAACATTTTCAAGCTTTATATTCTGAGGAGGTAGCGGATCGTCCTCCATTCATTTTGTGTGGTGGGTATCCGACAGTGTCGTCTAGTGTTTGGCATACTCTGAGCCTGCTGGTGACTGACCAGGAAATTACCCATGCTCTCTTTCAAATGGGTGCGCATAAAGAGCCTGGCCCGGATGGCTTTCACGCCCACTTCTTTCAGTCCTAATATAGTTTGGTGAAACCTAGTGTTCTCACGATGGTGTGAGAGGTGTTTGCTAAACCTTCCCGCATCCAAGGGATCAATGCGACTTTTATTACATTAATCCCGAAAATTGCACACCCTGAACAGGTCACTCACTTCCGACCAATTGGTTTGTGCAACGTGACTTATAAGCTAGTCTCGAAGGTCATTGTCCAGCGCCTCCAAGCTGCTTTTCCCACCCTCATTAGTCCATATCAGAGTAGTTTTGTACCTGGGAGGCAGATTTCCGACAACATTGTTATGGCACAAGAGGTTATGCACTCATTTCGTCGATTGCGAGGTAAAAAGGGCTTTATGGCTATTAAAGTCGATCTGAAAAAGGCATATGATAGACTGAGTTGGAGCTTTCTACAAGCCACTCTTTTCGCTGCTGGTGTCCCGGCTTCGATGGTGACTTTAATTATGAACTGTGTTACAACGACTCAAATGCAGGTGTTATGGAATGGTCGGCCCTCTCAAGCTTTCCAGCCTCGTCGGGGGTTTCGCTAAGGTGACCCCCTGTCACCCTACTTATTTGTTTTATGTCTTGAGCGACTGTCTCACCTAATTGAGCTTGGGGTTAGCGCTGGCCACTGGAGGCCTTTTAGGATTGGCCGAGCAAGTCCCTTGATCTCCCATCTTTGTTTTGCCGATGACATGATTTTATTCTCCGAAGCTTTTGAGGGGCAGATGCGTGAAATCTTGGTTGTTTGTCTCTCTTCTGTGAAGCTTCGGGGCAATGCATTGACCCCCATAAGACAAAAGTCTACTTTTCACCCAATGTTCACACGACTGTTCGTGGCAATATCGCTCGCCTCTCCGGATTCGGTCAGACTCTGGATCTCGGACAATATCTGGGGGTTCTGTTACTCCATAAACGCGTCACCAAATCCACATATTACCACATTCTACAGAAAGTACAATCTAGATTGGCCGGGTGGCAAGATGACGGGTTATCTATGGCTGGCCGAGTGACCTTATGTCAATCGTTCTTGGGGGCTCTTCCATTGTACACGATGCAAACTGCTCACATTCCAAAAGGTTTGATCAATGAACTAGACAGATGTTATAAACGCTTTATTTGGGGTGCTACGTCGAACAGGCATCGTATCCCTCTTGTCTTCTGGCGCCAGGTGTGTAGTCCTAAAGGCTCTAGGGGTCTGGGGCTGAAGAATCTGGGGGCCATGAATGTATCGTTTCATATGAAACTTGCATGGTCCATTCTCACGGAGCCACGCAAGCTTTGTAATCAAGTGTTTAATGCCAAATATAATTTGACTCGAACCTTCCCTCATGGGCTGCTTGCTAAACTTACTGCGTCCCCATTATGGTGCAACATTTGTGCTACGTTCCCTACGGTATTGGCTGGCGCTACATGGGCAGTGGGTAATGGCCAAAGGGTTCGATTTTGGTTTGATAATTGGGTGCCAAGGGTGACTGGGAATTTACTCTCTCATTCTATCCTCTTGGTCCCACAGGAGCATCTAGCAAGGAGCGTTTGTGATTATGTGGACTCCCATGGGGACAGGCTTGGGGTGAGTTTCGAGCCTTTCTCCCTTCTCTACTGCTCACTAAGATCGCTGTCGTGTTCCCACCTCGGTTTTCCCAAGCGCTGGATCAATTGTTTTGGGCACCAGCGACTAATGGTCATTTCTCTACCAAAACCACCTACCGCCTTCTTCGTCAACATGCGTGGTTGCCAAGGACTAAATTATGGCAGGTAATCTGGTCCTGGACAAGCCCGAAATGTGTTCAAATGCACTTGTGGTTAGTGGCGCTCAACCGACTTATGATTAACGGACAACGGTATCAGCTCTCATTGACGGACTCTCCCGTTTGCCAGGATTGCCCGAATCATGAGGAATCCTTCTCACATCTATTTCGGGACTGCTGGAGAGCGCGCATGATCTGGAATCAACTTGTTGAGGGTCTGAGCCATCAAGACTTCTACTGTCATGATTTTACTACATGGTTAGAGCGGAATTTGGTATCGAAGCCAAGATCCCGTCATGCTTATCCTTGGCCTTTGATTTTTGGAGTGGTTCTTTCGAAACTTTGAGCCTGGCGCAATGAGTGTTGTTTTACCCCTTCCTCCGCCACAGTCCACCATATTGGCGAAATTCACTCCTTTGTACAGGATGTTCTTTTGGCTCAAACTTTACAGGGCGATGTCTTGCCCGCAAGTGTCCCGCGGCGTCGGGTTCTTGATGTTTGTTGGCAGAGGCCCCGGGAAGGCTGGGTCAATCTGAACACTGATGGCATCTCAAATGGGAACCCAGGATTGGCCACTGCTGGTGGACTAATTCGGGATGCGAGTGGCCATTGGCTGGTTGGATTTGGCGCAAATTTGGGTTTATGTTCCTCCTGGCAGGCGGAATTATGGGATGTCTATCATGGGCTGCATCTTGCGTGGTTTTTTGGTTATTCCCAAGTAGAACTTGTAAGTGGTAAGTCGACTTGTACCATGTGTAAGTCGACTTATGCTTGCTCGGTACTGATAAGTCGCCTTGTTCAC
>JANIPM010000005.1:10032623-10048585 GCA_027478405.1 Erythroxylum cassinoides
CCTCTGCGTGGATACCGTTAGAGACGGTCTCCTTTGGTCGTTATGGTTTGACTATTTATACATACACTTGGATCCTGACTTTCGGGAACTTCCCGGAACAAAAAAGTTTTGTTTTCCGCACCGTGGGCATGTGATGTTCACACCGGAATTTTCCTACAGAACTGACCATTGATTCTACCCTGGTTGTGGCCAGTCTCACTAGCGACCAACACCTGGTAGTTAATATGTTGATTCCGGCCATCCAAGAGTTGCTATCCACACATTGGGTAGTACGTGTACGTCACGTCTTCCAGGAAGGCAATCGTTGTGCCGATTGGCTTGCCAACTATAGCACATGTCTGCCTGTCGGAGTACACTAATTTAGTGATGTTATTCAGGAGATGTCTTTGCTTCTGTTTGTCGATGCTGTTGGGGTTGCTTTACCCCGTGTCACTATCCTGTATTTTTCTTTTTCGAGCTTACGCCTCGTTTCTACAACAATTTTTTTTAATTATATAATATTAGTAATATTTAAAAAATAGAAAAATATACCAAATAATATAAATGAAAATAAATAAAAAAATCATTTGACCGGTTCAAATAATATAAATAAATATAAATGAAAATGTGATATGTTTTAAAAAAACAAAAAAAAATCATTAAATTAGTGGCCAACCGATTCGACCATCGATTTAACCAGTCAATTGACCGGTTCTCACCGATTCGTACTGGTCCAATTGAAGACTGATTTTTAGGAGTCAACCAGACCGAATAGCCAACCGGTCACCGGTCGAACCGGCCGGTCCGGTCTGGATTTGAAAACAAAGCATGGAACTATGCAATCCCCAAACAAATTCCAAGCTGGAAAGTTCACAAAAGCAGCGACCCTATCATCGTGTTTGTCCTTCGGGGACATTTCATCGAACAGTTGGCAGTGCCTGGTGATTGGTCACCAAAACATTGTAGATAACAGGGCCAGACCTCGCAACGTATGAAAGTTCGCTGACCTCATTAACTGCTCTATTCGAACAATTGCATTCCTTACCATCACTCACTTTCTTAACACCTACTAACCAAACAACTTTAAAAGACCGTTCTTCTCTGACACTACACAAGTGAATTAGACTAGTGACCACCAAATCATGTATTCATGTAGGTCGTAAGATAAGCTCCAAGCTTCTTCTTCCAGCAGGGGAATCATATTTTAAGCATTCTTTCAATGGAAAATCATCATTAATAAAGACCATTTATACTTCAAAAACATTGTTAAACTGTAGAATGACTTCCTCTGCTCATAAAGGCAAATAAAACAGAAATACTTCCATACATCTTTCAGCTTAAAACATGACTTCCTCTGCTCATAAAGGCAAATAAAACAGAAATACTTCCATACATCTTTCAGCTTAAAACACAACTCGAGTAACAGCCTTATCCGCATATCTAACCTATTTCCTCTTGATATATGATTACAGGTTCTCCTCGCATAGCTCACTAGAAAAAGAAGACAAAAGGTTCATAGCTATTGCCCCCTGAGATTTCAATTCACTTCTTTCAGATCATGCCGGCTTCGTTCTTCAGGTTAGAGACTATCGTCTCTTAGATGTCACATGTCAATAGCAGCAATTGGCTCATAACTCAGGAGGATAGATGGTATTTTTTACAGAATCACCAGCCACTTAATTGTTTCTGAATCTTTGAATTTTGAGAGGATTTACTACCCTTGTCTTTGTAGGAATTTCTTGAGGTAACACTTCTTCGTCCTCCACGGGCTGCTGCTATGGCACGTCTTCTCTGCTTGTTCAGACGCATGGTTAATTCACCATCATTCTCATATATAGTCTGATCAACTTCTTCCTGGAAAATGAAACAGCTATTAGAACATTGCATATTCTTCAACATAAATTAGCACCATTGCACTGTACAACACCTGAAACAACTTATTCCCTTGTTGATAATTTGAAAGGGAAAAGGAACAGAGATGCATATTTTTCAACCATATGAATTCCATTGCCAGATGGTCTTTAGAAGCAACAAGAATCTGACCACATATAGGCACTATTATACCATCTTAAAACATATCGGGACAACAGATCAATCTCTTCCTTTCATACAGTGGTTCTTGCTTCCCATGATTCATGATGTAAGATCACTAAAACAATGTCAGTATCCAATCTAATGTCATCACCAAGATGAAGACAATATTTTCCAGTATGGAAACCTTCAGACTAGCATATTCGTTTTCCTCACCGGACTTACAAAGCTATTTAGAAAAGTCTCCAAGTGTGAGGACTCATATGGATAATGAAAGGCCCAGAGAGCCATAATCCAACCCCAATTAGTAGATGTCATTTGTGACTCACATTATCCAGTAAAATCAGATAAAAACTAATGATAATTTCATCTATACCTTGTGACTGGTCTCATGATGAGTTTCAAGTTCATTTTCTACATCTGCTTCACAGCATGGTTGCTTCTCCACTACGCTGTCCACATCGGATTTTGATGATTGTTCCTGATAAATTTTCATATTCAAAACACTTAAAACTCAAATGCAAGAGCAGAAACCCAAAGATACAGCACATAACACATGGAAGATTAAACCAAAAGCATACAGGACGCAGCTAAGTCATAACTAAACTGTAGGAAGTTCAAGGGCTTCTCCAGAAGAAGGAAATGTGTCTTCCACATCGACAGTTTATTAAGTCATATATCAAAAGAATTAATTCATTCTGCTTCTGGCATCCATCAAATGGTACTTAAAATTCACGAAAAGTAAACCACGTAATACGTAACAGCTTGAGAACACTCCCCACCAAAAAAATACAAGACAAGATAAAAACAATTACTTAAATTGAATAGCTATGCATACGAAGAGGTCCAGAAGCATAACGTAGAATACCTGCTCCAACAAGCACAAAGAATCTAAATGTTTAAAGTTGTTTTCTTTCAACTCAGATATGTGTTCTTCATCTTCAGTTTCTTCTCTGTCAGAGCCTGAATCAATCTCAGCAGCACCTTCTATGAACTGAACAAAGTAGTGTTACACTCTCATGTTTTCATACAAAACAATGATGAATTTAGATGCTGTCAGAAACAAGATATTAGCCATGCCAGATATGTTAGAACAGTGACATGTTGTAAAATTGGAGGAATTCCTGAAAACAGCAAGCATAACATATTATAACACTCTCTTTTTCTTGTTTAAGAATATGTAAAGATATTAACTTCATATCGAATGAGCTTAATGGCACATTCCTTGTAAGTTTGATTATAATGATTCATACATCAGATGTACCCAAAAGCTAGAAAGAGAATAGTGAAAGGGTCAAACGTGCCCTTCATATCTAGCACAAAGTACAAGTTGGCCCTAGACGTTTTTAAAAGTTAAATTAATCCCCTGATGATACATAAATTAAATATGTTAACCCTTTCCTAAACAGATTATTAATTGATGTGCGTAGAAAATGCAGATAAGATTTAATTTAAATAGCGTGACATGTCTAAAAGACGATTCACCCAAGAGACTTGGAAATAACATGATTAAGATCTTATCTGAAAATATGTCACAAATAACCTTAATGAAATAGACTTCACCTACCTTCTCAATGTCATCCTGATCTTTCCTTGTAAACCCGCTGGCAGCAAGTTCCTTGTCAAGAAAACCAGCAGATTTGGATATTGAAGATAGGGAAGGCCTGCCAGTTTCATTTGTGTCTGCATCTGATCCATCAGCATTGTCTATTTGTTCTTGCAAGGATAAATTAAACCTATACAGTATAAAAAGAAAAAGCATCCAGAAAAATAAATTAGGAACTAACCGAAGAGTTATTCAGAAAGAGAAGACAACACAGTGACCAATAAAACAGAAATATATGTATATTGCTTGTACCAAATTGAAATAATTAATGTTGCATATTTGAGCACTCAGGAAAACAAGCACAAACAAATCATCAGAAAGGTCCTAAGAAAGGTAATCAAAATCCTCTGATAAAATTTGTTTTCCAGAAGAAGAATGAGAATGGATTTAATCGAAAAATTATAATAACAATCAGAGATTATCAGTGCAGCTAGTCTTTGCCTCAAAGAGAAGTTCAAGCACAACAATAATTTACTGACCTCTTCCTGAAAAACTTAAAGATGCATTCAACATCACGGTCAAAGTACCTGAAAATGGAAATATTTTGCAAAGTTAGAGAACTGAAAAGCCTAGGATTAATTCATAGAACAAAAACAGGATAAAGAAAGGGATCAAGAATTAGCAAATCATTACAGAAGGAAGTATATTTACATTTGAGCATTTCGGTGGGATACAGAAACCATTTGGGGAAAATCAATCATGGTGACCTTCTCATCATCATCAATCTACAACATGTGGAATAACAGAACAAACAGGTGGTTACTTAACAGCTAAGCAGAAGAGCAAAAGCAAAACTTCTGGAGTGCAAACTAGGATCAGTTTGGAACCAGTTAATGAACAGCACTAATAGGCAAGATAAGCATCAAATCCTACATGTAAATATATTGAAGAAATAAATCATGGAAATATGACCACGGGATGAGATGGATTCAGTCCTATAGTGGCCAGATGTAGCCCTAAGTGCCTCAAATGCATACCATAATGTTGAATTCATTGAAATCGCAATGAATCAGACCATGTTCTGCAAGACGAACGACAAGACCAATTATTGTTTCAACAACGATTTCTGGGTTCTGCAATTGCTTCACCTGCACACTGATTGCAAAGGTGTAAGCGATAAATTTTCATCTTGAAAATAAAATCATTTGAGGCTAAACTTAAAACAAAGGAAGATTGAGCAGAGGGATAAACTCAAGAAAGAGATATGAAACAAAAGATATAACATTTCCGACAGTTGGAAGACAACATTCACTCATCAAACTGAAGCAATTTAAAATATTCTGGTGAATCACAGGAGTAGTCTGCGAGTTCAATATGCAAACATATGAGCATATAGCATAAGCACACTTACAGTGGGTAGCCTTGGACAAGTGACATGACCACACAATGCCTGTTACAGTCAACAGCTTTTGGGACAGGAAAGCCATGTTCTTCCAAAGCCTGATCCAGACAATAAAAAATGCGATATAAACACCTGCTAACATAACTGTAACCTAATATGAATTCAAACTAAAGCTGGAAGACATCAAGGAAAAACCTTCATAAAAGCAAATTCCTTGAGTGCAGCAAGTCTAGACAAATAAAGCCAATTATAATTGCTACGATGCCTCAAATAATCACGCTTAGATTTCACAGCCCTGAAAGAAACCCTTCCAAGTCTGTGCAACTTCATTGCCAATACTGTTCCATCCTCAGAGGCAACCTCAAATATATCTTTCACAAAAAAGTATGAAGTTCGATCAGATTTCAAAAGGAAAAGAAACACAAGAGAACATGATACTGACAAATAAGCTTGACTAATACAGCCAAAAGCTCATACCAGACTCTTTTCCGACCCCAATTTGGCGACCAACAGCTGTAATAACTCCCCGATTGACCATAGTTTTGATAGCAAGGAAATCATAGCCAAGATAGGTGAGTCGAAACCCATCATCTACATATTCAGAAAATCAATCAAAATACATTCAAAGTCAAAATATGCAATATGATAAATAAACATTTTGCACTGCTCACATTTGGACGAGTCATGGTGCAGCAGCTTATGCTTAAGCAAGTTCTTCAAGACTTTGTACGTGCCACCATGCCTATATACATGCTAACCAAATAAGTACAAATAGAATAATAAAAAATCAAATAATTAAGTTAAAGCAAACGAACTGGGAAGAAAGGGCATACCTGAGAGAGGCTATGCGGTCAATGAGCTCTGAAGGTACAATCTCGTGCTGTTATACATATAGACGTATGCATAAGATAGTTTTCAACAAGGGATTTATTAAACAAGAAAGGAATTAAAAAAATTACAACAAACAACATGAAAAGGGATAATATATTAAGCAAGAGAAAGTAGAGCGGGTGAGTAAATTACGCACATTCCGCATACCCATCTCAACAGCAGTAAGAACCCTAAAATCATCTTTTGAGAGATGTCTCAAGGCATCAACGTTCAACTTCATCTCTGCTTATCTTCCAAATTTTAAAAAGAAAAGAATTAACAGGTGATCATACATAACCAAAAAAAAAAAAAAACTTAAAAGATCTACCAGCAATGTAATTAAGTTTTGAAAAATAAAAACACACATCATTGGTTATACTATCAACAATAAAAAATAACATTAGTAGATCAGTATAACTTGGAAACTCACCAGACATAATATGACAAAGTACACAAAAAAGAAGAACAGATGGAAAAGAAATCAGTGCCCTCACCTCAATAGAACGAGCTGTGGAGAGCAAGACTAGAGAAGGAGGATGAAATCAGAGCAGAAGAGGAGAGTTAGAAGGAAGTCGGAGCACACGGAGGACAGCGGTGTCTCCTGGTGAGGACGGAGAATTGACGGTGCAAAAGAGTGAGACAGGGAAAATAGGTTTGCTTCGTTATTCGGCGACGTCGGTGGTTGTCGCTGGCATGCATAAAACGGAGTCCTCTTCTGGCCTGATGATAGATTTATACTTTTGCGCTTCCATTTCACTGGCCTCCTAACTTGAAAAGGAAAAGAGAAAATCGGAACGAAATCTAATATCTGTTTTCTTTTCTTTTCTTTTCTTCGTTTTTAAATTAAGAAAAAACCGTTTTTTGTTTGAATTTTTTAAATAAGAACTATGATTATTAAATTATTTAAATTTTATAATTAACTTAAACGTAAGATTATTCTAAAATAAAATTATTTAATAATTATGTTTTAAAATTAAAAATATCTTAAAATACATAATGAGATTGTTTTCTACTAATTAAATATATATTAACAAATAGTTATTTTATAAATATTGTTATTTTTATATTAATACATATAATTATACTATCATTTAATTAATAAGAAGCGTATAAAAGACTCAAATTAATTTTTATATAAGTTTTAGTTAATATTTAGTTATTAGAAATATCAAATGTTTAATTACATTGGCATTAACAATTAAATGTGTTTTTATTTAAAAATAACTAAGAATTAAAAAAGATAAAAATACAAATATAATAAAAATAAAAATGAAATCGAAGATTTAATTCATAACTTTGTTACATCTAAAACCAAAACTTATACATCATAAAACCAATCGTAAACTTGGAGGTGTTCATCAACTTCCATGATCATCAAAAGATGTTTTGAAATTGAGCAAAACTCACATCAATCCTCCATTCTTTTTACATATCCACTAACCCTAATGTCCCTTAAACTAAAATAATGAATATGAATCATCTATTTTTGGATGCAAAGTATGTTAGACATTGCTTTGTTATTTGCTAGTTTTTATCTCATTTCTCTTTATCTTAATAACCTAATATCTCAACATCATTAAAACCCTAATGTACAACATTATTGTAAAATTGAAAAGTCGATAAGATAAAGAAGGTCTTTTAAGTAATTTAAATCAAGTGGATCTACCTATTTATGAGCATTATCAAACTAGTAAAATAGAAAAGAAATCAATCATTTGAAAAGAAAACACAAGTTTTAGATTTATTGTAATTAATTTATATTGACATCTCTAGCCAATGAATGTAAGGGCAAGACATATAGTTCTTTGCTTGATCACTTTTATAGATGACAATAATAGGTATAGTGAGATCTATTTGATTTCTCACAAATAGAAATATTAAATTGTTTCATAAAATATATGAATTTTGTAGAAGACCAAATAAATAAGAAGACAAAAGCATTAAGAACTAACCAAGGACATGAATAATTATATCATAAGCTCGAGATGTTATATGATGTAAAAGAAATAAAAAGACAATTACTATTCCACAAACTCTATAAAAAATGGCATTGTGTAAAGACGAAATATAACACTTTTATAAATGATTAGGTTTACAATAGTCATAGAAAAATTGCACATCACCTATTAGGTAATGTTTTGCTTACAATCACTCGTGCTCTTAATCACTTGCCTACTAAATCAGTTATAAATATTTTATATGAGTTAATAGACACGTAGAAAACTTAATGTGACAAGTTTGAGACAAAAGTGTATGATGCCTACGTTTATAATCTTCATCATAAATATAGGAAACTAAGCATAAAAGGGAGGACAATATAATTATTAGACATTACAATTCATGACCTTTCTCACAAAAATGTATTCATAGGTGAACAAAGTAATGAAACAGTAATTGGATTTGAATAACAGGATGTCATATTCTTAAGAAATGAATTTTCATAGTAAGGTGAAATAAGAAAAGATCTATTTTTATGTAATACTTATGATCGAAGTGATTTTGTTACAAAAAATCAAAAAAGGAAACTATCTGAGTGGAAGAAATCTAGAAACTTCGAAATTAACTAAAAATCAAGTCAGATTGCAACTAATGAGAGTTTATCCATTATATTTGATCTGAGTAAGAGTAGTCAAGATATTGATGTATCTATATCTCATGAACCTTATTTGAACCAAAGTAATTATATAATAATTCTCTAACATCATTTTGAAATTGAAAGGAAAATTTGCATGATTATCTCACAAGATTGGGTTGAGCCAAGGAATGTAAATGAGGCTCTTATTGGTCCTACTAAAAAAGGAAAGATGAAAGTAATGATGGAAGAGATGACTTCTATGAGCTTCAACAACATATGAGACTTATTTGATCTTGTTAATAGGTGAAAACTTATCAGTTCTCAAAATAAAGTAAAAGGGTAATGACAATGTTAAAAGATACAAGGTGCCTAACGAATATACATAACATGAATAAATTGGCTTAGAAGAGACATTATTCCCAATTATGAGCATAGTAACCACAATGGATCTTAAATTGTATCAAGTTGAAGTTTGCTATTCTTAATAAAGAATTAGACGAAAGAAACATATATAGAACAATATGCAAGTCTCATAAAGATAAGCCAAAATTATAAAGTATGTCGATCATTAAAATTAATTTACATTCTGATGTAGTTTTCAAGATGATGGTAAACTCATTTCGATAATGTTTCGATTATTTATAATGACTTTAACTTTATCACTAAAAATATAATTGGTTGTCATCTGAATTTTAAATGACATATAAGGTGAAGTTGCATACGTTCTTATATAAGATACTTCAAAAGATCATTCAAAGAAATTGTTGTCCCGTTCATAATCGATATATATTCAAAAATTGTTGAATAATATTATATGGAAGATTACAATCCAATTAATAATTCTATTACTAAATATGATAGTATCGGTTAAGATTTTTGTCTAGTAATGCCATAAGAAAAGGAATAAATAAAGAAAGTTCTTTATTTCGCGTAGTTAGAATCTCATGTATGCAATGACATTTACATGGCCAAATATTTGTCACATTATAATGTTTGTTACATGTATGCAATAACATGATGATTAATTATTAGTCAAATCCAAGTCAAAAACATTTAAATTCAATAAAGATATGATGACAGTGAAAATATTATAGGTTTATCACCACTAACAAGTTAGATAAGATTATAAGTTATTGAAGAATCTAAAAAAAGCTTTAATAATCAAAGAATGAAGAAAACCTCTCCAAGTTATTTTTATACCTATAAGATAGCCTTTTACAAACATAAAGCCCTAGGAACTTAAAAACTGTAAGAATTAGAGTCCACAACGAACATGATAATATGAAATTTTATAACCCTAGATAACTAAAAACATGAATCTAGCACATGTCTGAGAAGCACACCGACATTGGATTTGTTCTATAACTTTATAGTTGCTCACTAAAGATGAGTTCAACGTTAATCACAAGATGACTCTGGTGTTGGTTTCTTTTTGTTTATCTAAGGTGCAAATCTAGTACAAGATCAATGTTCAACACCAATATAACTTTGACAATAGTTACATTTTATTTTTCAAACCTCTAAAATTTAGTAGATGATCAGCACTGAGGACCTATATGACACCAAATTTGATTATCTTATGTAACCTTTTTTCAAAGCTTCCTCTTTTACTGCATCAGCATTATATGCTTGACTTCAGTCTCTTGAAGTAGTAAAGTTTCACTCCTTATATAAAGATCCATCATTATATCACTAGATCTCTAACAATGTTTGATGCTTATTGAACCCTTTGCTTTCTATTCAAGCCCCTCTTTATGACAACTTTGATATGACGCTTTTGTAGCTTAATTAGATGCTTGATTCCTTTTACATCTCTTAAAAATGATTTATACTCAAATCAACATCTTCATCTACAAAAGTAAAATGAGAAAGGTATGCAAACATTAAAAGTAGAATGAACATATAGTCACCTACTAAGTCGATCTTATAACCATTGTTATTAACTTTTTCCATGACTTGAAAAGGCACATCTCTTTTTTTATTGTAATTTGGACTTGTCCTTGTTCAATGACCTCTCTTTTCTAAAGTGTACTGAAATCAAATTTCAAGTTTAAATATCACTTCTTTTCTCCCCTTATTAGATTGTTTAATGTATTATTAGGTACTTTTCTTAATATTTAATATTGCTCATGTAGCTTCTTCACTAATATGAAATTTTCCTTTTCATACAAGCTATCTCTTTCTCCTAAACGAGTAGGCACAAGATCTAAATGATATAATGGGTTAGATCTATAAAAAAAGTCAAAAGGAGAATAACTTGTAGCACTATAGACAATTATATTATAAGAAAATTTAATGAAAGACAAAGATCATTCTAAGTTTTCAGATTCCTACTAACAATAACATGCAATAAAGCACCTGGAGTCTTATTAACTACCTTAGTTTGGCCATTGGTTTGTGGATGACAAGTTGTAAAATGTAATGACTTAGCTTTTACCTTTTCCCACAAATTTCTCTAAAAGTAATTTAAGAACTTGATATCCCTATTCGAAATAATGATTATAGGAAATCCATGTAATATAATGATCTTATTAAAAATTAATTCAACGACGTAGGATGCATTGTTGGTTTTATATCATAATGAAATGAGCCATTTAAAAAAATGTGTTCATCATTATAAAAACTAAATCTTTACCCTTTCTAAATCTAAGTAAACCTAAAATAAAATCCATTAAAAGATCTACCCATGGTTCACTAAGTGTAAGCAAAGGTATGTATAATTTATTGGATCGAACTCCAGATTTAGCTTGCCTACATGTGTCATATCTTTCACACACTCTTTCTATATCTCTTCTCATGTGTGGCCAAAAAAATGTTCGCTCAAAATATCAAAGGTCTTTTTGATCCCAAAATGTTTTCATTAATACTCCTCCATGTAATTCTCTCACAAACAACCTTCTTAAAGAACTATTAGGCACATATAAATGATTTTCTCTAAATAAGTAACCTTCATATCTATAAAATTAATAAAACTTTCTAAATACAAAATTTTCACATGCTTTAAACAGATTACCAAAATCAAGATCATCACATATAAATCTCTATGCTTAAAATCCATCAATTTAGAATGCATAGTACTCAATAAAACATGTCTCTTAGTTAAAGTATTAATACCTATAGTTTCCTTATTTTGCTTATATTTTACCACATATAAAAAGTTTCAATGAATTCCATATACTTGACATGTCTCTTACGCAACTTAATTTTTTATGATCTGTATATATCACGCGCTTCCTTAAGTCATATAAATTGTTGTCGAGTCTCTTATGCTCTCACCAACACATGCATCTCCTCATGATAGGTTAGGCAGTTTAAGGTTGTCTCATTAAGCTTCTCACTAAAGTATGCTATTTATTTCCTATCTTAATCTTACGTCAAAATTTTCCCAATTCTTACACCTGAAGCAACATACTTAATCTTAGACGTGTTGAAAATTTTAAGTAAAACTAATAAAAGAATATAACTTAACTTTTTTTTCAATAAGTTAAAAGCTCCCTATTGATCATCAACCCACTTAAATTTTACACTCTTTCCATTAGCAATCAAAGGGGTTGTAACTATGCTTAAATCCCTAACAAAATGCCCATAAAAATATGTCAAACTATGGAAACTCTTAATATCACTCACATTTTTTTGGTATTGGTCATTCTTTAATAGCTCTCACTTTCTCCTCATATACTTTTATGCCCTTTTCACTCATAACATAACCAATAATATAACGTGTTTAGTACCAAAAAAACACTTCTTTAAATTAGCATATAACTTCTTACTTAAACACATGCAAAACATTTCCTAAATGTTTAACACGCTCATCTAAGATCTTACTAGAGACAATAATATCATCAAAATAAACCATAATAAACTTTCTTAGGAACTCGTAAATTATATTTCATTAATCTCATAAAAGTGCTAGGCGCATGAATCAAGCTAAAAGGCCTCGCTAACTACTCATACAAACCATATTTAGTTTTAAACAAAGTTTTCTATTGATCATCTTCTTTAATCCTAATTTGATATTAACTAGATTTTAGATAAATTTTAGAGAATAATCTAGCATCATATAACTCATCAAGCATATCATCTAAACTAGGGATATGTTATATATGCTTTACAATAATTTTATCGACGATACAATAATTCACATATATTCTTTAGGATCCGTCCTTCATTGCAACTAGTAAAACAAGCATGTCACAAGAGCTCACACTCTCTCTCAAATAGCTTTTCTCTAAAAATATTTCTCTACTTATTTTTATATCTTTTTTTGTCCTTTTCAAGAAAATTTTATATATTGGTTAGTTTGCAATTTTAACTCTAATAATGAAATTAATTTTGTGCTCTCTCCTTATTAGAAGTGATAATCCTTTTAGAAATGTCCTCTTGAAAGAGATCTATCATCAAATTTTTGTAAAAGAGAAACAATAATACTAAGCAAAGAATAAATAAGACATCAAAAGACATAAAAGATTATTTGTAAAAAAGAAAAGTATTTAGCATTTGACCAAGAGTACATCTTTTGCTTCCTACATTATCGCTACCAAACTTAATCTTTTGTCTAGTGTATATCTTTTATTTTTACTTTGCCAAAATGTTTAAATTATTTGTATGTGTTAGCTTCACTTCTTTCCCCTCTGTCTCTCTTACGCTAATCTTATAGATCTTTAGCTAATCTTCATAAACTTGCTTAGTGATAATATAGTAAAGGTAATCAGTTTCCCATTTATGATAGAAGAATATTAATTTTTGTATCCATTATATATGGTCCTCTTATCGAATTGCCAAGGAATCTCCAAAATAATATGACCAATTTGCATAAGCACCACAACACATTGCACATCATCCTTACACCTCTTAATTTAGAAGGAAACTAACAATTGCTTTGTTACCTTAACCTTCCCATGCCCATTAAACTATTGTAAATTATATGATTTAGGGTATATTGTGGTTGACAATCTCAACTTCTTTACTAACTCTATACTAGCTACATTTTCACAACTTCCTTTATCTGTGCCCATAATACAAACTCGTTACTTGATGGAATACCTTTTATATAAAAGATTGTTATGTTGTTCAATCACATCATCTTCTCTCACACACATATTAAATACCCTCCAAGTGACCAACATCCTGTTCTATTTGGGCCTCTTAATACACTCATCATCACTAGCATCCTCTAAACTAGGCATATCATCACCTGTTTTATCTTCACTCTCAAATACAAACTCTTCGTCCTCCCTCTGCATCTTTTCCTTACTATTAAGACATTATAAATTTATATGTCCTCTCCTTAAACAATCAAAACACTTGACGTATAAATTCTTAGTTGTTAAAAAGGAATCAGTTTTAGCTTTCTCTTTTCTCAGTGGATGCACATTTAGTTTTGTTATCTCATGTTTAGGTTTTAAAGCTTTGTCATTTTTTTTAATTCCGAAGTTTTCTCTATAATGAAAAACATGAAGTAGAAGCATCAAAATAATTAATAGGCATCTTTTTAAGTTGTCTTTCTACCTTTAGAGTCTTGTGAGTCATATTCTTCAACTTTATGCAATGGTGTAGCTTTAAAATATTGACAATTTTGGATTTAACACAAATTAAATGAAGCATTATTGCTTTCTTATATTCCTTCATATTCACCCCAACCACGACAAATTCTATGTCTTTGTGACATTCCTCTCTGCTTTTAGAACCTTGAGTTAAATTTTATAGCCTTCTATAAAGATCAGTTTTCTTCTCGTAGTAAGGATTTGTTGATTCCACCAATCCATTGAATAATCACTAAACTTCATGGCTACTAGTTTAACTTTTCTCTCATTTAAAAAGCTATAGAAATCATAAAATAAGAGTTACTATAATTAAAAAATAAAAAAAAACTCTCAAGTTGTTTTGAATGATTTATAATAATGTTGTTTTTTTTACACTTTTAAGGTAGCCCTTTATAGGCTTAAAAACCTAGGAGCATAAAAGCCTAAAAACTAGCGTCTAAAAAAGAAATAAAAATCTCAAACCCATAAACAACTAAAAACACAATTCTAACAATTGTCTAAGAAGTGCACTGCATGAATTTGTTATGTATCATTACGGATGCTCAATAAAGATAAACCTGACATTAGTTATATGATCACTTCAATGTTGATTTCCTTTAGTTTTTCCATTGTGTAATTCTAGTGCAAAACTAAGGGGGCGTTTGGTTTGAAAGTTTGGAAATAAAGGGATGAAATAATTGTAAAAAATAGTGCTTACTTTGGGGTTTTCAATTTCAAAAGAATGGATTTATCTCATTAAATTTGAGAATCTACTAAACCAACCAAGTGGGTGGGTATCGAGTTTTCATTCCAATCTAAGTTTTTATCACGTTTTTTTAAACTCTTTTATCATCAACCTTTGCCCTACTATCCTTTTTAACTCCTTATCGCCTCTCAATTTCTTACGATCTCCTATCTTGCCTTATCGTGTCTCATCAATGAAGGAATTTTTTGCTCTACGCCTCCAGGTATATTTTCTGAAATCCCTAGTTTTAATTTGATGTTAAATGAACTGGTTTCATCTCATTGTAAATGGGGCTTTTGCTCCTTTTTGTTCTTATATATACTCATTTTATGATTTAATCAAGAAAATAACCAATCTGCCATATAGTTTGATGATGTGAAAGTGCATATGGTTTTCATACTTTTGTGGAAGGCTTTAATAGCAATTTCGCTACCATGGCAAATGCTATTGCAGATGAAATTTTACGTGACAAAGTTGCTTCAGAAAAAATGAAAGACGTGGTTGAAGAGTTAATAAAAATTGGCATTCCAAGTGATGATATCTTTAAAGCAGCTAACATTTTCCGATCAAATAAAGACTAGATTGATGTGTTCCTCAGCCTTTCCATTGGCATGTGAAAGCTTTATGTCTTAAGTTTATTTTGACATTGTTTTGATGCTTTATGTTTTAGGTACTATGAGAAATATTGCTTTATATTTTGATGCTTTAAGTTTATTTTGATGTTGTTTTATGCTTTATATTCTATTTTAAATATGATATAAAATATAGTTGCAATTGTATTGTTGGTATTATGCAGCTCTGTTGGCAAATGATCATATAGTGCATCTAATGCTCGAAAATTGCGATACAACTTCAATTACCAACATGACCCTAGCGCTAGTTACATTCTATAACATTTTCTCAAAGCTGGCTCATTTGCTAGAATCAACATTAGAGGCTTGACTTCAATTTCTTGAAATAGCAAAGGTTCACTCCTTGCATAAAGATTTACCACTACATCTTTGAGAGCTTCCTTGGCCTTCTTTGTTATACCTTTTGTCAATAGCGGCAGCGCGCAATGGAACTCCAGAAACTTTCGACACTTTCACTTCCCTTTTCTTGACATCCCTATTTTGAAGCTTATGTATCTTGAACAAGTGCTTGATTCCTATCAGATATTCTCCTTAACATGTGGATAACAATATCAATTCATAAGTAATTTATGTTATCGTTCAATAATACAAGTACTCATTCTTATCAGTTTACAAAACATGTTAAGTACACGTTCTTTTGCAAAAGGATTCCAATAATTA
>JANIPM010000005.1:10098762-10117362 GCA_027478405.1 Erythroxylum cassinoides
ATTTTTTAAAAAAAAGAGACATTTCTAGTAATGAATTACAATCCCCTACTAAATGAAAAGATTCCTCAATCGTGGAATATCAAACTATTGTTTCTTAATGTTTATTCCATACTCGTTAACCTCTTTTCAAATCACCAACCAAGCACCCCTAAAAGATTTCGTATTAATCAGAGCAGGAGCTCTGCCTCTAAGAAAAGTGGGCTTATGTGCAATCAAAGCAGCCCCGTTCTACAGTTCTGCTCAACATATAGTTTGTTTTCAACATCTCCACACATTCAATTTGATCCCAAAATGATGTAGGAAAGATAAAGCACAAGTGCAGGTATTTCAATCACAAACACAAATTGAGTACATGAAATACATGGTACTAACAACCAGGGAAAGAAATACATAAGTAAATAACTACTGGTAAAACTGGGCATGCTACCATATAACAACCTCACCATCTTCAACTATTGATCACACAACATACAAATGCACATGAAGATACCAAGTTCTGCAATTTAAGCACTAAGCTTTGAATTCTTCATTTCAAAAACCCTGATCATAAATTATTCTGCTGAACCTCTGGCAGCTTTAACTGAACAACAGAAGATTGGGAAAAAAACTTGTCTTCACAGTGTTCTCTACTCCTGCAGTGAATATAGAAAAACTGATGATTAGGCAAAACTTCAGCACATATTAGAGAGAATAAGTTTTCTACTTTGTTCAACCAAAATCATGATACGTTTTCGAAATTAACAATCGAGCAGTCACGTTGCAATTGGATTTATCAGAGAATTAGGTGGAATGAGCAATTCGGCAGAAGCTGGAGTTAATAACTTATCAACAGACATAGCATCACAAGCAGCGATTCATCAATACTGTACTCATAACATACAAACTAACACAAGTAGCTTAAAGTCTTAAAACTTAGAAAGTAAAAGTAAAATAAGTATGGTCTTTGCATCAACATCACCAAGTTGCTAAAAAATAGAACAATCAACCATTCATCCTTGCATTTGGCCCAAGGAATAGCGAGTGTTAATGGGATTAACATACCTCATCATCATCGTCGTCATCGCCACCGTCCTCTTTGTTTTTCTTGAGACGGGTTGTGCCACCTTCCTTGCTGATGGGCAGCTTCATTGCTCCAAAAGGTGTATCCACGTCAATATTTCCTTTCATAGTGTAACCAGTACCTCTTCCTCTAATCATGTCCCACAAAGCAGAACCAAATTCCTTTGGTTTGAAGGTGACGGGAATATCAATATAATTAATCCCATTCTTATCTATTTTAGCTGACTTGGTCAGTTCAGCAGCTCCTATGCTCACATCAGACAGCCAAACTTCATATTCCAAAGCATTGAGGCCCAAGTCAAAGTCATTCTTATTTTCCAGCTTCAAATGAAGTACTGCAACAGTTTCCTCAAAGGAGAACTTCTCAAACTTTATTTTCTCAAGATCAATATCAGGCTTGTAAGGGATTGGGATCTCTCCGGTTTTCTCAAGGGGAATAGTTATTCTCCCAATAACAGGAACATCAACAAGAAGTTCAACCTTAATCTTGTACGGAATGATACTCCCAGGCTTAATATCATCATATGTACTTTTAATGTCATCATAGATCAATGTAACTGGTATTTTAACAGTCTCCTCGCCATGCGCATGGATAGTTCCAGCATCTGGGATCAACCCAGAAACCAATTTTCTTCCATCACTCTCAATGAGGTAGTTTATATCAACAAGAGGGATAGGGATGGGGTTAGGGTTCTTGATAAGCACATCAACTACAATGTCAGCTCTTTCAAGATTAATTTTTGGGAGGTGAATCCCGCTAACATCTGCCGTTGGCTTACCAAACCCAATAGCCCCTTCAATCTTTTCACCAATATCTTGAATAAAGTCCTTTACTTTGTCCATAAATCCACCCTTTTCTTCCTCTTTATTATCTCGCTCTTTGTCCTTCGCATCTCTATCCACAATTTCTGGCTTATCCGAAGATGCCATGTCTGATATGGTACACCTAACAAAACCAAAATAACAAAACTAAGATCCTAACCGGAAAAAAAAAGACGTATCACACAAAACTAGATCAAACGAAACTAAGTTCCAAACAGACAAAAGAAAGCATTAGAAAGCAAGAAAAAAAGGAGCTATAATCAGTATAAAATGAACAACCAAAAGGTAAAAAAGGAATACTAGGTGACCATCATTTGATTCAAAGCAAACAGCTTTCACAAACAAAGAGAAAAAAAAAAGGATCTGGGATTAGATCTCTTGATGATCAGACATCAAATTAAGTCGAGAAGTTAGAAAGGAGCAGTAAAGCCACAACCTTTAATCGGATCACCTCAAACAAATCACATACACTTGAAAATCAACCAAGATAAGAAAAAACAGTTGAAAATAAATAAATCAACGAGTACTTGTTGGACATAACTAGTAGCGCAGGAATGAAGATTACCTGATAACAAAGATCGAAACTTTTGTTTGTGGGAAACAGGAGAGACAGGGAGGGAGTGGCAAGAAAGTGGGTGGGAGTAGAGAAATGAAGATTCAGGAACAGTTGGATTTTTGGGACAAGTGGCGGGTTATTTATGGACAATTATTAAATCAAAAATTTAGATTATTCATCATTTGTAAATTGTAAGCGTACATCTCACACTGCGAAAATTGAATTGCTGGACTTTGATGCTTTCATTGCTTTATATAAATAACCGATGTCGACTTGTCGGCAAGCTTTATCTTTTGGAATTAGTTTTATTTTTCTCATTGGTTTCATAAAAACTTAAATGTTGACACATTTCCCTTAGAACTTTGCATTTCTATAGATAATGGCTGATTTTTTACATTAAAATCATTAAATCTTAGTAAAATTATTAAATTCAAAGTTGAAATTAATTCAATCAAAATTTAAATTTAAATTTAAATTTAATCAAAATAAACTTAATCTGTTAATTTCAAAGCAGACCGAACTGATTTAGAATAATTTGCTATCTTTAACTAAACTACAAGATAAGATGATCATTTCCTCTCTAACCCCATTTCTTACCATTAGATTTAAAGTTTAGATAAAAGGAAAGACCTCTTCTCAACTACATAAGCCAGTCCTTTAAGCATAGTTACTGATTTAAATGGTAAGTTGTGGTTGGTACTTGGCACTAACCATCACTTACAATTCTTGGACTCAAAAGGTAGAACGCTCACTTTAGGCTCCCCCACATTCCGACCCGACATTGTATGAGGGAGGTAAATCACAGTTTGATCCCAGCCAGCTTTTCGTAAAGGCGGCCCAGTACTCGATGCGCACAAGAAATCACCACATTGGATGAACTCCCACATTGTCGCTGCCGAGACTCGAATCCGAGACCTTGAACTCACTTTCCTTCCCAATGACCAACTGGATTACCCGCGCGGGCATCACTTACAATTCTTCATTTGCCATTTCTGTGGAAGACGGACTCAAATGGCAAGAGATTCTTTTGTCATGAGTGCGAGTAATTTGTTAGTCTGCTGAACTATATTGCTATTTGCATAAACTAAGTGAACTAGACTATGCAGCATCACCATTTCATATACCAGCTTGATAGGCTGTGAGGCAAAGATTGGCTTGATCAGATACATATAAATTAAGAAAATAAAGCATAAAAATCCCTTTCTTCCTGTGCATTTATCAATGATCAGCAACTTGTTTCCACCACTTTGCTGTTGATGCCATGCAGCCAATTGTTTCAACCAATGTGTTCTTTGAGAATTTCTCTAAGGTATTCTAGCTGCTCAAACTCACCTTGAAGTTCCTCCCACTGCCAGGAACAGGTAAACAAAAATCAAACACAATGGTAAAGAATCCCAAAATTTGCTCTTCATTATCCTGACAAAGTTATGCAGGGAGTATTTTGCCATTTTTTCACATATCAATATGACATTTTCATCCTGATAATGTCATTATATTCATCTTCAAAACAGAGTTTCCCTGAAAAGAGTATACTTTTAAAGCATCAATTCATAGGATCCTCGTGATACAAATCTGTAGATAATGTGAGACATTCTTTTGACCCTTAAATTAAGTGAAGGATGTTTCTCCTATCAGTTCAGAGCCCAGTAAGTCCCTTAATCAAGTACCACCATCACTAATTTGGGAGAATTTGTTGCCGTCTGAAGTAATTTGTAGCACAAGTAATTTCACAAGAACTACGAAATGAGTCACCACATGCATGCACATTCTTTTGAGAATAAACCTCATACTAATGAAACATTATAATGCATTGATAAATGCTACTAGTACTGTTTACATGGAGACAAGCCAGAAAATATGCTTTTAGTTTTAGCCTATGCCAAATCAAATTAACCAGCTGAAAAACTTTCATGTTCTTAGTTCGGAGGCATTTTGTGTTGGGCTCCGGAATATCATAAGATGAGAGCGTAATTCTCTATAGGGTTATTTTAATAAAATCTCCTTAGCCATCATTCTCATAACATCTCAAACCATAAGGGTGAGCCCACACCAGTCAAACACCCGAATCACCACTAGACTTTCTAAGAAAAATTGTATCTCCATGTATCTAGTTTATTTTGAAACAATAATAATCTCATTTGGAGCTCTACAGATTAAGATATGATTAAAATACCGAAGTATGTTCAGTAAACAACCAATTCATGCTCTTCCAATCAATTCCCTTCATTCTCTACACAAAACCTTTTTCTCTCTCTAACTCCTTCTCTAACTCCTTCTCTAACAAAGCAAGAAGAAAAGATAAACTTACCTTGACAAATCTTCCTCCTTTTTCTTCCCACGTTTCTTCTCTCTTCTTCCACTTTTTCTCCTTCTTTTCTCTATTCCCGGTTGCTTTCTTCTTCTTCTTTCTTATTCCCATGACTCCCTCTCTTCTTCCTCTTATTCAAGCTACATTTTATTAGTCTTTCCCACTTTTACCCTTCATTTATCTTGTCCTTCCCATTATGCCCTCCTTTTGTCTTTAAAACTAACATCTTATACTTCTAACTCCTTAACTAAATCCTTCCAAAATCTAAAAGGAATTTGATAACACTTCCTTCTCGAAAAATGTTTCTCATTGTCTTAATTTTCTAATGACAACAAAATCATTCAATTTGGTTCGGAAATCTGAAAGTTATATCCCAAACATTTCTGAACTATTCTTATACTAAAATAATATTCTGTGCTCAAATTCCATCCAAAAATTGAAATTCTTAAGAACTGAATTAGAACTCGATTTCATCAGATAATTTGTAGCCCTATCTCTCTAGTTTAATCCAAATTAAGAATCACCTCATTTGGATAACTAAGGAAAAAGTTATGACTAAAATACCGAAGCATACTCAGTGAACATGTCTCAACTATAATTTCTAGCTTACAACTTCCAACATTTCACATATAATCCATCACGTACCTAAACCATCTTTTCTACTTCATTTAAAATTCAAGAATTCTCCTTTTCTTTACACATGAATAATCGTCAACAATTTCTCATTTAGTAGTTCTAACTTCCAAGAAAAGTTCGGATCCAACAATTTGAGTGAGGGTTTTGGTCTTAGACAAAAACACGTCTACTGCATGACTCAAAACATTCCTTTGACATTCAAATTTTGATTAAGAACCTAATAAAATTGGACATTGGGTTCAAAGAAAATTTCTGGAGAAAGTTGTATTACTTGCATGATTTAGTGGTGAGGAGATGACAGAGAAATTAAACTATATCTTCTGAGGGCACCAAGTGCAAGTAATAGCATAATTCTCACAACTCTGTTGTCCCAAACCTTTTTCCCTTAAAGTGTAACAATTGTTCTTTGTCAATTTTTCTTCAACTAATTAGCTTCAAGCAACTCTTTGCTAAGGTTAATCTATGTTCTAAAAGTCAATAGATGACTTTTGAAGAAGCAAAATTTTGGTATAATTTGGTAAATATATCTGCAAACATTCTCTTCTAATATGCCATTTATGCATAGATAATGTATTAATTTACAGCTTATATAGTTCCATAAGTTCTGACAGTAAGGTTAGTGTATGAGGCAATGTTCAATGCTAGAGTGCAAGTTTCAGAACTTACCTCCTGATATGACAATGAGACCACATTCCAACCAATAGCAGCAATATAACGCCGTTTCAGCATAGTATGTCCTAAAGGTACCCCTGCAAATGACAACAACCAAATGTGAATAAATATGAATGGTTGTTTGAATTCAATCAGGCATCAGCATATAGGAGATGCTAAAACTGAATAATGATACCAACCAGCATTCCTTGAGAAATGGGTTGGTCCATCAATCTCCAAAGCAATCTTCTTATCAACCACAACTGCATCTAAAGTGTACCCATCCACAATGTATTCCTTAATCCAGTCAAGGCCAGTGCTGAACAGAAGACGAGCAACTTCTTTCTGGAATGATGAAGTAATTTTTTCATTAAACCTCTTGCTTTTTCCAGCACGAGCAATTTTCTCCTCAAGCTTGCTTCCAAGAGTCAGCTGAAGATGAGGGCACTCGACCTTCAAGCATTGATTCACACGGTAAGCCTGAGAAGCAAACATGATGTCATCTCTATACTGCTCTGAAATTCTTTGCTCCTCAAAATGACTTAGAGTTATCCACACATTAGAAAAGAATGTCCTGTTCAGTTGTCCAAGAACAGCATAAGACCAAGCTATATTCCCGAGCTGATCACGATTGAGTCTGAGCACAGGAGGGCCTAAAGCTCCATCTGTGTCAAGATCTGAGTCTTCTATGATGCCAAATTCATCACAGTTTGATCTCTCTGACTTAAAGCAACATTCAAACTGGTAGGTCTCATTGTAAACATTATCCAGAGACTCAAGTATAGGGTCTGCTGGCTCAAACAAAGAAGCAAAGCCCCATAAAACCTGAGCAAGTTCCTGCTCTTTGAAAGTGTGAATTATGCCTGCTGCCCTTTTTGATAATTCTGAGAATAAATCAGGGGCCGAGTGTTGCATCGAAGCAAAGGCACCAGCAATATTGGCAACATTCTGGGAATTAAACTCACCAACTTTAGACAAGGCTACCTCTGCAACTCTATCCAGTTCGGACAAGTAAAGCAGCTCCCCTCCTATTTTGGACAATGCCCATGATATATTTGAGATACCTTGTGCTGAACATTCAGGCAATGCTCTCATTGCAATCCCCACTAGCATTGACATTTCTTTTTGTCTTGCGAATGCCAACCTGCGACTTCTCATCATTGAAACCTTTTCCATATTCCTAGCAATCCGATGAATGGCAGTGGCAATATTCAAAGGAGACAGAGGAGAAGGGCTCAACCCTTTCCCAACAGCCATGATCATCTCAGCTGTAACCTCCAGAACTTCCTCTGCTGTTTGTGCTTCCACTATGGCTTTATTTAAATTGAACTCTTTCTTACGATCAGAAGGTCCTGAGAACTGGGACAACCTCTGCACAAACTCTTCCATGTTCTTTTCCCTCTTTTCTTCAAATATACCACCTGCCATCGCACTGATCTTCCTTCTAAGATCATCAGCTTCATTGTCAAGAAAGTTTAGTGCATGTTCTAATCCAACATCCTCCTCCAGATCAATTTCCAAATCTTCAGCCAAGTCTTTAGTTTCCTTTTTCCTCTTATCTTTACTCACTAAAATTTTCTTGTTCAACTTCTTTTTCGGTTTCTTCTTCTTAATATTAATCATATCTTCCATTTTTTGACTTAATCCCCTAGCTTCAATAGACTTCAGGGCACTCTTCCTAGCCCTCAAACACCAATCCATACCATCAGTCCCTTCAAGTGCTTCTGATCGTTGCTGCTTTTTCTTCTTGATGGGTGTTTCAGACCCTAATGAGTTAAGCTGCCCAAGAAACTCCAATTCCCATTCTTTTATTTCTTTAGTATCAGCATCGCTGATATTATCAGTATCAACAATGCTTTTAGTGGCAACAACACCATCTTTACCCAAACTATAACACGCGGTTCCTCTATAAGCTACATCAACTTTCTTTTGAAGCAAACCAATTCTCAAATTCAGGAACGTGCCAATATTAACTATTTTAGGATTGAAAACGAATGGCTTTAGCGAGCTTTGTTGAGGCAAAGTGTGCAATAAGCTTTCCATGCTTTGAGTAAACAACGAACTAATGAAAAGCCATTAAACAACACACAAAAAAGTGGTGGATTGTCACGAAGAGAAACCAGTTAATTTATTTCTTGAGAAAACAAGACATACCCATTACGGTACTCCACTAGGAGAGACAAGAAGCTGCTTCCTATGTTGTCGTTTAACGTGCGAACTCCTTGCTCCAACAACCTTATTCACTGCTTTGAGAGAGTAAGAGATAGCGGGCTCTTTCTTAATATTGGATAAGGAGGAGAAATTATCTCAGCAGACGATCAATCCGACGGCGTTTAGCGCTGTACTCAGTAACGTGGCTTAATTTCATAAAGCTCCTAATGCTCTGTAGTAAACATAAGTTTTTGATTTTCAACTCCAACTTTAATTTTTTAGTTTCATAAAGCTATGGGAATGAATTGGGATAATCTAATTTTTTGTTCCTTAGAAATTGTTTTATTATTCAGAAAAATCAATTAAAATTCTAAATAATACTTTTTTAATCTATCCCAATATTATTAAAGAAATTTATAATTTAAAATATATTTGTTAATGGCTTTATTCATTTTAATCATGAAACAAAGTACGGTGAAATGATTGTTGACTTCCTGTACGACTTCCACTAATTGTACGATAATTACATTTTCTATTTATTTTTAAAGTTTCTATTTTTATCTTCATAAAATTTTGAGTCAAATAAATTATAATGCATGAATCTTATTAAAAGTCTAAGAATTATGATTTCTAAAATATAGCGCTCACAAGATTTTCGAGACCATCAACCAATAACAAACTACTATAACAACGAAGATGACTGAAAGCTAAATTGAACACAAGATTTAAAGTAGAAAACCACCCTTCAGTGTAAAGATAACAATTATGAACAAATTAATAATAAAATTTACTAAATCAAATAGTATGATACAAAAGATAAATGTTTCGAGCTCTCTCACTCAAGAAAACCTCACAAAACAACTACAATTTATCTATCTCTTTTAACCTTCTCTAAACTCTTTCAAAGGACGTTTGCTAAGTACCTACAGAATTGAGTATAAATTGATATATACACAAATATATCAATAGTACTCCTAAACAAATTAACTAAAATCAAACTTCAATAAAAATGTAATTGATGAAAGCTATTTGGACTGTAAAACCTTATATCATTATATGTTTATGTTCCATGCAACTTTTGTCTCTTAAAATAATCTTTAAATCTTAAAAAGATAATATTTTTATTGCATACGGTCACCCACAACTTCATTCTTTTTTATCTATGAAAATAGCTAACACTTATGAAGTCCAAATTTAGTGGAATTAAACAAATAAACGTTTATATAATAGGGCTAGACATGCAATAGTCTCCCCTCCAACCCATTTTGGAGGATAAATATACCACACAATTAATTATTACTTGAAAGTCATCCCGAGGAACTTTTTAAAAAGCCTAAGCTTACTCTTAAAAACAACCTTCGTCAACTTGTCGACACTATTTTTGTTTGTATGAAACCATCTCCTCTTGCATTGTCTTAAGCCAACAGTGTTTGTCTTTGAGTTCTCTAGCTCCCTTTTAGTAATGACTTGGAGATATTCCGAACTAGGCTATCTTATTGAAGGCTTATTCTCCCTAGTTAACCTTTAAAGTTAGACATCTTTTAACACTTGAATAGGTTACTTTCCCTGCTCATGATATTCATAGATCTCTTTTATAATTTCTACAAGATATGTCTCATGTGAATCATCACCAATAGGTTGCCTCTGATCGTTGCCATCCTGTGCTAACTCATGTTTACCTTTTTCACTCGTTAGCTGATCGATGGAAGTAGACGCAAGGAAAGTATCCTTATTATTGAAAGATACACAACTAGAAGTAGTTTTGTCTTTTTTAATGAGATTTGCACCTATCTCATGCTCATAGAAAACTATATCCCCGGCCTTAACAATCTTCAACTATTTTTGGGTCATAAAGCTCATAACCAAACTCATCATTACCATATCCAATGAATACACAAAGACTAGTCTTCGAGTCTAGCTTCAATCTCTGCTTCTTTGGAATGTGTTTGAAGGCCTTACATTTGAATACTTTGATATACAAGTAAGTTGAATCCTTCTTTTTCCACGCTCTCTCAGAAATGTCAAGTTTTGAAGAGATTGAAGGAGTTATATTGATCATATATACTGGGGTTTTAATTGCCTTACCACACAAGACTTCGATAAACTGGACATTCGGAGCATACACTAAACCTTCTCCACAATGGTCATATTCATCCTTTTGGCAATACTATTATGCCATGGGAAATCAATTTCTATCTTCTCATATCTTTTACCATGTCGCATAGTCTTATTTAAACTCTTTAGAGGTATACTCATCTTTATTGTTGGTTCAGAGACACTTTAGCTTCCTCCTAGTCTCCCTTTCTACTATAGTATGAAATCTCCTAAAGGTCTATAGCGCCTAACTTTTTGTTCTTAGCATAAAACCTAAGTCTTATGTGTGCATTATCAATAAAGTAACAAAGTACTTGTTAACTCCTAAAGACTTCACCTCTAGGGGACCACACACATGAAAATGCAACAGCTTCAACTTCGTCTTCCTCTTTATAGACTTCTTATGAAACAAGACTTGATGTTGCTTTCCAGCCACACAATGATCACAGGGGTTCAATGAAACTGTTGTCTTTGTAGGGATAAGTAACTTTCCAGCTAATAACTTGATTCCCTTCTCTCTAACGTGTCTTAATCTTTGGTGCCACAAATTTAGTGAATCGTTTTCTTGAACTGCATATAATTCTCTAGCACACACCTTTATATGTGTCTTATATAAGGTGTAGCACAGTTCACCACAAACAACTACCATTGCTTCTTTGGATAGTTTCCATTTTTCATCTACAAAAGTGTATTGGTACCCCTTTTGGTCAAGCACATTCATAGACAATAGATTGAGATGTAAGTCTAAAATGTTTTGTACACCTCTCAAGGTCAACATGCACCCAACTTTGGTCTAAACTCTAATGTTACCTATGTCAATGATGCTAGCGGAGCTCTAATTGCCCATCTTCACACTTCTAAAATTACCACTCTTATAGTTGGTGAAATACTCCCTCTTTAAAACATAATAGTACAATGCCCCTATATTGATAAGCCACTTTAAATCTGAGTGCCTACAATGAAGACACTTACTGGTCATACAAATCAATTATGCTTCATCATATGTGTTTGTTGTTGTTAATGCAGTGTTATTTTTGTCTCCATCATTCTGGTTGTCTTGCTTCATCCGATCTCTCTTCTACTTTAAGTAAAGCTTCCTTTTGTAAGTAGGTTTGGTGCAGCAGTGACATGTTCTGGTCTCCTTACCATCTATCGGCTTAATCCTATTCTTTGACTTACTTTACCCTTTGGGACCTATGCTTTTGCTTCTTCCTTTATTTTTTATAACAAGAAATCGCACATTGTTGACACCAATCTCCTTCATCATCATATCTTCATTTAAAATGATTTCTTTGATCAAATCAAAATAAAACACAACATCTAAAGTGGAGTTGTCAATAGTCACTACCAAAGTTTCTTAATTACTCGATAAAGAACTCAACATGAATAAAGCTTGTTATTTATCATCCAGGATGATCTTCATCATAATCAACTTATTGATGATGTCCACTACCAAAGTTTCTTAATTACTCGATAAAGAACTCAACATGAATAAAGCTTGTTATTTATCATCGAGGATGATCTTCATCATAATCAACTTATTGATGATGTCCTGAAAATCATTGAAAAGCCCTTTTGATACTAATTTCCCAACCTTTAACTTCAGGTTTACAAGCCTTTTAATTAAGGATGCCTTGTTGAGAGCGATCTTTCTCTCATATAAACCCTCCAACTTCTTTCACAGCTAGGGATGACAATTCGACCTAGGCCCGACCTGGCCTGATCCAAAATCAAAGGGCTAGGCTTGGGTTATGCAGGCCATAGACCTAGCTCAGGCTAGGGTTGTCCAGGGTTGACCCAACCTGAGGCCAGACCGATAGCCATAAAACATTGGACCACACGCCTATCAGCCTATGGGCTAGGCCAAGCTGGTCAAGCCCAACTAGGGTTGGCCCGGGCCTGACTCGACCTATTGCCATCCCTATTCACGGCTCAAAAATATTCGTCTCTTAAGATATATGGTTGAATATACTGATATTAATCTATGGTCTAATAGTTCCTAAGGTCTTTTGCTTCATCTTATCGAATTCTTTATTTGTTATCTTCTCCAACTTAGACATGATATTGCCTTTTATATTTTTATCTATATCGATTGGATCATAAAGATCCTTGCAATATAGGAGTTCTTCCATCATAGTTCTCTATATCGGGTAGGTGGTCGATGACAACTTCATCATATAACTATTGCCACTCTTCATATCTAAGGCTCTAGTATCACTTGTTGGGGGGTGGGGTTTAGGCAATATCGTTCATAAGATCTTTGAGATTGCTGAACCGATAACAAACTACTGTAGCAATAAAGATGATCAAAAGCTAAATTGAACACATAATTTAACGTGTAAAACCCTTCAATATAGAGGTAAAAACAATGGAATAAACCAACAATAAAATCTACTAAATCAAATAGTAGGCTACAAAGTACAAAAATTTTAAGCTTTCTCACGTCACAAGACAACTACAACTAATCTAGCTCATTTAGCATTTTCTAGAGCTCTCCAGAAAAACTTATGCTAACTACATATATAATTGAGTACAAATATATATATATATATAACTATTTCTAAACAAATTTTAGAAATCAAACTTCAATAAAACTGTAGTTGATGAAAGTTATTTGGACTAAGAAAATATTCTATCATTTTGTGTTTCTATCCCATACAACTTTTGTTTCTCAAACTTTTCTTTAAATCTCAAAATGATAAGATCTTATACCACACATAGTCACCCATGAGAAAAGCAACTCTTTTCTTTCGATTCATCGTTATTGTCACTATCACTATACTAACTACCTTAAGTCCCCATCTTCTCTTTTCTATATTTGTGGTTTTCATTCTCTCTTTTCTATTATCGGTAGTTGTCATTTTCTCTTTTCCATCACCGTCATTACTCATCTTCCCTTCTTCATTGAGTTTTGTTTGCTTTTGTTTTTATAATTTATGGTTTCACATCTAATAGTTCCACATGTTTACTTTGTTTCTAACTTTGTTATTCTTTGTTATATGGTCGAAATTCCTTTAGCTTAAAGAAGATTAAGCATATTTTAACATATATTCATCAATGGTAAATTCTAATTTTCTTATCCATTTTTCATAATTATGGTTTTTAGGGTTTTATATTGCATATACAAAGATCGATTTATTTTGGTTGATTGCGAAGATTGGTTTGAGATTTTTTAATAAATACATTTATCACCCTAGTTTTAAAATAGTATGCCTTGATAGGTGGTGAATTTAGGGTTTGAATTTGTTATTATGTCTAACTATTCTTTAAAAAGTAATGTGTCTTTCATAAAATATAAGAACTTTTGAATATGCAATACAATTTTTTTAGTTTTTAATTCCCTCTTCTAATGTGAACTTAAGTAATTACTTCGTAAAGATATGTACTTTGATCTCTATTTGTTTTGAATTTTCTTTTTCATTAAAATTTTTTGGTCCTTTTTGAGCCATCTCAAAAGGTAACCATACACTTGAAATGTGTATACTTGGTATAGGGTTCCAATTGTTGGCAGAAACTCACTCTCCTTTTTTGTAAATATATATTTGGCATTAATTAGGATACTTTTTCTCTGTTTTTCTGGAATTTAATCGATCTTATAGTAAAATACTTTGACATTAGAGAGTGGATAGTGGGGACCAAAATGCTTATGTATAATATCAAAGGACAACAATATAGTTGGGTCATTATGAAGCCAAATATTATGCTTGTTGGTTGTATTGATTATTGTATGTTATGACTAATTTAAAACAAATGGAGATATTAAAAAAACTTTATTTTGATATGAAGTTATGTTTCCTTCTCTATATATACCTACATTAACTTTTTAAAAATAAATAAAGAGAATTTTTAGTATTTTTATCCTCTCTAGAAAGATTCAATAATTTATTTACTCATGTAAAATTAGTTGATAAACATAAGAATGAAAAACAAAAGGGCAAAAAATTAGCTATAAAATTGTTAATGATAGCTCATTTGACACTAGTGAGAAAATTATTGATAATAATGAAGATAGTGTGCCTATTTAAGAACATGAAATTGAAATTTAACTTATATAAAACATAGAAAAGGACAGATGTCTTCTTCTTTTCTTTTTAATACTTTATGAACAAGTCTTAGAGGTCAACCTTTCTATCCGTGCATTAAAATCCAAAGAAATAGCTCATAATGTGAAAATATCAATATTGGCTAGATGGTGGATGATGTAATATGTCGTTTGATAATGCTCCACTATTGATATTATCAATTTATGGTGAATGCTATTGCCTCTTTTAGTTCATGATTAAAGCTCCTAAAATTGATGGCTATAGATGTAATCTTATAATAAACTCTATTAGTGAAATAAAAGTTATGTGAGTGAAATAGAAAAGATCTGGGTAATTTATGAGTATTCAATCACGTGTGATGGTTAGAAAAATATGAGATACAAGTTAGCTATGAATTTTTATTTATTATGTTAAAAAGATAATATTTTTGAAGTGAATTGATAAATCATGCCTTCTGAGAAATGTCAATACTTTATTAGAGATAGTGGATGAATTTGGAGTGAAAATGGGCATGAAATTGTTGTACAGTTTATCACTGGCTATGATATTGCTTATAAAGTGTATGGAAGATGTTACAAAACATGTAAATTTCTTCATATTGCACATTGTATTGACTTGGTGCTAGAAAATTTAATGAGACTTGGAGAAGGAAGTACCTTATGGGAGGACAACATAGCTGTCTCTTACCATTGGAGGCCCCCTCTCAAGCCTTCTTCGTCGATTTGGAAACCCACGGGGAGGCTTTTTACTACTGGTTGCTACTCTAAATTGATGAGTCTTGCCGAGTCTTCTCCTAGAGGGGAAGGCCATTTGTGTTCTACTGGCACCTTAGACTCCATCGTCAATGCTACTGTGGAGCTCGAGTCTGCTCCGCTTTTGGTGTTTTCTGGGGCTCGTCACTCTGCAGATACCTCTATTGCTGTTCCTCCTAGGGAGAATGGCCACTCGACACCCTGGGTTCCAACCACCAATGCCACAGGGGGTCTCGATTCTGGTCCGACATCGGTGTCAGCTGAGGCTCGTCAATCTGAAGGTACCTCTCTTGCTGTAGTGCCTGCTCTTCCTCCACTATCTGTGTCTGATCCTTCTGGGTCACCTGTGCATGCTGTTTCTACGCTGCCCGAGAATACTGATTCTGTTTTGGTTCCGCGCTCTTCTCCACCTAATACTCTCGAGGGGGTGGTCATTGTAAACACAGCTCCTATGGCTTTTTCTAGTGTAGTTGTGTCTACTGAGCCTTCTCCCGATCCTCTAGTTCGGGCTGTCCCGGGACCCTCTTCTCCTTGCACTTCTACTGTCGAGAGTCGCGGCACTGTTTCTACTAGAAATCCAAAAGAGGCAAGAGTAAAGGCCTCAACCCCTCTGCTTCTTAACATGACGATTTTAGCTTGGAATGTTCGTTGTCTCAATCTCCCTTCTAAGTTACAAGCTCTTAAAGATGTGGTGCTCTGGGAATGACCTGTGTTGCTTGGTTTACTTGAAACTAAAATCAGATTGGCTAATCTTAATAAACTCCAACTTTTGGGCCCTCAATGGAGCTGGATTTCTAATCACCATCATCATGCCTTTGGAAATTATAGTTTGTTTCAATCCTACTGAAGTTTAGGTCGACATAGTTGAAGCTATAGATCAGATTATGCACCTTCGAGTGCTGATTTTGCAAGGACACCTTGAATTTTTTGTTTCTTTTGTGTATGCCAGCAATTTTGAATTTTAGCGTTGGGATTTATGGACTACCATCCTCCATGTTAGTAGTTCTGTTTCTAAACCTTGGCTCCTATGCGGGGCTTTCAACACTACCTTCTATTCTTCAAAGGCTCAAGGTAATATTAGTCTTCGTACTTTCTCCTCTGACTTGTTGGATTGCTTGGAGCAGGTGGGTTTATCTGATCTTAGTTCTGCTGGTCATTTATTTACATGGTCTAATAAGCAAAAGGACCGATGGTTTATTCGTAAGAAGCTCGATCGAGCACTCGTCAATAACCATTGGCTCCAGTCTTTCCCTAACAGCTCGGCTCTATTTTTGGACCCTCTGTTTTCGAACCACACTCCCATACGGATTTCCAATTTGCTTCCAACTGTGGCTGCTCATTACCCGTTTCGATTCAATAATTATCTAGTTTCAGATCCTGGTTTTGGGGATGCTTGCATGCGTGGTGTTACACATGAATGTTGGGGGACCAAGCATTTTGTCTGTGTACAAAAATTGAAAGTTATTAAGCAGACACTTAAAATTCTTAAGGCCTCTCAGGACTCCACCCTTGAAGCTATCAGTCAGACCAGATTAGAGCTTACTCGAGTGCAGTCGCTCTTATCGAATACCCCAATGAGCCAGCTTCTTCTTGATCAGGAAAAGCTCGCCCTCGCTAACTATCTGCAGGCTGTTAGCAATCACTCCTCTCTTTTGCATCAACGAGCTAGAATCAATTGGCTTCAAGATGGCGACAGATATACTCAGTTTTTCTTCCACTCAATTCTTTCTAGAAGGAACCAGAACAAGATTCATTCCATTTCTCATCATGGTAATGTTATCCATGATCCGATGGCTATTAGGGAAGCAGCTTTGGACTTTTTTCATAACCTCCTTGGTACTGTCGATCGTATCTCCGTCTCTTCTATGGATTTGCAGTGTCTAAATCTTAAACAGGTTTTACCCTCTGTTTTTCCTCTCTTAACCCGACCAGTGGAAGATAGTGAAATTGAGGCTTGTGTTTTTAATATGAATGGCAAGAAAGCTCCTGGGCCTGATGGGTTTAACGGTTATTTTTACCAACATGCGTGGTCTACTATTGGTAGTTTTGTTAAGGAAGCCATACATGAGTTCTTTCGTACTAGAATTTTGTTGAAGGAAATTAATCGTACTTTCTTATGCTTGATTCCGAAAGGACCAACTCCAACCACCTTTGCCGACTATCGTCCAATCTCGTGTGCTAATTTTCTTTACAAAATTATCTCTAAGATCCTTGCTACCAGATTGAAGGACGCTTTGTCTCCATTAATCAGTGCTAACCAAAGTGCATTCTTGTCGGATCGTTATATTGGGGACAATTTTCTTATTGTTCAAGAGCTTCTGAAGGGTTATTCTACCTCTTCGAGCCCTCCTAATTGTACATTGAAGATTGATTTTCATAAGGCATTTGATAGTATTGATTGGGGCTTCTTGCACGCCATGCTAGAGGCCTTTGGCTTTCCGCCTCAATTTACCCGGTGGATCATGGAATGTATCACTTTGGCATCTTTTTCGGTTTTGATTAATGGTGCCCCTACTCGATCTTTTAGAGCTGCTAAGGGCATTCGCCAGGGGGATCCTCTTTCCCCATATATCTTTCTTCTCGTCATGGAAACCCTTAATGCTTTTATCTGGCATGAAACGCTATCTAATCCCCGTTTCAGGTATCATTCCAAGTGTAAGCCTCTCGGTATTACTAACCTATGTTTTGCAGATGACCTCCTCTTATTCTGCAAGGCGGATTTGGAGTCTATTTAGAATTTTATGCACACCTTCAACCACTTCAAACAACTTTCTGGACTATATCCCAATTTGCTTAAAAGTCATTGTATTTTGTCAAAGGGTGCGGCGTCCACGGCCCCCTCGATTTCTGCTATCACGAGTATGATGTTGAAAGACCCCCCCTCTTCTTTATCTTGGGCTTCCTGTGTCCACTAAACGGCTCTCCTATGCTGATTGTCGTCCACTCCTCGAGAAGATCAAGCGGAGGATTAAATCATGGGTTAACAAATCTCTGTCTTATGCTGGTAAACTACAGCTTATTAAACCTGTCCTTAATTCCTTGCATGTCTACTGGAGCTCCCATATTTTTTTATCGGAAGGCATCATCAAAGAAATTCAACTGCTACTTCGAACCTTCTTATGGAGTCATTCTAATGGCACCCGCGACGCTTCCAAGGTCAAATGGTCTGATATTTGCTCTCCGCAGAATGTAGCATCCTACTCCCGCAGGACCCGAACCCGATATCGTAGGTGATATCCGAGTCCGCGCCACACGAAAATGGTATGCCACTGAGCTCAATTTCCGTTTAAAACTCAATATGCCATTTTAAAACATTTTTGAAATCATTGCAAGCGCGAAATTCAATAAACAATGGGTCCACTTTAGTTCAAAATTCTTTTCATTCATATTACAATTCCAATCATAGAAAGGGTCCGCGACAATATAGAACACTTTCCGAAATCATATTACAAAATACGGCATTAGCCAATTAGGACCCACTGAAATACAAAGTACTAAATTGCGGAAATACAAATTTATACAAAGACA
>JANIPM010000005.1:10119791-10137135 GCA_027478405.1 Erythroxylum cassinoides
AAATGATAAATTTATAATAAGAAACTAAACTATAATTATATAAATTTAAAGAATATTTTTTAATTTTAAAATATTATACCAAGCAATATCTAATAAATAGATTTTTTAGTGTTTACTGAAGAATTCCAGCAGCTATTACCAAAAATGACTTTGAAAACTAAGTAGTTGTTTTATTTTAATTAATTTTCAAAGAATCAAATTTAACAGTTCTTTATAGTTGTCAATATCATATGATACTGCCTTCTGGGATCACTGCATTGCACAGAATCACCACCAATCATTTCTGATTATATAGCCATTGGCTTCTTTGTTTGCTTCTTGAACTTTGTCTTTGTTGATTATCTGCACAATGCCAGAGTAGGCACTTCTGCTAGGAAATTTATAATAAAGAAAAGGGAGAAAAAAGATAACATTATGAATACCATAACATTGCTGACAATCCTTGCATTCTTGTCTCTGATAGCTCTTCTTATTTGAGCATCATCACCAATTCCTATTGGAATGTTCATGGCCTTCCTTTCCCCATGCCACTTCTCTCAATATTGTCCTCCTGTTTAGTACATCAGCATCTCTTAGAAATCATACTCATCTACTCCAAATTTTGATTGTACAGAAAGAAAGCCATAATCTTTTCATAGTTCTTGTGTTGCTCAATTCCATCTTAAACAAAAAACTGGAAAAGAATTAATCTTCCACTTACTTTATAAATATCAGCACCCATGATCACAGAATCTTCAATTATGGCCCTGTCTCCAACTCTGCACCTCATACCAACCACTGTTCCTTTGATCTTACACCTCTATGCTTGGAAAGGTTTAAACAAATCCCAGGAAACAAAAGGAAGTTGAAATTCAGAAACAAGATCAAGTCTCTAATGTGTGTTTGTGTTTGTGAAATTTACAGGAGTTTTCTGGTGAAATTATTTAGCTTACTTTAAGGATACAGTCATTGCCAATGACACTGTCTGTTATGACAGCACCACTTACAGTTGTTGGAGGGAGAGAGCGAGGCATGGTGTATAGAGGAGAGTTTCTATCAAAGAAGCTGCTACAAAAGGACGAATTCATGTTAGATGGAAATAGGCCATTTATGGTGAAACATTTGCAGAAACAATGCACTGGCAAAGTACTTTTTGCCTCCACCATGTTTGCTTGGTAAAATGCTGCGATGCACTTCATGTCCTTCCAATACCCATCAAAGAGATGAGCTTGAACCTGTGTTTTGCATATCATCAAGGTCTACTCATCGTTGATTAAGAAGATACGGAATATGAAATAAAATGAACAGAACTATTTATGCCACAAACTGTTAATGGAAAACACGTAAGAGCTCTAACCTTCATTCCGGTTAATATTGCACCAGTTACCACTTGAGTTTCAAACTCAGTTGCCTCAGGGAAATGATCTTTTAGAAGCCTAGCGAGCACATCTCTATTAACGACCTACATTCCCATGCTAAAATGCCTTACTATGAGCAGCGGACTTGAACTTTCTGGAGCTTGAAGCCTGAATTTTTAGAAGGTTGTGAGTATCAAAGAGAGAATGACTGACTATGGTCCCATTGAATCAGAACATGGAAGAGCAGGATATTCCTGAATCAACATACAGAGATAATGATGTCTTGCTTGCTTTCTGAACTGATATTGAATTCTACAACTTGGTTTTCTGAATTTACTTCTAATAAGCCGAGACCTGGGTCTTGATCTCTTACTGACTTCAAAACAGTAATGGTGATATCAGCATGGCCACTCCTATGGGCTTCTATTAAAATTTGGTAGTCCATTGAGTAGAGATGGTGGCCTTGAAGGACCAGAAATTCTGATACTGGTTGCTCTTCCAATATCCAGAAGCATTTTCTCATGGCATCAACAGTTCCCTAACATTAAATAAGAAATGAGTCAGTTCGTATGAGTTATTGTAGTCCTCAATCAAGTAGAGGTTATACAAGCATGGTGAACAAGATAAGCTACCAAACCTGAAACCAGCCCAAGTCTTCAGAAGTTTTATATGCTGCAACCACTTCGACGAAGCCTTCTCTGCCAATACCAATCCCAGCATATGCTTTTGAGAGATCAAAAGGAATATTTTGGTTTCGAGATCTTCCTTTCATGGCCGATGTCTTTTACTGGGTGCAAGCGCACTTGTTTAAGACCGAAGTCCTTTATTGTACTTCTTTAGACATGATATAACAAAAACTCATGTCTAATGAGACAGATCTGCATTTTCATGACATGTTTAACTTTGATTCTAAGCTTCTTTTTTCCCTTTTCTCTTTATCCCATTGGATGATGCATTTTGTTCACGACGTTTTTGTTACAGGAGCAAAGAAAGTTGGCCGAGGAACAACGTGGGCCGACAGGAGAAAAGGTTCCTGCACCACAAGGCTGCCACTAGCACAAGGACTGTTGTATCGTAAGGAAGGCCAAAGAGGATAGATTGGGGATCAGTTTCCTCCGACTCAGTTAATTTTCGATGTTTCCTTTTCCCTTTATGCAAAAAAAAAAAAAAAGAAGAAAAGGTTCCAGTGCTACAAGGCTTCGTATTGGTGTGGGCATAAAATGGGGCCAACTCGCTCATTTGACGTCTTCAAGTATAAATGCCAGGGAAGGAAGCAAGTTGGGATAGAGCACTGACCCAGCTAAGCTTTGTCTCAGCTTATACGCAGCCACCGTCCCACCGTGTCCTTATTGTATTATATACAACCCAAGAAAGTTCCCTGTTTGCTGTTGCATTTTACTTTATTGTGGCAAATGAAGTTTAAAATAGACATCACAAATTGGAAATCATATAGATATAAATCACATTGATTCGTTTTTTAACCTCTACATGTCCATTTCTCCTAAGACTAGAAGACATTTTCATATTCCTGACTTTCCAGGGCATGGCAAGAAGAAAGGCCAATGTTATGTGGCATCAAACTCATAATCTCTCAATTTATTAGGTACTACAGAAGAATCATTGCAATAGTTCAACGATTCACAACATATGATCCCTCTCAACGCCTATAAAGTTATTATGAAAATCCTGGGATGTCGTATCAAGTCTCACTTATCCTCACTCTTTGAGAGACAATTCTGCAGTCTCATCAGAAAGATAATTGAAACATTTAGCAGGAAAAAGGGTATACATTGTCGAAAGTAACAAGTTCAAAGTCCACTACTTCAGATGATGTTCAAACAATGAAGCCATCTCAATCTGCAATACAAGTAACAAAAGGTAATAGTCAATCAATTTGTGAAACGAATAGACGTATGAACTTTGTTGGTCAGTTTTTATATAAGAATAGCACAACAATTTATATACAAAATATTTGACGGCTCCACGCAATTGTACTTGAAACAAATGAAGATGAGAGGTTGAAATTAGTATCCTATCATTTATAATCCCTAACCCTGTCTTACACTTAAAAAGTGAGTACATCTACATGCAATCGTAGCAATATGCATCATACTCTTTCATTGATTATGCCTGAATATTATTTTCAAGGTCTAGAGACTGCACGTCTGAATGAAGAAAATGCCAAATATAGCTTTCAGTCAAAGACGACTTGCAACAAAATGAACTGAACTTTTCAAGTGTTGAGCATCATGACATGATTAATAACTGGTTTCAAGATTCACACAGAGTTAGTATGCCCATTGAAGTACATGGGATTTCAATTTCCTATTTGCCATGCGCATCACTCAGGTATTTCAAGAATGAGGCACAGCAAGAGTATAGCCAGTGAACTAGAAAATGTTTCTTGGAACATAATACTTCTCACAGAACTATGTTGTGGAAAAAGATGCTCTTGATTGACACCAGAGCATAGCTTTTGGTTGATGTCCCATGCTTATAAAAGGAAAAGGAACAAACAAATGACCACAGCAGAAGAGGCTCGGAGTGTTCAACATTGAAGTTAATAACATACATCAGACCTGAAAATTATATTACACCCTACTTAAAATATCAACTTACAGCTGTCAGAGCAGTTTCAGCGCCCTTATTCCCAGCTTTTCCACCAGCTCGATCCAGAGCCTGCACTTGTCACAATGTGACGCATTCAACACATTTTTAATGCATAGAGTTGGCATATGAATTTATTATCACATTACCTGCTCCATGTTATCACAAGTCAGAACACCGAATATGCATGGTACTCCTTCAAAGTCATGAACAAATATCATCAGTTACCATTGGAAACATTTCAGTTGAACCAGAAACAGTAGCACTAAGATCAACAATAGCTTATGATAAATAGAAAATGAGATAATTTCTCTAACAATTCTTCTAGAAGAATTCATACATACAACATCTAGCTCCAGCAATTCCAAATGTATATACGCATAGTAGTTTTCTGGAGACAGCTATGTTTTCGCAAGGAGTATATGGGCTTAAATGACTTAAAAAGTGAATGCGATCATGTGTGTTAATGGCAAGACTGTTTGACCATTATTGATGGCACAATCAAGTGACATTTAAAAAATGTGTCTTTACATATAATCTCATCCCAAATAACAACAACAGACACAAGAAACGGTATCATTATACCTTATTAAATTTCCATGAGAAGCCAAAGAAAATGACACTAAAATGTCTGACTAGCGAAAGCTCAAGACCAACCTGAATTCAGACCAGCTGAAAGTACCCCGGAAGTAGCTGAATTAACAACAGCATCATAATGTGAAGTATCACCCCTTATCTACTAACGAGCAAAAAGAAAGTGGACATCAGGGCCATTAGCTAGAATGCAGTCAGCCGCCAGACAGTGAGGAGTACTGAACAAATGTTATATCTTCGTACTAAATCCATTAGTGCTTAATTGCTTAAAAGAGAAAATCATACCACAGCTCCAATGCACAAAATTGCATGGTAATTTCCCGACTTTCCCAGCTTTTCTGCAACAACACCTATTTCAAAGCTACCTGGAACCCACACAACCTAAACCAAGAAAAGAGAGGAAGAAAAAATAAAGTGACCACACCAGTCAAAACTCGTGCTGACATATTATAAACGCAATATTACAAAATTCAAGCTCAGAATCACATACATCGATGTCTTCTTCTTTTACAGAATATCTCTTGAAAGTTTGCACAGCCCCCTCTAAGAGTAGCTTCGTCACAAGCTCATTAAATCGTGCAACAACCTTTTGCATTTTACCCAAGTGAATAACAGCAATGAGGATTAGGTTAGTTAGTATTGGTAGCACTGAAACACCAGTACATGAAAAAAAATGCGAGGATGAACTTAAAATAGACGAAAGAAGCACAAAAATCAGCCTCTGTCTCCTAATTTCTTGTTTCTGATAGGAAGTTAATGTACATTAAATGGCTGCAAACCACCAAAAACTACAGAAATGAATGTTAGATAACAAATGGCACTAAGATTAAGATTGAGAGAAAGAAAGCTAACCACAGCAAAACGAAGGCCCTCAGCTCTGGTAAGGGATCCAACCAATTGCCTAACACCTGCTTCTGCTTTCCCAGACGATGCCCAACTTTCCCTCTTCTCAATCCCAACGCCAATGTGGCGATTCCCAAAAGCTATACATAACCATTCACATAAAGAACCTCAAAAGACGCAAACTTTCCACCAAAGATGATAAACTTGAATTGGGTCAAGTCTCAACTGTACCTGGCATAGATATGGAAGACGAGAAATGGGTTAAATTCTGAGGAAGAGCCAAAGAGGTACGATTCTGATTAAATTGAGTCAACGACGCCACCCGTTGACCAGAGGAAGAAACCACCGTCATCGCCGTTGCACCCGTCGCCGCCGCCGCCATCATCACAGTCCCAAACTGCTTAAAACCCAACGGGGAAATCGAATTGCAGACACAGGTAAGCGGTGTCCAAGTGATCTGTAACCCAAAACAGAACTAACAGGCGCTACATTGACCAATAAGTTCAAGTTTTCTTTTAAATTAATGATGAATTAATAATTTATTAGTGTATTTATGAATAGTTATCATTATTCACTGGTTTAGATAATCATAGTGTAAAGGTTTAAGCTTTAAATTACCACTGAGTAGGGTTTACCGTGTTTCACCTTTTGCTCTCTATTTTCACCTCTTCCCTTTCATTTCTATCACCATTTTGTCTCTTGTTTGCTCTCACACTTTCTTAGCCGCCATTACTAAGGAGGAGCATCAAAGGTTGCAACTTTACAAACTTCATCTATGGTAAGACGTTTCAACCCACCATAGCCTATAAACTTTTCATTTGGGGTTTGTAGTTGTTTTTAAGGTTTCCGAAAATTGTAATACTCTCTTTCATTCGTTAGCTGTTTAGAAGATGCGGATAATTCTTCCCAAGTTTTCATCTATCGTATTCGGTTTTACATATACAAGAAAATGGCCCTGTGATTTGTTAACTTGGTGGATTTTTTTTGTGTGATTTTTGATCAGGAGATAGCATTTGCCACTGTATCTCTTAAGCTGCCTAGTATCCCTGTATACGGAGGTGGTGTTGGGCAAGCAAGACGAAGAAGTTGTTCTGGTCATCGGAATCGAGCACGCTTGACGGTTGTGAACTCACTTTCATCCAATACTGCTGCCATCCCAATCATGGTACGGCTACGCTGTTCTGTGAAATTTTTTTGTTGTTATCTTGTTTTTTTTGGTTACAATATTGGTTGAATTTGGTTCCTGGGGTTTTGGCAAATGCCAATGTTTCTTTGTAGAAATTCTCCTGTGAACCTGGTACGGAAAACAATTAACAGTTGGATAGCATTTTCATCGTGCTTAGCAAATTTGTTTGGAATAATAGCTTGAGCACCCTATAAACGTACCATCTAATGGCCCTGTTCAGATTCATCAAGCAGTCTCCATTAAGCCTTCTTCTTACTCTGCTTCTTCTTCTTTTCATTTTTGCTGGTATTTACAAAAGATATCATAACGCTAAGACAAAATCCCTGTCTGTTTTTAGTTGAGAGTTATATGTGTTTCTTTATGTATATTACCAGAGCATATATATGTTGCATATATTTGGAAGTTGTCACTTAACTTTCCACTTTATGTTGGCTGTCTTAAATTGATTGCAGGTGAATAGCTGTAGTGGCAAAATGGGGAAAGCTGTTATCAAAGCTGCAGATTCTGCAGGGCTTCAAATTCTTCCCTTTTCATTTGGCTCTGAGGAAGAGTCTGGCCATGTTGTGGAAGTATGTGGAAAGGAGATACAAATACATGGTCCTAAAGAGAGAGAAGGCATCCTCACATCGGCCTTGTCAGATCACCCAAACCTAATTGTCGTGGATTACACTGTGCCTTCTGCAGTGAATGGTAACCTTTTCTAGTGTTTTTTCTTTTTCTGGTGATCCTTAATGATATAGGATTTTACTGCCTTTACGATTGAAGGTGGTTTATCATCCCAAATTTTACTTCATTCAGTTTGAAGCTTCCCCTGACACTTTCTGTAATATTATTTCTTTTTATTTTGTTCACAGGAAATGCTGAGCTTTATTGCAAAGTTGGAGTGCCTTTTGTTATGGGAACCACTGGCGGAGATAGGAATCAATTGTACAAGACTGTTGAGGACTCGAAGGTTTATGCTGTGATTTCTCCACAAATGGGTAAACAAGTGAGTTGAATTTAGGAACTCTGGTTGGATATAAAGAGTTTCCTTCTTTTCTGTTATTTTTATCATGTTGCATGCCCACATAGATTATTTTCTTTTAGGTTGTTGCATTTCTTGCGGCCATGGAGATTATGGCGGAGCAATTCCCTGGTGCTTTTTCTGGCTATTCCCTGCAGGTACTTTCCTTGTTTCTCTTTGCAGTTTTGGTGGAGAATATGCATTTAGAAGCACAAACACATAAAAAAAAAAAAAACCGAATCTGGAATAACTGTTACTAAACTTGAGCTGATCAGTACCATCTCACTAGGACCTAACAGCATGTGTCTGAATTCCACTGAAATGAACCATAAAGGAGCTATTCCAGACTTTGTTGCAGCTAAAAAGCTTAAATGATTATGGTGAAACCTCATCACCTACTATACATGAACTTGGTTGATGGCTGACTTGAAACTCTTACAGAAGTCAGCAGACAGCCCGTCTTTCTCTCGTAGGAGAAAAACTAAAAGAGGTTAATATCTTGCTTGTTCTGATGATTCATTTTGGCTACATCTTTACTCAGTTCTGATTTGATCTGAGTACAGAAGCTACATATCCCATCGACAAATGCAGTCCTGCTTCTGAGATGGGATTTATTTTTGAGAAAAGAAAGTGATTGTGCTTATCGATGAAGCATTTATATTTGTCTAGACAGACACAAACTGTTGTAGAAATATAGCCCGTACAAATATGTACACTCTAAATTCAAATCACATTTCTGGACAATCATTTTGAATTCTTGATATTTTTTGTTAATTGTTGATCTATTACTATATAAAGTCAAAGCTGATGGCACATGCTATTACATATGTCTCACTTCTAGGTGATGGAGTCCCATCAAGCAGGAAAGTTGGACATCTCTGGAACTGCAAAAGCTGTAATTTCTTGCTTCCAAAAATTGGGAGTCTCTTTTGATGTGGAGCAGGTACATTCATCCATGCTTTATTATAACATGAAAAGAAACCTTGGCTAAAATTATCTGATCATACTCATTAAAGTTGTCCAGAAGAAAGACTAGAAATATGGTAAATACAGGTATTGTAGCATCATGAGAAATATTTACCAATAGGGAACAAAGGGTAGAACATTAAGAGACATCTATTTGCCATTGTCTTTGAAGTGTGATTGTAACTATCTATCAGCATGTATTTTGTACCCATTGAATATTGATGACTATCATTATCTGTTTCGTTCCTTTTTCTCAAACTGAGCTTTTGGTTAATCCTGAATACTGCATTTTCTGCAGTGTGCTTTGACTGTGCTCTAGTTCCACTTCTCTCACTTATTCCTCCTCTTTCTCATTATATTATATTTTATTTTTCCAGGCAAAAATGATCCGAGATCCTAAACAGCAAATTGAGATGGTAGGAGTTCCTGAGGAGCATTTGGCTGGTCATGCATTTCATATGTATCATCTGACATCACCTGATGAAACGTAAGAGCAAAAATGCACAATTTGTGCATTCTCTTTTCTTCCCTTTCTTTTCAGGGGGCCAAACGAGCATAAAGGATTTCTTTTTCTTTTTTTTCTCTCTTCTTTCAGAGTTACCCTTGAGTTCCAGCATAATGTTTGTGGTAGATCAATATATGCAGAGGGTACTGTTGACGCTGTAATTTTTCTTGCTAAGAAGGTGAAGCACTTCCATTCCATATCCAAGATGTGTTACACTTTTTAACTTTGCAGCATTAGAATATGAGATGGATTCTAAACATGAAGCTAACTCTATTGTCTTCCTTGTACTCTTCCATAACACGGGGAAACTGCAGATTCAAATGAAAGCGGATAAGCGCATCTACAATATGATAGATGTCTTGAAGGAGGGTAACATGAGATGAGTTAGAATGTCATTGCCAGATTGCCTTCAATTTTCAATTTTGTCCGGCAGCAGTTTGTGACTGCAGTTCCCATTGGCAGCTTAGCGTTGACAGGTCAGCATGCTTTGGAAGATTGACAGAAGCCTTAGCTGAATGCCAGCAAAGCTCCAAGTGGATTTTGTGGTTGACGTGGCACAGATTGCACATTTGCTGAGCAGAATTTGTCACCGTGAAGCCAACTTCGAACGATCGACCGAGCATATCTTGTGACAAAAATGATTAGATGAGGAGCTAAACAGAGAGAACTGTGTGTTGTTTATGGTTACTATTTTACTGCTACTTTAAGATGACGCCTGATCAAATTTTCCTCATTTCATAGTAGTGATTTGAGGCCTTTTGCTGCATTAAAAGATAAGCCTCATCCTACTTTAAATAGGATGAGGCTTATTTAACAAGTAACCTTTTAAGTACAATGACATTTTGAAATGGTCCATTTATGAGTTAAGCTCAGGTTTAAACTAGGATAAGGCTTATTTAACAAGTAATCTTTTAAGTACAATGACATTTTCAAATGGTCCATTTATGAGTTAGGCTCAGGTTTAAACTTTTTAGACGCTCAACTCTTCTAAACCAAATAATCTCATTTTGGTTATAAAAATTAAGCTTCAAGTTTTTTAGTTAATAAGAAAAAAAAAACATGGTATAGATCGCAATGTCAAACCCATCGCATTCAATTCCACTAAAACAAGTTTAGGTTGGAGCTTTCATGCTACAATGGCCACTCAGAAACTTAATTGCGTAGTCATTTATCTCTAAACGTATTTACGACACCTTAAGAGGGTGGAACTCCAACCCTAATCTAGAAAAGTTCGAATTGTAGGATTGGATTTTGGATTTTGGATTTCCATTTTGGTCGAACAAGAGTTTTATTCTATATATGAAACGTTGCCGTTTTGGAGAATTTGTTATCTATGTGTAACGTTTCATTTTGATTGATGAGTGAGTCTTTTGTGTCTTCAAATTTTGCATTACTATACTGCCCTAGCTGCTTACTCCAACCCCGAGGTCTATCCGCTTCAGGACGCTCTGTCGCTTGTCTTCGACACTATGTTCTGTGATTCTCTGTTACATGTGGAGGATCAAATTGTATTTTTGTGGAAGTTGAGGAGCATTAGGGAATTTTTAGCAATATTTCCATTCAGTTACAACAGAAGAAATACGTGTCATTCTTTCATTTGTTCAATTGACATTTCTATTTCTTGAAAAATATAAGCACTATTCGTTATATTTTGAAAACATCTTCTGTAAATGAAATGAGAAACGTGATCCCTTTGTGGTCAGTTGAGTAACTCGAATTTGAGTTGCAACATTCTCACGGCGTTTTGTATCGCCGATCTATCCACTAGTATTTTCTTGATCTCTTTTTCCTTGTAATAAAATTTTTTTTTGCATTCCTATCTAATTCCTGTCTATCTTTAATCAATATTTTTTTTAATTTCTATAAAAAGATTTTGTGAATAAACTTAAATTATCATGGCATAACAAAAAGAGAATATGGTTTTGTCGTCTTACGTTACGTATGTGCTTGGAGAGGATAAAATAAAATATGTTCCCAAAATGTTCCCAAAAAAAAGGTGTGAGACGAACAGACATTCATCGTTGTAATTACTAATTAACGGTACTGATACTTTGGGAGTTTGGGTTTATCCTATAACAACCAACTAGTGAAAGGCAGGCCAAGAACTGACACTCTCTTTGTTGTGCTCTTTGAAGTTGTTCTGGGGTTTAAGGTAAAGGGTTTATCGATTTCCACTTCCACTCTCCTTGACCTTTCTCTGCCCTTCCTGATACGTGTTGCAACTTCAGTATATGTTAGCAAGATTCTATCTTTTTTGGGTAAAGCTGCTGACTTTAGCTTTTTCATTTTGCTTGGTGTTGTTGCCTGAATTTGGATATGCTTAATTTCATTCTGCTATAGGACTTTTGTTTGGTGTTTGCTTCATATTCTAGAGGGCAACGTAAAGTCTGCTTCTTTTTAACACCCTAGTGATTTTTGCCCTTAAAAGTTTCATTTGCAGTTATTTCAAGTGGAGATACATTTGTATTCAATTCCTTTTTTTTTTTTCAGCTTATGCGCTTTCTCTATCCAGAATGGTAAAAAGGAAATCTTTACCTCATGCTTTCTGGATATTTCTTGCAGTTCAACATTGTGATGCACTAATGGCATTACAACATACTTTAAGGTTACAGAATTTGTTCTCACCCATAAAAGAGCACAAATACGGAGGTTTGCCTCCATTTGCTGGTATTAGTTGTCATACGGAAACTAGAAGAATCGACACTGATGTTTCCTGCTCTTGTTCTTGTATCTCGTCGCGTTTTCTGAAAGCTCCCTTGCAGGTATGCTCCTAAATCTGGAATTCTTTCCCGATTAGTGTTGAAAATAGAATAAGTTATAAGCTTCGTTTTGGATAACTTTTGCTCATGGAAACTTGGCTGTCTGAAAAGCTGCAATGTAGAGCTCCTAGAAGTAGCAGAACAAGAGCTTCTAAAACTGTGCAAAACCAAAAGTCTGATGATGGGAAGAGAAGGCAATACGAAGATTCTAGTGACAGTGACGATGATGGGGACAATTATTCAGCAAAGAAAGACAATAAGAATGATCCAAATTATATAGATCTAGAAGAAAGGCGTGAGTGGAGAAGGGCAATCAGAGATGTACTGAAAAAGCATCCTGATCCTGAGGAGGAACTTGATCCTGAAGAAAAAAAGATAAAGATGAAGAAGCTTCTTGAAGATTACCCACTTGTCGTTGAAGAAGATGATCCTGATTGGCCTGAAGATGCTGATGGATGGGGATTTAACTTGGGTCAATTCTTTGACAAGATCACCATCAAGAATAACAAGAAGGATGATGATGAGAACTATGATAGTGATGATGAAATGGTGTGGCAAGATGATAACTACATTCGTCCAATCAAAGACATTAAGACTGCTGAGTGGGAGGAGACTGTGTTTAAAGACATTAGTCCGTTAATCATCTTAGTGCATAATCGCTACAGAAGGTTTTCTCTTTATTCTTTTTGTTTGCTGCTTTCTCTTAGTTCCTTCTTACTTTAGCTAGTATCAGTGCTTTCAATTTCAATATGTCCAATCAAAGTCGTTGTGGTCATATCATCTAGTTTGCACCTGTATTGTCATTTTTATCTTCTGATCAGTCATGGGATTTTAGTATCCTCAGTTTGGCATTCCCATATATTACCTGAACTTTGATGACTGACCTTAAATGAAACATTACTTGATACTTTATTTGGAACTTGGACAACTAGCTCCACTTTCTGTTCCTTTAAAAATTCATATCTAGAAGATGAAAATTATCATTGAAGATCTACCTTGCGAAATATAAGTCTTTATCTAGACTGTCTGCAGTTATTTCATTCAACAAGTAACGTGCCATTAATGTTCTACCGCTATTTTTTCTCCGATCAGACCGAAGGAAAATGAGAAAATTCGAGATGAGCTGGAGAAGGCTGTGCACATTATTTGGAATTGCAGACTTCCTTCACCAAGAGTGAGAAGCATTTTGAATTTTCTCTTGTGCCTTACCATCCCTTATTAGTGACATCTGCTCGTGGATAATCATCTTCCATCTCATACAGTGTGTTGCTGTTGACGCTGTAATGGAGACTGATTTGGTCTCTGCTTTGAAGGTTTCTGTCTTCCCAGAAATTATTTTCACTAAAGCAGGGAAGATCTTGTACCGTGATAAGGGTAATTTAAAACAAACAACGATTTGTCAATTTCATAACTCAGCTCTCTTATCTGATATCAGTAACTTTTCTCAATTTTTTTGTTGTTGTTGTGGTACAGCTATTCGAACTGCAGATGAATTTTCAAAAATAATGGCATACTTCTATTATGGAGCATTTAAGCCACCTTGTTTGAATGACATTAAAGATGGCCAGGAGGAAGAGTTGATCCCATCTGTTCCCATCAGCAGTAACTGATGCAAAAGTTATATGTACGAAAGTACTTAAATGAACGAAAATTTGCATGAACAATGTAGTGTATGTATACTTTATGTGGCATTTCCTTTTGTATCTACTCAGAACTTGAGAAGGCTGTATGCTACTGTTCATGTAACCTTGAGTATCGTATCATTGATTCAAAATTACCATTATGTTGAGAAGTGTGGTGTGCTCTTATGGAGCTATTCCTTCAACTGAACCTAGGTAAACTTAATTCTTTGTGTTTCCATGGTCTTAAGCAAGCTAAGCTCAATCATGCTATGTAACATCCTGACTTGGGTTGGTTATAAACTATAAACATCTTGATGCACGAGCAAAGAAAAGGAACTTGAGCCAATTGAAGAACCTGGAAATTCTACTTCAAGGTTGTATAAATTCCAACTTAAAAACTGACACTTAGAAGAAACATTACACTTGGAAATATTCTTAATCTTGAATGAGATGTAATTATAATAAATACTCAAATGTGTAACTCTTGAAGAAATTAGTTATTGTGAACACCACAGCAGCAGAAAGCATTGTGGTAATGGAATCTGAATGCAAAGAGTTGGTTTGTGCTGGAGCCATCAAACTTGCAGTCAGCTACACCAACGGTTCTCTTTGTCGTCTTCTCTCCAAAAACTGTAAGACATTTCCCTGAGCTACGAGATACCCAGAACCGGAATTCTCTGTGGTTTAGTTTCTTTGGTGGATTGACTGATTTCCAATCAGCCTCAGCTAAGTTTTCTAATGACTTCAACGACCGAAGGCTAACCTTGCCATGCTGGTCTACAGTTAGATAGCTTTCTCCACCTGAGCACCGGTCCATGTAGTCACTAAACCTGCAACGGAAAACTCTTAAACTTCTTCCTGATGATCTCGTGTTCAAGATGAGAACGGTTTAACATGTCAGGGTCTAGAACGGAGAATGCAGTGTTTATGGTTTACCTGTGGTAGCCAGAAGCTGAACCGGAGGTGGATTTCCAACCATAATAGGAATTAAAATCGGCAGAGGTGCCGCCTTTGATATTGGGAACCGAGTAAACACCTCTATCATCTGCATCCACAAAATCAGATTGCAAGGCACCAGCAATTAGATTGTCATCAAAAGCTGTCATGTGAGGGTAAGCTTCACTGGCAGGACACGAATGTGACTCACAGTTGGAGCATTGACCACAAAGTTTATTACTGTTCAAACCCTCAACTACAAGATGAATCATTGCAAGAACAACTAGGATGAGATAAAGGTAGAATCTGTCCATGTTTTACAATGAATCAGTTCCTGGTATTTCAGTGCAGGCCTTTTTTATTTGCTAAGCCAAGATCAGGCAGAGCTATATATAGAACAAGAGATCACGTCAGGTCAGGAGACCAGCTGAACATACGGTTTCATTAGGCAAGGGTGCTATTTGGATTCTGAGGTGATTCTTGGTTTTATCAGCTTCTACTATGTACCTTGGATGTACTGAAGGGGCAATTCTGGGATATCTTCACTAATGCAATTCTCTCTGACGTGATGCAATCTATAAACCTTTTCAGCTTTTGGGAAGAAAAGAAAACATGTTACTATATATTGTTTGGATGATAACGAGAGTAAGCTCGTCTCGTATTATAGCTTAGAACCATCGTAAGAGATCTGTGGAACATGCAACATTATGATCTTTTCGTTTGAGTCGGATCAGCATCTTTTGTACTTCAAACGGAAAATCTTCATTTAATCTGTGTTTTCCATCCTAATTACCTATCACTTTCTATATATCCAAACAGTGAAGAAAGAGTAGAGGTGTGTGTCTCTTGACCACGAGCCAATATTCACATTGTTTCATTGTTTTCATGGTGTTGACATCTTCTTTCTTTGAAAGAAACTATGCTTAAAACATTTATTTCTTACCTGGAATGAGTTCACCTTTAGACCCGATTTGTTCTATTGCATCTTTTTTACGATGAAGTTGTCGTATGCAAATTGTCCAAAGTGAAAACTACAATTTTTAAGTCCTGAAAAACAGACTGTTAAAAGTTGCAGATGAAAACACAGGATTTGATGTTGACAATGACGATGATACCGAACCAATGGCCTCCAAATTATTATTTTTTGGCTTCTCTTACAACTTGAGAGATGGCTTGAGGGCTGCACATTCTGCATAAGCCAAACTAAGCAAAGTAGGATCCTATATCTCTCAACTGGTTCAACCATAAAGCATGAAAAATGGAAGGCCCGCGTGTCTGCCATATTCCTTCCTAAAGATTCAACTAACCCGCCATTTCAGACATATCATACTCAAAACAGCTAAATAGAGCTGAAGGTGGTGAGGAATGCTATTAATGATCGAATCTTAATGAAACAAAACTGTATATACTCAAAAACTCTATCCTCTTACAGTGCTTTTACTGTCAAATACTACTTGTAATAAGAGCTAATTACATGCTAAGTTCGGCTTTTAAATCACAAATTGATAAGAATTGACACTTGAGATAACACCTTCTTTGATGATAGCATTAAAGTTGTCACACAGAAGTCACAGACTACAGTTTCAGACTTAGTTTCTGTCAACAAAATTGGTACCATGTATAGACTATATACTATGCTAACTAATGTTATTTTATTTCTTAGCTTGTAGCATGATACATCAACAGGAGATTGATTCCAAGACAAACGGAGGGCAGCGGAGCTAAAGGCTCGTCAGAGTAGAAACTTTCTACATCCAAGGGGTATCTGGAGCATGCAGTAACTTTTCATTGGTCATGTCGAAAACTCATTTTTAAACCTGGCAAGATCAAATAGTCCTTACAAAGTTTAGTCAACTGTCGAAGTCTCCAATATCTTGCGAAGCTGTAGCGTCCCGGATTCTTGTATAATCCCAATGAATTCGTCTTAGATGAGGTCCTTAAAAGTTCGCCCTGCTCATCACTCCATTTCAACTATTTCTATCACTTCCAAGTTAACGGTGGTCCAAATACAGCTTAGCACAATGTTTTCAATTTCTTGATCTACCCATCAAAACTCAGGTTAGATTGGTTGGTCTCTTGACGTCATTTTCATTATTAATCTCCACCTGTGGCCAATGAGAAAAGATTGAAGCTCATGAACACAGGGTCATTATGTGACATTTATCTTCTCCAAGGTTTGTTCGTATAAAAATTACACGCATAAAAATCTGTACTTATATATGCTAACCATGCAAGAATTTTTTTAATGTGGCTATAATTCATTATTTTTTATTAGATAAATAAGTCAAATAGAAATTTATAGGCTTCCCTTATATCTGTGAACTTTTTATAAGTTTGATTTTCTTATTAAATATATTAGGTGCGATATGATTATTCTACAGGGCTATTATCATACTTGAATACAACTGAGGGTCATGTTTGATAAAATTTCATTAGGTGATAACTGACTATATCAACTGATAGCTAATAACATATTAATATAGTGGATTTGACTAGCGGACATATCAGTTGTTTATTTAAAGATGTTTGATAAAATTAACTGTATAGTATTAGCTGTTTATGTATAAAATAACTTACGAGAGTATGACTTAAAAAAATTATAAGGATACGAGTATTAGCTGTTTATATCTTATTATTATTTTTAATATTCTCATAAGAATTTACATAGAGCAAAAGAAGTCAACATCATTTTTTTTCAATATCTTCCATTGAGTTTTTAAAATACCGAAAATCCTCTCAATTCAACTTTTCAATGATAAATGAGTTAGATTTAAAACTTTTCGAGATCCTCTTGAATTTACACCATGAAAGATCAACTGAAGAACTTAAGAGATCACTAATATGTCACTAAAAATAAGCTTCAAAATGGGATCGATCGGATCACGTTAGGATTTTTTCCTCAAATGTAGCACTAACGAGTTTAATATGAAATTAGGTCTATAAAAATGATATCGATTTAATTTCTAATTTAAGGAAATATATTTTT
>JANIPM010000005.1:10142424-10154122 GCA_027478405.1 Erythroxylum cassinoides
ATCAAGCCTGTGAAGTGAAAACTATAACCAAGAACCTACATATCTCTACTTAATCAATTGTAAAATACAAGATTAATTAGTTATAAATCATTTTGCTCCTACTTGCCTCTAATGTGAATCTATCCATATATATATATATAGAGAGAGAGAGGGGATTTTATAAATTTCAACAACAATTAATCATGTCTTTTAATTTGGATATTTTAATATCATTTTATTATTTATATATTAATTATTAAGGTAGATAGATTATATATTTGTTTATGTTTAATGTATAATTTCTGCAAATTTCAAGAAGATCAAAACTTTCCAACCAAACCTTCAACCTCTTATCCACCATTCAGCATATGACAAAGAAGAGGTTTATTCCCAAGCATATGCTTCCTGTAGGGAAAGAGACTCCCAGCTTATACCTTTGCGTATATGAAGTCCCCATAACTTGTGACACTAAGAGCTTCTCATGTTTGAGTGTCCCTGCAAGTTAAGCTTAAAGATAGCCTGCAAGATCTTTGCATCCCCTGGATATATTCGTTGATGGTCATCCAATCACGATTTTTTTTTTTTTTCACTTCATCTCTGATTAGATGACCATCAACGAACCTATTCATGGTATTGCATATATGTTGGTTGTTGTAGATCAGTGGCATAAAAAGGTTCCTGCCTTTTCAATCTTGTATGTATCTCTGTCCAGCAACTTTTCTGAAGAGAAAATCACATTTTGAAGTTGTCCCTTCTTAGAAATCAATCAATAATGCCACAACAAAGCCTCGTTTAGATGAATGAAGAATGTTTTTACGGCAAACTATAGTTGCCAATACATTGCTTTTCACCTTTTCCTCATCTCTGTTAGCTCTAACTCCTGGCATATGCATGTACCTGCACTAATATCCTGTAACATCATCCGACTTCCATTCCATGTGTAAGTTAAAATCCAAAAGGTCATGTTAGGTTCTATAGCTGCAGTTTACTATAAAATTACACTGTTAGCCATCATCTTAATGACTCTACCCTCTACAGTGGAAGAAAACTTGTTAATAGAGAAAATAGAGAGGTCCTGGCAGAGCAGAAGTCTTGAATCATTTGATGTAAGGAAGTTGCAGAAAACTGCCGGTTGCTGACTACTGCCGGAGGTAATTTGTCAAAGTTTGATAAGCTCTATATTTACTTATTGTTGCATTCTGATATCTGAACCAGGAAAGGAACTTCAGATCACAAATGTCATTTATTTTTTCTCTTGGTTATTCCAAGTTTGCTCTCTTTTGTCTGAATAAGATTAGAATCCACATTAATCAATTCAATATTTTCATTAATTATGTCTTTTCTTCCTTCCGCTACACTTTTACCTTTGTACTCGTGTTTTGGCCTTTACTTCATGACCAACTATATCATCAAATACGAAACTAGCTAGGAGATGAAGTGCTGGATACACTAAATATTAGTCTATAAACGAAATTTTAGTTAATCAATACTTGCGTTCAAATATTGATTAATTATTAACTCTGTGCATTCATGTTTTCTTTACTAAGTATTTGTTTATTTTTATTTATGTTTTCTTGATTATTTTTGTGTGGATCATTTAGAATCAGTCTCTCTATTAATTAAAAATAAAACCATGTACTACTGGATCTCTCCACATTTCTTATAATATTATTATTTAAAAAGGATAAAATATATAAATATCATGTGTTTAAAAATATTTAAAAGCTCCTTAATTTTTAAAATTCTCAAACAAATCTTTATAATTTACACTTATAAAATATCCTTCATCTTTGACATTCGTTAAAAAACTAATTAAAAACTCTTGTGATAAAAAGGAGGACATGTGGACCAATAAATTTCTCTTACTTTTTTTTCTTTTCTTGTTCTTTTTTTTCTTCTCATTGTGATTATTTGGAAACAATATGTCCATTAGTTAGGAGTAAGATTGTATACTACTGAACTTTATCAAATTTTAAGACCTTAAGTGTAAGGGATTTATACTTCTTGTTGTTATTATTCGTTCTACTATTGTCCTAAATTGAATTGGACTCAAAAATTCATCACTCATTTGAATCCAAGTTTTCCGACCTGAAACCAAATAATGACTTATTGCCAATAAAATAAGAGCCAACTGAAAATATTTAGTTTTGGGTTTCTCTTAAAACATTTGGCCTAGGTTGCTTTAGAAAAGCTATCTTTGGCATAAGAAGCAAGAATGTTTTATCTAGTTTTGAATGACTGCTATTTTTTATTTGTTATGATAATGAATATAATATCATTTGTTGAATTTGAAGAGTCTAGATGACTAATGCTTATTTTACTACTTGTTTTGAATTAAGATGTTTTGAAATAATGGTTTACTGTTGAGAATAATAGGAACTGATGATATATAATATTATCACTAAGTTGTCCTGAAATCTATTTATATTTTGCCAAAGATTCTTTTTTATTATTATCATACTTAGGTGGAATAGTTACATTTAGGGATATGGATAGTGACTGAATGTGTTTTTCATTCCTTTTGAAAGAAATAAACCTGAGAAATTAGAAGTAAAGTATTATACTGATTTTCTAATATATGATTTTTACAACCTCCATTGTATTTATACATGGATTAAGATAAGCTGAATTAATTTAACTTTGAAGCAAACTAAACTACATGATCAGGTTATGGATGATTTACTCTAAACTAAATAATAAGATGAGATATGATGTTATCTAAATTAAGATAAATTATTACTAGGATAAGGTTATCTAATCTAATTACAACTGAAAAAAGATATAAAAGATGTGTTGTTATCAGTCCCTACAAGCTAATGTTCGAAAGAACAATAAGTTTGTGACGAAACTTCAAAATAAAGGGCATAGAAGCCAATGGTTTAGTTTATGCTTAAGGAAACAAAGTGTCATGGGTTGATTCATGGTGCTCTAATATCATGAAAGAAAATAAAACTGGAGAAATTGGAAGTTGAGTATTGTATTGATTTTTTGATACATGTTTTTTACAACCTCATCTAGATTTATACATGGTTTGAGATAAGATAAATCAATTTAACTTTAATACAATCTAAACTACGTGATCAAGTTATGCATAATTTAATCTAAACTAAATGAAAACACAAGACCTTTTTTGGGCTAGAAAATGCACATCAAAATTTTATTATTGTTGTTTTTTTTTAAATTAAAATTTTCATTTAATACAGCAAAATTACATAGTGAGGAGATTTGTCTAACTCTCGTGTAAGGAGAACCCAAAAGAAAGCAAATACGACATCGTACTATCAAACGTTAACTTTAGTCAATTAGGGTAAAACTAACTTCTTCTTTCACGAAACTTCGAGCTCTTTCCCGATTAGGTCTGACGATTGCGAAGCGACAAAGCTTTGGGTACTCTGGCTGGTCTGGATGTGCTATGTCCAGTGACGTCGAAGAGCAGATCCTTCCTTTCGACACGTTATCTACTCTTTTTTCAGGTAACAACACTCCTTCTGTCATCTATTAGGGATTAGATGTTCTTATGAAACTCTAATCATTTACTTCATTTTCGGAGGTGGGAGGAAGCTCTCTGAGAACTCAGCTCTTTGGTGACAGTCCAAAGATGGAGAACACGAATTAGGTCGATTTGGATTTCTGTTTCATGCTAACGAGCTCATTTTGTCGACTCTGAAAAGCTAATCTACAATGGAAGCGGTGGAAGCATCCCTGGAGATTCTCACACTCATTTCTTCAAGCAAGTAGGTCATTTTGGAAAATTTTCTCAACTATAGAAAGTTTTGCTATAAGGGAATGACTTTTATGTTTCTTCTCCCCAGATCTTGCAAAATCTGAAGGAGGAGAGGATTTCTGGGGTTGCCCATATGGGGATCTATCTCAGGTAAGTCTATTCCATTCGGTTATATTCGATTTTGGTTCAATCTTGATATCCTTTCTCACGACCCTTCTCGGATCTTCGCAGAGAGTCTCTATTTGGAATGAATAAGGTTTTGGCTTGATGATTCATAGATCCTTCTTCTGACCCTCAATGCTTCATCCAAAAACTCAACACCGATAATATTATCTTCCGATCTCTTCTATTATTTAGGACATGTCAGGTCTAAGCTCAACTGATCCGTGCTCAACTCATCCGGGTATAATTTCTTGAAGGGCTTCGGGCTTCAGGATATCCAGTGATAATAAGTCAATGATCAGTATTCACCCAGAATTGAAATATTCCAAGTAACTCCATTCTTAAATAGCCGCATTTTTCCTTAGTTCTGTGGATGGATATCTGTTTGTGTTGAGGTGTTGATGATTTCCTTTCTGTTACGCAAATTGAGTATAGGAGTTTTTAAAGAATTTTGATAAGCATTATAATCTCCATACAATTGCCATTCTCCTACTACAGTATAGGTTCAACTAATTAATGATTAGTTGTTCCCTTATGCTGGTAGTAGTGAGGTCTATAATAGAGATTAGCGAGCTAGCCTTATCTCTAAACCTTCTACTATTCCTTTCATTCCAGATTACCCGTGCACAAGTAGCCATCAATAGTAACAGAATATCCTTGTCATGTTTAGACATCTGCAAGTTTGGAATACCCTATAGGATATTTGTGAGTCTGCTGTAGGAGTAGTCAGGGGCACTTAGATTTGAGATCTTTGTCCAAACTTCTTTTGAAAAAATACAATCAAAAAATAGGTGGTCTCTAGATTCATCCTCTTGTTTGCATAGAATACATATCTTAGAGGAGGTTAGGAAGTTCAGTATGTCCAAGGTGTTTAGTCTGTTCAACATAATTAGCTATAACAGAAAGCTAGCATTGGGTCTAAGTACCTTGTTCAATATCAGTTTGTCCCAACCTACAAGGTTTGCAGACCCCTCCCTCATTCTTCTGACATCTTACGTAGTGATCTTTGAGACAGGGATACCCTTCCTTAGATAGATATCCCTCTCTCGTTGGCTTCTGAATTGAGACCGAAGCAACAGTCTAACCTCATCTGAGGAAAGGGACCAATTCTCATTCCTGATTATTTCTTGAAGCTTTGTATCCTTAGAGAATCGGATTAGTAGGGATATTGCTAGTTGGTTTTGTATTAACGATCCATTCCCTATCCAGTTATCATACCATAATGAAATCCTTTCTTTGTTCCAATCCGACACAAAATATGCTGAAACATATCCTTCTTCAATCTTAGAAGTTGGTTACAAAATTAGGTATAGTTATTATTAATTTTTAGGGCCCATAAACTCCTTCCCTTTAATATGTAATAATGAATCCGAATAGACCACATAGTTTGTTTTTCATTTAGTATTCTCCAAGTCCTCTTGGATGTGAGAAATCTGTTTTTACTGGATAATGACTCCAGCCCTACTCCTTCTTCTTCTCTTGGTTGATAGGCTTTCTTATAACTAACTTTTGCTATTCATCTTTCTCCATTCCTTTTTTTCCATAGAAATTGTTTCATCAGTTTTTCAATCGTTTTAATCAACCATTTTGAGAGAAAAAGATAAGAACACTAGTAGGTATGCATAGACATTATCACTAATTTCAATAGCTGAATTTTTCCACCATAAGATAGTGCTCTATTTGACTATGCTCCCAATCTTTTCTGGATCTTTTCAATTAAAGGAATGCACTCGCAGAACCTTAGCCTCCTTGATGAGATAGGAATTCCCAAGTAGAGTAGAGGAGGATCTTTAGTTTCCATTTCCGTAGTTTAAGACAAAGCATTTGAGAGGTGAATAGCACTTTTGGAGAGGATGAGATAGCTCTTGCTTTGGTTCACACACAACCCCGACATCTCCTTAAATAGGTTGAGAGATCTCATCAACAAAATGACTAATTAGACATTAGCTCTACTTATGATAATAAGATCATCTGCAAAACATAAGCTTTTAGTGAAATTTTCTTACATTTTGAGTGGAATCTGAATTTAGGATTCGAAGAGGTGTTGTGCTTCAGTACTTGAGTAAGAACCTCCATGCAAATTAGAAATAGGTAAAGAGATAGAGGATCCCCTTGCCTAAGGCTCTTTTTTCCTTTAAACATCTCCGTGGGGCACCCATTTGTCAAAATCCCATAGGATGCAGTAGAAATGCATTCTTGAATCCATTCTATGAACTTTAGGGGAAAGTTTATTATCTCCATTTTTTAAAAAAGGAAACTCCAATTCACACAATCAAAAGCTTTCTTTAAATCAATTTTCATAGAGCAATTCTGGGGACTTCTCCTACGATTGTATCCTTTTAGAAGCTCCTGCACTATAAAGATATCGTCTCCTATATCTTTGTTGGCCATAAATGCACCTTGATTCTCACTAATGAGAAATTGTAGGACCTCCTTCATCTTATTAGCCAAAATCTTGGCAATGATCTTGTATAGGAAGTTAGTACACTAAATAAGTCTGTAGTTATTCCAAGAATTTGAGCTTGAATTTTTAGGGATCAAACACGGATAGGTCTTGTTTATTTCCTTTAGTAGAACCCCTTTTAAAAAAAACTATTGAACTGCTTCTTTGACTATCCCCCTAGGCTATTCCATGTTTTCTGATAGAAAAATCCATTCAGGTCATCAGGTCCTGGGGTTTTAGACCCATTCATGCTAAAGATGACCTTCTCAATTTCCTAATCTGAGACAGGCCTTATTAACCAAGCACCTTCATTCTCAGGAATTTAAGCAGTGATAAATTGAGTAAGATCATGACCATACTCTAACGGAGTAGCTTTTAAACCTAGTTGATTTTTGTAGAAAACCTTTTTCTTCTTTAGCTAATTCATCCTGTTCGAAAACTTCCACACCTTCTTCAGTTTTAATTGAGGAGATTCTGTTAGTGTTCTTTCGAGCTAACATAGAATTAAAGAAGAACTTAGTGCATCTATCTCCATCTTTCAGCCAATTAACTCTAGCTCTCTGCTTAAGTAAAGAGTTTTGGTTATCCACCACTTCCAAGTACTTCTTTAGAGCTTCCTTTTCTACTGAAGTTAGATATCCATTTAAAGGGTTTTCAACTAATGATTTTTGAACAGAAAAGAGTTTATCTCTTGTTATTTCAACCTCCTTAGAGAGATTCTTGCCTCTCTTACTGTTAAGGATCTTCATCTCCTGTTTAATAGCCTTAAGTTTTTGGATACATATGTACTGCTTAGTACTATAACAACCATGCTCTAGTCCCTTCAATATTGCTTCTTGAAATCCTTTCACACTAGCTAAATATTTGTTAAACCTGAAAGGATGATGCACTCTGGAGATAGTGAATAAATAATCAATCTTTATAAGTGTATGATCAGAGATGCCAGGATCGAGGAAATTTGCAATGCTTCTTGAAAAGGTACTGAGCCATTCCACATTCTCCAAAGCCCTATTTAGTTTTTTCTGATGTTTCAAGTAGAACTTTGCTTATTAGAGCATGTAAACTTATACCCTTCAGATTTTAGGTCTAAAAGTTCCACCTCCTGTATACAATCAAACAAATCAGGGGAATAGTTGAGTAGATTACAATTACCTTCAACCTCTGACCTGAAAATAGTGGTGTTAAAATCCCCACACACCAGCCAAGGGAAGTTTACCGAAGTCTTAATCCTTCTTAGGTCATTCCATAGGTCAAATCTTTGGAACACTGTGTTGAATTCATAGACAAAGGTAGTTAAGACCCACGAATTCTCCATTTTAAAACAGAGCTGAGTGTGTATATGTTGTTGCATTGATTCCAGAACCTCCACATTCAAAATTCAGCATCAAAAGCTATGATAATCCTTCCATAGACATGACAGTGATGATTTGTAATGAACTGCCAATTGCTACCTAGACAATCCAATTTATTCAAGTTAACTTCTCTAATTTTTGTTTCCAACATACAAAAAACCTAGGATTTTCTCTTAGGACAAAATCCCTTAAAGCATTAAAAAATCCCTTAAAGCATTAAGCTTTGAAGGATTGTTTATTCCGCAAACTTTTCATACTATCAAAGTCATAGGCAAGTTGTTTTTCCTTTGGAGCTTTTCCTATTGCTCCTCACACTTTTATGATATGTAGCCTGTTCAAACTGGTCCTCTCGATTACTGCTATTTTGCATATCAGCCTTTGGAAAACTTTGTTCCTCCTGTTGACTAGTCGAGGCTCCCTCACTTAGATTAGTATCATTTGATTCCTTCTCATTTCCCCTTTTGTTAATTGAACTCTTGTAGACATCTAATAATATATTATATTGTTCTTCACTCTGTTTGACCGAGTCATTGTTATTCTCCCTCAGGTTGCACTCTTTTATTTTTCACAGGTTCATTTGCAGATTGGAACATCCCATGGTTTTCCTCTACTTGTTCTGACTCCTCTATCTTTTTGTTATCTTCAGGCTCATTCTTTTCTAGTCCCATCACTTCCTAATAGTCCCCTTTTAGAAATACTCTGTTTCCATTCCTTATCTTAAGTTGTAAGAGATAGTTTCCATTGGTAGGTCACTAATACCTTATCTTCTATAAGAGAGTTCTCTTCAGCTAACCTTAGGATAAGGATACTATCTTTTATTTCCTTGGAAATGTCCTTACTGACACATAACCAGGCAAATCCTACTCTTTTTCTCATAGTAATATTCTCATCCATGCATATAGACTTCCCTAGATAGCTCGCAAGCATACTCAACCCTTTTGTAGTCTAATATTTCAAATGAATATTATGGATGTTCACCCATAGGGGAATACTCTTCATTCTAATTTTCTCTAACTCCATACCTAGTTGCCAATGTTGTAGAAATAAGGGGAGTTGTGATATATGCCAAGGGCCTTCTTCTATTACCTTTTGAGCTTGCAATTTGAAAGAAAAGGTAAAGATTATATTATCCTCTTCAGATAGCATTACCTCCATTAATCCTCTTCCTTTCCAATTTCTTGTTGCCCATGCTTGTTTGATAGGAAAAGCAGGCATTTTATCTATTAAAAAACTAACAAGAGTAGCTTCCCATGTCTTGGCTTCTTGCTGTAAAATACCTAGGTTAGGTGCTACCACTAGCTTACCTTTAATCTCAACCTGAGGGCTAAACACTAGAGAGGAGTCTGAGTTATTACCAACAACTTGTTTCCATATTCTCCTAGGTCTTCTAGCCTTGTTTCCAACAATAGTAGCTGTGGGACGTGGGGTTGGGTATGGACTGTTGTAATTTTTGTGGGGAGGGAGGGGTTGATTTAGCGTTAGGGTTAGGGATAAGAAATGTGGACGAAATGGCTGGAAATTCAATGTTCATGTTGTAAAATTCTGTTTTTTTTCCTTTTTGCCTTTAGTGCAATTGTGTGATAATATTTTATTGAAATTCCTTGCTCTTTTGAGCTACTTAAGGTACTATTTATTTGTTTACCTATATAGTCGAGTTGGTTGAGTGGAGGGGCATGGGGCTAAAAGGTTCTGTGTTCGATTCTCCCTATCTACGCTCTCTCGATCGAGACTGTCGTACAGGGCTTGCCTAGTGCAGAATATCCGGTTGATATGATTTGCAGACTATTACATCAGTTCGAAGATTTACCCAGTACGCATCCAAAAGGTAATAGCTGTGGGTTCCTTCATTTTAAAAAAATAATAAAAAAGTATTTATTTTTGACCGAATGGTTATGCATTCTTTGACTATGTAAACATTACCTTACTAAGGGAATGCTATGTTGGGTTTAATTAAACACTTCACTGATTGTAATTAGTTTAGGGTTGGTGTATGACAATGAAAGATGACACATCAATAAAATTTTATTGGTTTACGAGTCTTTATTAGTTTTTTTAATGAAAGTCGACAAAAGGGTAAATTATAAGGATATTTTTTGATAATTTTAAAAAATGTTCTTAAAATATAAGGTATCTTCTACATTTAAAAAACTATTATTTTAATTTTATCAAAAAGGTACTTGTAATTTAATAATCAACTATGCCATGTAAAACTTTTATGAAAGCAATCATAATATAGGAGGTCCAATGTAATCGAGCCTAATTCTTCCAGTGAATTCAATAACTTCCCTTTTTTTTAAAGGAGGTCTCACCAACGCCCTCAAATCTTCTATCTCCCTTTTCCTGTCTCATTGAATCTTAGTTATTTATTTATGTGAGGTCTTATATAAATGAATGATCTCACATAAATAAATGGCTGAGATTCAATGAGACAGGATAGGGACAGAGGGTCACGTCCTCTCACCAAGGCCTAACTCATTCGAGGTGATACTAGTTTTTCATTGAAGTATATACCACAAAATTAACCTGCAATTCCATTGTAGATGTTGATCAACATTGTTTCAGGATTATCAGCTAATTAACTACTCTTCGTATGCAACTTTCCTTTTGCATTACTATCATTAATTTCCAATTTTCTAGATAGATTCTTTAGAAGGGAGAAGGTAATTCTTCAATTTTCAAAATCCTGAATCATTTCAGGAAATGAAAAATTAGTCAAAAGAAAACCTGACCTGTCTACGAGGAAGGAACAAATGACAGTCTAGTTTGTGAATTTGCAAGAAATTCTTCCATTTTCCGTCTGATGAACAATGAGATAAAGGATGAGTCTTTACCTAGTCCAAGAACACGACCTGTCAAACTTAACGATTGGAAACTTGCTTTAATTGACTACGACTCCATGTTCAACATGTTAAGACAAGGGTTCATCTGGATTATGACATAGTTTGGGTCATCTGCCTTGATTAAAATCGTCCGAATCTAACTCTGTAAGAGGAAACCAGAAGAAAACGAAAAGAAGAATAACGCAGTTTGTTCAATGGAAAACCAATTATCTCCAAGTTCAAGCAAATCTTTTTACAGAAGAAAGTTGTTGAAATAAACATCTACGTACAAACGTGTTACATTTTGATGCTTCTTTATGTAGATTGACATCAAATGAAGTTATGCACAGCACAAGCAGGAACGATTGAGTTCCAGCCAATGGACATCCTTATTCTAAGAGAATCCTAGCTAATTCTCCAACACTGGCAATTCTATCAAACATTTAGAGCTTGGAAAATCATCACCACAGACACAGAAAAGTTCACAAAGTCACGGCATTTGATGACATACGAAAAATGACAAACTCTTAGACTCCTGTTATACACGAAAACATTCTGTGACTTCTGAACCTGACAAGTTGCTTGTGTGGAGAAGGAGCAGCGCCCATTACAGTCCTGCTCCTCTTATAATCTCCGTACGTGAAGTCATCAACAGACATGTGCCGGCGGTGAAACTTTCTGTCCAGTGGCACGGCATGGTTTTGAGCTGACGGTGAAGGGTTGATATCAAGCTGATGATTAGCAGACACCATATGATCAGAACTGACCAAAAAGTCAGAGATGTTGTAGGATTGTGCAGATTCGGATGAGAGAAACTCGTATTTCCGACGAACTTTGTTCTTCTTTATGGCCCTGTAGACCATCGGAATGAGACCATCCATTGTCAAAGACGTGTTGGTTTTGAGCAAGTGGAGACTCTTTGGCTAAAATTGGGTTTGGTAAGGTTGTGTATGATCGTGATATATACTTTTTAGAGAGCCATTTTTTCTTTGCATGATTATAATAGTCAAATACGTCAATTTTTCACTTGGACATTAGCAATTAACATTGATTCCAAATGAAGGATAAAACAGAGAAGCTTCTTAACATAATTTACTGAATATGTTGTTTTTAATTAAGTAGGCTTTAATTAATATGAGAACATTGTTATAAAAGATAGAAATAATATGGTGTACCACTAATTGTAGATGCACCATTTCATAGTTAGTGTACATACGGA
>JANIPM010000005.1:10174201-10185241 GCA_027478405.1 Erythroxylum cassinoides
GATCTGAAAAATCTATCCAAAAAATCATTTGATAGGTTTTTTGAAAAGTTTCAAATCTGAGCTTCTTAAAAGTTATATTTTGATTATCAAAAAAATTATATCTATTAAAAATGTGCTTTTTTATTTTACAACTAAATATTTATTTTTCTTTTAAAAATTTGTGATAAAAAAAAGCTTACTAACCTCACAAAAGTCTATCCAAACAGTCGCGTAAATAAGAAACTAACTGGTAAAACAAGACCTTAAGGTGGGACATGACCGCATGTAGCATGTGCCAAATCTTAAAAAGCACATGCTTGCTTTCTTCCTTATCTAAAAGATCATGTATTGATGTAATTGGATATTTCATTAATGTGGTTTTCATTTATAAAAGTATAAAAAATATAATCTTTTGATAATATAATCATAATTACATAGGTTAATCGAGTCACTTATCATCATTACATTAAATTATTCATGACATTAAGACCCAAATCAAGCCCAACTTCAGTTACTAAAAGAATATTTGCCTTTTGCTGCACTCTTCTCAAATAGTCTAATCTTTTTTTTTAATCATCATATGGTTTCTAAGTTTAATCACATTGGTATTTATATATATGCAGTCTTATAACAATTAAATAGCTTCATCTAAGTAACCAAAAAATTATACATACACTATTAAATTTAGTTATGACAAAGCTTGTCCGATTATGATCTATTTGATTTAAAGTACTGAACTTTAAATTGAGTTCAAATTTTATTTTATTTTAAATTTTTAAGCCTTATAAATTAGATTTTGGTCCAATCTAATATGAAGCTTAAAAATTGAAAATTTTTTATTTTAATATATATATATATAATCGAGTTTAGTCTGCCTCCTATTAAATTTTAAACCGCTTAAACTCGATTGAACTTAAATTTCGGCCGAAAACTTTCAAACGGGACTAGATTCCCACTATTAAATTAAAAGAAAATGCTACTAATTTGTGACAAATGGTCAAAGATTGACTCACAGCTATATCTTGCAAGTTTCAATATCACTGGCATTCAACTAAAGTTAAAAAGAGTATGAGAATCTCATGTCATTAGCCTAATAATTTGAATATGTTTTTAGAAAATATGTAAAACATTTATAATGATTTTTCAACTACCTCCAAGTTATTAAATTAGATCCTTCACCAAAAGCAATGACTTCTCAAAGGTCAACTTTCTGATTCCTGACCCCTCGATCCACCTTGAAGGTGACTTGTTAGGCATCTGAGAGCCTCCTACCATTGACCAAGATTGGTACTAGAACATAGGGGTCCTCAAAGAGAGCCAACGAATATTTGCAGTATTCTTTTCATCAAAAGTGGCACTTTTGTACTCTCCATATTCTTGGTCTCAAGCTCTTCACTGTCAGCCAGATCACTTGATTGTCTGCCTTTGATCTATATACATCAGGGCCATGGCGACAGAACCTAAAAAGATCATCATCGATACTGACCCCGGCATTGGTATATGCCTTTTCTTTTCGTGTCTTTATGCATATGCATACACATATATGCTTTCTGGTATGTTTCTTGATTTGGAGAGGTTCAAAGCTTAAATTTTGATTTGGGTAATTTTCCAAGTTGGCATGTTTAGACTTTTTTGGGATGCAGAGCATGAATGGCTTCAGTTTATTCGTTTTAATTTTTCTTTCTTTCGATTGGAATATGCTCCTGGGGCCATTTATCTTTCTGTTTTTTCTCAAGAAGTGCATAGAGCTCGAGAAAGGTTTAAGATTATGAATCTCGTCCGGTTCATGGTCTGGACTTCTAAGAAAGTTAACAACTTTCAAGGAATTGAGGCGTTGCTGCTACTGGAGAGAAACAATTGTTTTTTACTTTCTATAATTGGAGGATGTAATTTCCTCGTTATTAAACTATGACATGGTGTTAATGCAATTCAGATGATGCCATGGCAATATTTGTCGCCCTGAGATCACCTGAAGTGGAGGTGATTGGCCTTACAACCATATACGGGAATGTTTACACGACCCTGGCCACCAGGAATGCCCTGCATTTGGTAAGACACGGTGTCTCTAATAGTAGGCTTCCAGGTCACAGTTAGTGACTAAAAACGATGAAATTTCTGTTACCACTTACCAAGTTCAAGTTTGTAAGTTTGATTGATTTTTTGTACTTCGATTCCAGGTGTTATGACTGTAGTAGCTTTTCTATCTTTTCTCAAAGAAAAATTTCCCTTTCGTGTTTACTTAACTGTAGTAGCTTTTTTATGTTGCCCATGGTCTAGTTGGAAGTTGCAGGAAGAACTGATATCCCAGTGGCCGAAGGCTCTCATGTCACAATAACTGTATGTCCTTATCCTCCTTGTTTTAATTAATTCTATGCTGAATGCTCTGTTTCAGAGTTGAGCTTGTTTCAGAATCATTTCTTATGTTCCTAAGCAGTTCTTGCTTTGCTGCTGAATAACTATGCATCTGAAAAGGAAAGAGGCAGGGTAGTATATAAGGGCTTTGTTTTTGGAGAAAAGATAAACAATCAACAATTTTCTGGTATGTAGGAGATTGACTGAATATCAGAAACAATGTAATCAGTAGCTTCTCTGGATTTACTGGCAGAATAATTCCTGTTGTGGAATCCCCAGTCTCGTGATAGTGCTGCCAGTCTGAACTTCCTGGTCTTCATTGTACCAGACTATTAGTGTTTCTATTCCAATTTCAATTCTAATTTGGCCCTAGTTCAATTTTTCAACCTAGTTAAAAATTTCTTGTTCAATAGCTCATTTTGGTCCTTTTTCTTGTAAAGAAAGGTACAAAACTTCGCATTGCTGATTTTGTCCATGGCGCTGATGGACTTGGCAACCAAAACTTTCCTCCGCCAAATGGGAAACCAATTGAATTGTCAGCAGCTGCTTTTCTGGTTGAGGAGGCAAAGCGTAACCCTGGCAAAGTGACGGTGGTTGCATTGGGCCCGCTTACAAATATCGCACTGGTAATGTCTTGGCCACGTTTAAAGGTTTAACTATGGGAACTTCAATTTGTGTTTCCAACTGATGACCTATTAAACAGGCTATCGAATTAGATCCTGCATTTGCGAAGAACATTGGGCAGATTGTTCTTCTTGGTGGTGCATTTGCTGTGAATGGAAATGTAAATCCAGCTGCTGAGGCAAATGTGAGTTGTATGTGCCTTTGTTTCTCTGAATTATTTATGCATGTCATGAAACCATTTTGCTTATGAAGAAACAAGCCAACTAGCTAATGAGTTAGAGCATTGAAGGGGCCACTCTACTGTCTCTCTTTGGTTGGGCTGATGTTATTTTCTAGCTAATTTATCTTGCACTTTAGAGTTACCTGTGAGCTTGCATCTGGTTCTGTTTAGGGAGAACCTTGTTTCTTTAATGTTGAGGTATTTATTATTTAAGCTTCCAACTAAAGTTTATCTATTGAGCTGTAGATTCTCACTTGAAAGATCTATTGTCTTAGTTCCTTAGCCTCACTCTGACTGCCTTCTATACATTTCTTCCTATCATTCTTTCCCTAACATGTGGAATGGATGACTAGATTTTCGGCGATCCAGATGCTGCTGATATTGTTTTTACCAGTGGAGCAGATATTTTGGCTGTGGGAATTAATGTTACCCATCAAGTTGTTTTGACTGGTAATACATATGGTTTTTAAATGCAATGCAACTCATATACTGCCAGTTTTTTTAATACAAAGAAATATACTTTTATAACTCATAGTTGTTTCATGTGAATTTTCATATCAATCTCAGAATGAAGGTTCCCAACCATCCCTTTCACACTTGATGTGTAGCTAAGCTATGCTTGTAGTGTAGGTAGAATCCCACAGAGAATTCTAAGATAAACCTAGTGACACGGCTTGTCAGTGTCAGAGTGGATTGCAGATTCTTATTTGCTCTGATTGTCTTGTGTTCTGCTTGACAAATTTCAGATGCTGAGCGAGACATACTGGCTCAGTCAAATGGAAAATTTGCAGAATACCTATGCAAAATCTTGGAAGTGTACTTCTCTTATCATCATGATTCATACAGCATGAGAGGTTTGTTTTCCTGGAACTGATTATGAGTGAAATTAATTCTTCTAACTGACGCTTAGATTCACTCTCGACACAGGAGTCTACCTTCATGATCCAACAGCTCTTCTTGCAGCTGTTAATCCTTCACTAATCACTTACACAGAAGGTGTAGTTAGAGTTCAGACAACTGGCATCACAAGAGGATTGACAATATTGTACAACAAACAGAAAAGGTAGGATCATCTGAGATACTCTACATTGTTCAGGATTACTTAACTTCTCTTGCTACATGACATTTTGTTAGTGAATATATAAAATCAATTAAGTTGGCCTCACACAACAACTTAAGTTATTGTAGTGAAATGGTCACTTAACATGGTATCAGAGCCTCAATGACCAAATGGTCATGAGTTCGAATCCTACCACTCACCTATTCTAATTAAATTAAGCATAAGGTAAAGTAGGCCTGTGCAAATTTCAAGCCCAAAGGGCTTTCACTTGAGGGGGTGTGTTAGTGAATATATAAAATCAATTAAGTTGACCTCACACAACAGCTTAAGTTATTGTGGTGAAATGGTCACTTAACACATTTATCTATCCAATATTTAATTTTGGTTCTATCTGAAGAACTTTTCTATTTCACCCCAGCATTCTCTACATAAACATCATTATTTGTGATGGAAGAATCATCCTTAATATTCTTCTTGTGCTCTTAATGGTTCACATCCTTAAAGCTAGACCTTGATTGAGATTTTTCCTTGACAAGAAATGCGCTTTGAATTATATTTGAAAATGTTGAACCAGGTTTTCCGAAGTAACCGAATGGACTGATAAACCAACTGTGAAGGTGGCCGTCACAGTTGATGCTCCCGCCATTGTCAAATTGGTCATGGATCGGCTTATGGAATGATAGTGTTAACTTTCGTTTCAACCAGCAGTCTGTTGTCTTCTCTTTACTTTGAGCTGCTGGTTATTGTTATCTTAAGCCAATTTGGTTCCGAATGGTGTTTTTGTTACAAAGCATTGATTATTATAGCAAACAAAAAGATCCTATATTGACAGGACAAATGCGGAACCATGTTTCCTGCTGATAGTGTCCATTATTTGCTTTCTACTTTGATTTCAGTCACATTCGAATGATTTCGTAAGAAGAAACAATTCGCTAGTTTTGCGTATTCTTTGAGTTACAGGTTTATCAAAAATGTCTTCACGTATACTACAAAGATTTATTCTTTGACTTGAAAAAAGAAAAGGGCTTGTACTTAGTGGAACTCTCGAGATGAAAGGTAAAATGGATTTGCAAAAGACAAAAAGGACATAACCTTAACAACGTTATTATTTCAGAATACGTTTCCCCCTGTTCCTTTGCTTATACAGTAAATCATTCAGCTTACCCGTGATGAAGATTCGATGCCATAGTTGTGAATCAACGACCTTCTAATCAAATTACCCATCTTTTTTTGTGAAGAACTTGGAAAAGACCAAACTTGGGTCGTGGTAGCTCGATCCAGCCCAGCAGGATCAGGCCGCCTGGGCTCATGGATTAAGCAGCATAACTTTAAGGTATCCCAGAAAAGGTAACCTCCGGGCCATTAAGGGTAACTTCAGCTTTGAAAGAACAAGAATCGTTGTGGCGTATAGAATTATATGCTGTTTTTCTTTCTTTCAATTGCATGCTTCTGTTTTGTATTGAAAGTGAAAGTTGGCAAGTGTGACACACACAGACAAGGAACGGTGAGAGTGGTGTTTAAAGAGGGCAGGTAAATGTCTGGAAGGATGATAAGAGGAGTGATTCTAGATGAGTCAGTGCTGTTAGATGATATTGAAAGTCCTACACTTTGCTCCTATGTGCCCGCTCTCCTCCGTAAGCTCCGCCACTCACAGTTGCGCCTGGTACTTTCCACTTCACCAGTCCCCTTTTCTTTTGATCATTATTTCATCAGTGATTTTAACTATTTGTATCACTTGCATTTCTCGGTACTCTTTCTTTCAGGGAATCTCTTATTCTCTATCTCTTTCAGATGATAAGGTTTGCTTCTAGTCTCTTTCTCTTCTTTTTTTCCCTTGTTTAAGTGTTGGTGGGTTTAATAGGTTTTAAGGTTGTGGGATGAGGGATAATTGGGTTCAGATCAGGATCATAAGAGATAGAGTTTCATCTGTTTTCAGTTCCAAAGTTACTGTCTTTGTTTTTTAATGGCAATTGCTGTTTATCATCGATAGTGATTGCTCGTAATAGGTGAGTCTGCTAACGACAACTGCGATCCAACACTCCCTTAGTTGCTTTCTTTTTAACGATTCATTCATAGATGATGTTGGGAAGGAGCTCAGCCAAGCGTGGGGTACTGTCGGAGGAAGTGTACTGTATGTTGCTTCCAAAAGCAAGAACCAAGAACATGACCAACTAAGGAGTTTGGGTTGGTTTGTTGTAGTTCTGGGTGAGTATCTTTGAAACCCTTTTCACTGATGGAATCTGAACTGGGATGCTTGATTTATGCTGTGCACAAGGTCTAGTGCATGAAAATATGGATGAGATACTACTATTTGTAAGTGATTTTACTCAGCAAATTTAGAAGTTGAAACCAGGTTTTGATTCCCTGTTAGATGCTGATTCTGCTGGTGCATGTGAGAATTCAAGCATTCTTTGCATCAATAAGCTTGAAGAATTGCCTTTGACTATCTGTCACTTACAAAGAAAGGTTGGTAGAGATTCTTTTGGTGGTAGCAAAGACAAGAGTTTGATTATTCATACTTGCTTCTAAAGAAAGGAATTTTTTTTTTTTAGTATGTCACTTTTTTTATGAAATGTTGGACGAGAGAGAAGTGGTAGGACTTCTAACTGGAATTTACTTGTATTCCTAAATGGGAAGATTACTTCTTGATCTTTTAGGCCTTAGTACAAACCTTTTTCAGTAGTGTAAAGGAGATAATTTATGGGTTGTCTCCTTGGTTTTCTCTAACGTACCAGGCCTAGTTTATCTCTATCTATACATCTTCAGTCAGCAACTTTATGAGTGTATAATGTTCACCCTAAGCTTTGTTTCTTGAGAAGATAGAATAATCCATACTTATATATTGATATTGATATCATCAATAATCCATACTTATATATTGATATTGATATCATCCTCATCTATTTTAATTTATTACTGTACTCATCTAGATTCAGCAGTTCTGACCCTTTAATTTCCAAACTTCTAATTGCAAGCAGGCACTTGGTGACAATGTGGTGATAGTCGGCTATGTCATGAAATCTTCTCGTGAAGAAGATTTTGCCAAGGTGAGACCACAAAAGAGAAAATTTCCAGCTCTATGTTATCGAAATTTATATATATATATAAAAGACATTGAGAAAAGAGAACAAAATATTAACTTCCTGATGGTGTCTGATTAGATGGGAGCTGACTTTTCCCTGATTGAACTCCTATTTTTTACCACTCAATTTTTTCACTCTGGTTGCAGAACCTTCTGAAACATGACATTGTTTTTTTTTATGCTTTTCCCTTTTTGGAATTAATCTGTTAAGTATATTGGTACTCTTTTCTGATTCAATATTTTCCTTCTTGCCCAAACTTGTTTGAGTTGCCCCGCTTCTGTTCAAGCAGGCTTACTTCTGTTTTACCAATGAATCAATTGCAGTTTAATTTTTAATATTCATGTTTAATTATTGTCCTTGTGTTCTAGAGAGGTGCATTCCCCTTGTGTCCAACTCCAAATGGGCTGATCTTTCTGCCTCTCACATTTAACCTACCGCTACAATCTCAGTTACAACATGTTGATGTAATTCTGCACAAAGCAACTGATGAAATAACCTCGGTTGAATTAAGCCAATTATCAGAATCAAACAAGATCACTTTCACCACAGGCATGCAGGAATTGCAAAGGTAAATTTTCTGAAAATGTTCTTGTCCTTTGTTGATCTTGCCATACGATCTATCATATTCATTTCTCTTGAAAGATTGAACTCCCAGCCACTTTGTAGACAATTTCTCCTGATTTAGTTTATTTAGTGACCTTGTTGCTATGTGACTGATTTTGGTTTTCACACTGTAATACGTGTTCTGCATGTTGTTTCACTTTGTATGTGATTCTATATTTATTACCTCTGCAATGTGTTGCGGCTTTGCCTCTTCTTGTCAACAAGTAAAATTATGTTCCATATCTAGCAAGTAGCAATTCGTGTCAAGATTTCTGGTTGCCCACATTATGTATTAGATTGAACTGTCTGCACCGAAGTTTTTGTTTAAGGGCCACTAACAAAGTTTTTAACATTAGAAAGTCCTTTCTCACTAAACACATGATTCTACTACAGGTTCATGGAATGTCAACATGATCACCTTGTAATTGACCCACTTGACAACATGTATCCTGTCTTGGATCGGCTAAGAATACAAGAAATTCTACATGGATTGGAGGATCTTAACTCTGAAACCCACCATAAAATCAGAGGAGCTCACTTTTTAAAGGTCTTTGTTCAGAATGGTACCAATATATTTTTAAGATCCTTTATGATGTGAATCTGTGATAACATAGCCTGCTATTATTATAAACTAGAAAGCAATGCATAAATCGTGTCTTTTTTTTTTTCAAGAAATAATGAATCCTGTGTCCTTGGGATAACTATGATGATCTCTGTTTCTGGTTGAAGCTTCTTTGGTGGCTTTTAGTGATGGTGCTCGTAGCAATAATGCACCTTTACATTTCAACTCAGGCGTAACAGTTCATCTTTCTTGTAAATGAAGTAATATTGTGAGCTCTATTATGCAGGTTAATGATTTTCGTGACCCTGATTTAGTGCAAAGGCTGTCAAAAGCTAAACTTTCTCTTCCAAGTATTGTGAAACCCCAAGTTGCCTGTGGTGTAGCTGATGCACACAGTATGGTAAGAGTTGATATTGCATATGCTCTAATTCATATACCATCTTTTTTTATCTGCAATATCACTGGGTTGCATGCTTAATATGACTGTTGTAATTCTGAAAAGAAATCATCAATATTGTTGTCAAGATTAAGAATTGACAACACAATGAAGAATGTATCAATCTTGTATCAAAGATATGGTCCTTTATCAAGGGCCCACCGGGTTCATCGTTTTTGTTTTACTGGATAGACTACCAAATTACAGGCTATTTTCAAGACAGATTATATCAATAATTATCTGGTGCATCCCAGGCAATAATCTTTAAACTTGAAGACTATAAAGATCTAAGCGTTCCTCTTCCAGCATTGGTTCAGGTGAGCAATCAAGTAAATCTTGTGTGTTTTTTTTTTCATAATTCTATGTCCTTATGTTGCCAATATTTAGTGTTTTCTGTTCTTTTCAGAAACTTGTAGATATTTTTGTCCTCATTGGAATCAAAACGCGAGCTCACATTTATAAGCTGAAGGCCTATATTTGTTTCGGGCATGTGCATTTATTGAGTTTTTTTCTTCCCCCTACAATGTCAAAAGGGGTTCTAGATGTTAATTTACTAATAGGGAACCAATATGTTTATTAAATCATGCCAATGGAAAGAATATAACAGGATTGGATACCCTAGTTATTCATCTAACAAAGATCAAACTATAGGGTTCTCAGCTTTGGTATGACTGGTTGCCACATAAACTCGGAACACCACTCCACGCACTAGACATGCCCTATGCATACAATAGAATTGGACACCATTGTTTCCTGACGTAAAACTTAGCTTAAGCAGTGGCCTATGATTGAAAATCCATTAAGACTTTCCTAAGAAATTAAGGAAATGGTGAATGGCTATTAAAGTATAGCTTTATGAATATCCTCCTTTTATTTTTTGGGTGTCAATCATTTGTATTCATGACTGGAAATGATTGGTATTACAGGAGTATGTGGACCATTCATCCACTTTATACAAGATTTATGTCCTGGGAGAGAAAATCTTCTATGCAATTAAGAATTCTACACCTAATGCTGATATTTTGATTAAATCATCTAAATGTAATGGACTCAGACCATTACTCTTTGACAGGTATAATTTATTTGATTTCTTAGTATCCTGGTTTCTATGTTCTCAAAGATAAGAGCATGGTTGTTGATCTGACAACGATATTCCAATCTTTCACAGCTTGAGATCTCTTCCAGTCAACTCCTCTGGAGTTGGTAATTCCCTAAAAGATGGTAACCAAAGTTTTGATCTTGAGCTGGTTACTACTGCTGCAAATTGGCTTGGAAGAAAACTCGACCTTACAATCTTTGGCTTTGACGTTGTTGTACGTAATGCTTTCTTGAGTGGAGGCGTCTTTCTTTGGCTTGGTTTGTTTATGTCTTTGTTTTAGTTGAATGCTGAGGTGCCTGAATGTCCTTTTAATGTAATTGAATCTACACCATCTCTCATTACTGTTTATTCTGCTACAAAAAAATCAGATTCAAGAAGGTAGTGGAGATCATGTAATTGTGGATGTGAATTACCTTCCATCCTTCAAGGAAGTGCCTGATGATGTTGCCATACCTGCCTTCTGGGGTGCTATCAGCCAGAAGTTGAAGTCAAGAAAGAGTTAGGGGTCGTTGAAGCTGATCATTAGTGCTTTTTGTCAACACATTAAAGACTGCCCAACTACTGGAAGACCCCAAAAGTGGAGTTGACATACAACAAATATTTCCATGCTCACTAACACGTTTATCGTACGGTTCAAGTCAATGTCATCTTTGAAATAACTCTATGAAGAATTCAATCAATCAATAATTAGGCCCTTTGAATTACACTTGCTGTTGGTGTTCATTCAATAATCTTCCTTCCTAATTTGAGTTAAAAATTAAAAGATTTTTCTATTAGGTTATTTTTCTTAATTTTAATATTATTTATCGTATAAATGTTGAATTTTTAATAGGTACTCTTTACATAATCCATCATGTTTATATTACTGCTATTAGAGATTCATATTTAATAAACAAATGAAATAGTCATCAAGGTTTTTAAGCCTAATTTTTAGTTAATAAATCTGTATTTTTCATAAAATAATCTATCTGTTTCCTTCATTTTCCACTTTGATGTTGCTTTTTTTCTTAATTTTTAATTTA
>JANIPM010000005.1:10193866-10223112 GCA_027478405.1 Erythroxylum cassinoides
TAACATTTATTTTAAAATTAAAACATGTTTTTAATAAATAAATATTTACTTAATTATTTTAAAAATGATAAATTTAAATTTTATATTTATTAATAAACATATAACACATTAAAAAAAACATAATCAAAATAAATATATTTATTTCCTACTTAAATTTGCAACAATATATTAATCTATGATAATATGCTTTATATTAAGAAATTTGATCAAAATTATTTTTTGTCAATATCTAAAAAAGATTTAAATTTTTTTACAAATTATGTCATTTAAGTCTTTTAAATTTATGAATTTAAGATTTAATTAATGATTAACAAAATTGAATTGATTAGATCGATTTAACTGTAAAAATATTGAATCAGTTGATTTTTTATTTAATTTACTTTAACAACCATTGTTATTAAAAATTAGTCAATTTTTTAAATTAACCAAATTTATTAATTAGAATAAACCAATTAGTTTTCATTTAATAATCTTCTTTTTAATTAAATTTTAATTTTTTATGATGAAATAGAATAATCTCATTCTTTACTCTTATTTTAAAATTTTTAATTTTATTCAAATGTATGTTAATTTTTATGACCTTCTAATAATAATTTAACCTTTAAACTTTTAATCACTGCCACGTGACTCACAGGACTAATTAATCCCTTTAAACCTTAATGACATGTTTGGTTGAGTGGAATAGCTATTTTATTACTGATGTATTCATAATGAATAGTTATTCCTTTGCTTGGTAAATAACATACATAATATCTAATATTAGGTTTAGTTATTTCTATAATTTTAGGGGTTGTTTGGTTGATTGGAATAAGAATTTCATTCCTTTTCTATTCTTAATAAAAAGTTATTGACTTGTTTGGTTGAAAACAATATTCAGACTAGATAATCCTAGGTTTAAATATTCCTTGAATTTCCGGAATAACTAAAGCCAACCCTATCCATGTCTTTATCTATTCCGCTTGCATTCGGAATGAATATTACGAATTGAGGACAAAAGTATCCTTATCTTCTTTAGCGTATTTTGGGTGATTTAAGAAGGCTCGTCTCCTCCATCTCACCTCATTTTCACTCTTTCTTTAAGTGTCTGTTCCTATCCAGCCTTCGATCGTCCATGTCCTTCTCCCTCTTGGATCTGTCCCTCTCGTTCACTCTTTCCACTGTGTGTCTGATTCCTCAATTTGCATATCCAAAAACCATATGAACTAGGTCAAAGAGAAAACAAGAAAGGGAAGAAAGTGAATAAATAGCAGAGGATCCAACACCCAAAGCAAAAGCCATACGTTTGCTCTTCTTCAACATCCTCTCCTCGTTTGTCGTCGTCTTCTAGGTTTCCTACACCTCGAAGCAAGTAAACCTCTCTTATTATGCGTCGCACTATCGATTTATCTAGGTTTTCGCAGTCATTTCTTTATCTGTATGTGAACTTTCTACTTCGGAGTTTGGAACGTACCCCTTCTTTAGACCTATGATGGATCGAAGAAACACAGAGAGTGCCAAGGAAAGATAAGATAAAATAAATCTTTGTAGAGGAGACCCAACCTTAATTGACAAATAGTCAATATATATATATTAATTGATCGATGATCTTATTACTATATGTGCCCATTAATTTATAAGGCCCATAGTTACAAATATCGTAAATAAACTACCCACCTGATTCTCAAGTCGCTATCCCAAAAGTATAGGCAGAGGACCAGGAATTATTGAAACAAAATAACAGATAAAACAAACCAAATAACTTGTTGAAGAAACAGTCAAACCCAATCACGTGGAGGAATGTCCACGCACGTAACAAATCCCTTCCTTTTATGAAGAGTCCTTGTCCTCAAGAGCAAAACTAGGGAATTGCCTTCCTATGAACATCACATCCTCCCAAGTTGCATCTGATGGAGACAAAGATGAACAGTGAATAAGAACTTGCCTTTTTCGCCTGTGCGTCCTGTGCCCAAGAACAACAAATGGCTACACCATTTCTTCGTCATAATGGAAGTCTCGTAGCTGTGGCTAAACTTGAATGTTAGGTGCCATGCATGGCTTGAGGAGCGAAACATGAAATACAAGATGAACCTGTGACGTCGGAGGCAATCCTAACTTATAAGCAACATACCCAATCTTCTCAATTATCTTGAAAGGGCCATAATATTTCGCTGATAATTTTTTCTTCCGTTGCTCCGCGATTGAATTCTGTCTAAATGGTTGGAGCTTTAAGTAAACCATGTCTCCAACTTGAAGAACACGCTCTGTACACCGTTGATCATAAAACCGCTTCATACGATTTTTTGGCAGCTTTAATTTTCTCCTAAGCAGCCCTCATGATGGCATCTCTAGCTAGAAGTTCCTACTCTACTACTTCTACTCTCACTGTTCCCGATACATAAGAGATTAGAGTTGGAGGCTCTCTCCTATAAACAATTTCAAATGGCATCTTCTTGGTAGTGGAATGTAGGCTAGTATTATAGCAATACTTAGCCCACGGAAACCACTTCATCTAGTGCTTAGGCTTAGAACTCGTAAAATACCGTAGATACATCTCCAAGCTCTTGTTAACAACCTCCGTTTGACTGTCAGTCTGTGGGTGATAAGCTGAGCTAATATTAAATGAAGTCCCATTAAGTTTGAAAAGCTCTTGGCAGAAAAGGCTAGTAAATGTTGAATCTCGATCACAAACTATAGAATTTCGCATTCCATGGAGTTTAAACACCTGTTCAAAAAAAACTCGAGCCACACTTATGGCAGTGTAAGGGTGAGAAAGAGCAATAAAGTGGGCATATTTAGAAAGCCTGTCCACTACCACGAGTATCACTGTTTTTCCACCAGATTTTGGCAATCCATCAATGAAATTCATTGATATGTCTTCCCAAATTCTTTCAGGAATTGGAAGAGGACACAGGAGTCTGGAAGGTAATGTTTGCTCACTTCTATGTCTTTGACAAACGTCACATTCACGAAAAAATTGCATGATTTTGCCCCATAGCCTAATAGAGTAGAAATTACTTTGCTTCGTAGCCCAAGAGAGTAGAAATTACTTCGTACCCAATGATATGTCTTGTGAAATCCTTCATGGGGAGAAGAATGGAATTGCTCAATAATGGAGAGAAGTAAAGGAGAGTTTTTCTCCAAATAAATGCGTTGCTTGAAGAAAATAATTCCCTCTTTATTTTCCCAAGGACCCACAACATCATCTTTTTGCAAAAGTTGGAACATGCATTGAATAAATAGGTTGTTTGCATGTTCCTCTTTGATCGTGTCCACCCAATTTGGTACTAACTTGGAATTGCCTGTAGATGGCCCACCCCATCATCCTCATATTTGCGTGATAATGCATCGACGACAACATTTTCTTTTCCTGATTTATATTCAATAATGAAGTCAAATCCCATTAGCTTAAGTAACCACCTTTGCTAAGCTGTGGTGGCTATTTTTTGGGTCCAAAAGTATCGAAGACTTTGATGATCAATCTGAACAATAAATTGCCTTCCCAATAGATAAGGACACCACTTCTTTACTACCAGACCGAGAGCTAAGATTTCCTTCTCATATGTGGATAAGAAAAGGTTCTTCCCATTTAATGCTTAACTAAAGAAAGCTATTGGCTTTTCTTGTCTGAGTACTGCACCAATACTTGATCCAGAAGCATCGCATTCCACAATAAATTTGTTGGAAAAATCTGGAAGAGCCAAGGCTGAAGCTTGTGTCATGGCTTGTTTTAATTTAGAAAAAGCTTCTTCCGCCTCCTTAGTCTAAGCAAAGTGATTCTTTTTAAGCATGTCTATCAGAGGAGCTACAATCTTACCAAAACTTTGGATGAACTTTTGATAATATCCACATAACCCCAAGAATCCCCGCGTAGCTTTTTGCGTAATAGGCTTAGGCCAAGCTGAGATTGCCTCAATCTTCTCCGGATCAACTGCCCCTCCATGGTTAGAAATAATGTGCCCAAGATACTTGACATTTTGTTGCCCAAACTGACATTTTTTAAGTTTTACAAACAGTTAGTGGGATTGCAACAAGGAAAATACAATCTCTAGATGCTGTAAATGATCATCCCAAAATTTACTATAAATCAAAATATCATCAAAAAATATCAACACAAACTTTCAAAGATGATCTCGAAATACCTCATTCATAAGCGACTGGAAGGTGGAAGGTGCATTAGTCAAGCCGAAAGGCATGACTAAAAACTCATAATGGCCTTGGTGGGGTTCCGAATGCAGTTTTTGCTATATCTTCAAGATGCACACGAACTTGATGGTAGCCAGATCTCAGATCTAGCTTAGAAAAAAATTGGGCTATGTGTAATTCATCCAAAAGCTCATTGATTACAAGAATTGGAAACTTATCCTTCACAGTAATCTTGTTGAGTGCCTTGTAGCCGACAAACAGACGCCATGATCCATCTTGTTTCTTTACCAAAAGAACTGGAGAAGAATATGGACTCTGGCTATGGTGAATAATTCCTGCTTGCAGCATTTCATAAACAAGCTTTTTTATTTCAGTTTTCTGAAACTGTGGATACTTGTAGGGGTTGTACCGAGATAGGTCTATGGCTAGAAACAAGTGGAATTCGATGATCTTGGGAGCACATGGGAGGTAATATGGCAGACTCCTATAGAACTGTGCGAAAGCTCTTCAGTATATCTTGAATTTCAGGAAGATTTATAGCTTGTGGACTGGATGTAGCAACTATGTGAAGATAAATCCCATATCGAATGCTTTTGGTCAACTCCACCGCTTGGACGTCAGACACCACATGATTCTTGGGAGTTGAGATGCCACGTAAAATAACATCCTTTCCTTGGAAATTAAATTCATAGTAAGGCGAGAGAAATCCCATGTGATGGGACCCATAGTCTCTAGCCAACATGTGCCAAGGACTATATCACAACCTTCGAGGGGAAGTATCCACCCATGTAGTGAATCCTTGGATGGTGATAGGAACTTGTTTACTCTTCCCTTTGCTAAACAGTTGATCGCCAGATGCCACGAGAATTTCAAACCGCCCACTACTAGTAATGGGTATATCAGCCTTTTCTGCAAAATCTGCATTAATAAAATTATGAGTGCTACCCGTGTTGACGAGAATAGTAGCTATACTATGTTTAAGTTGGCCCTTTAACTGCATGGTTTGTGACTTAGGACTCCCGATGAGCGTGTGGATTGAAATGGATAACTTCTTCTCCTCTGGATCTTCAATCTCCATATCCACATCATCCTCGCTATCGTCTTTTACAACCTAAATAGAAAATAAATTTTTACAGCGATGACCAACTTTCACACTTTTTATTATAGCAGAAGCACAACCTGAGTTTCCTATGCTCGTTAAGTTCATCTACACTGAGCTTTTTAACTGGACTGGTTGAAGCAACAACAGTTGTAGATTGAGGTGGAAACGACTTGCTCTTGGGTACATTGGATACTCATTTTTGGTTGCTATTTTGGCTTCAAACAAACGAGCAAGGTAGATGGCAGTGGAAAGTGTAGCCGGAAGATTCGTTTGGACCTCGGTGCGAATGGTATCCTTGAGTCCACTAACAAAACAACTAACTTGCTTCTTAGGAGATAGATGACCGGTCTTAGCTAAAAATTTCTCAAACTTTGCTTAATATGATTGCACCGTATCTTCTTACCCAAGCATCGTGAGTGCACCAAATGGGTCAAAGAACTCAGTTGACCCATATCTAGCATTCAGTTCTTCTTTGAGTTTAGCCCCCAAGTCAAGTTTTCTTTTTCTTATTGAACTCATAGGAGCCACATTTGTCCTTCACCCTCTAAATGATAAGAAGCGAGAGAGACCCGTTCATGAGCAGGCGTGTCATGAAAGGAAAAGAATTGCTATGCCCGACAGACCCAACTTGTGGGTCTTCCTGACCATTGAACTGCAAAAATTCTAATTTAAACTTTGGGGCAAATGTGGTGTGATTTGCGTGCTTGTTGTTGCCGGCGGACCTAGTTGCTGAGCTTTCCCCCTCAATTTTACTCGCTATTGAGAGCTGTTCAAAATGACTATTGATGTTGGAAGCAAGCTCTGCCATCTGCTTCATCAAAATTTGTTAACCTTCTGATAAAGTTTAGATTGCTCCTTCCACTTGTCCCATCCTTTGCTCTATGTTGAGGCTCCGATACCAAGCTGGAACGTACCCCTTCTTTGGACCTATGATAGATCGAAGAAACATAGAGAGTGCCAAGAAAAGACAAGATAAAATAGATCTTTGTATAGGAGACCCAACCTTAACTGAAAAATAATCAATATAAATATTAACTGATTATTGATCTCTTTACTATTTGTTCCCATTAATTTATAAGGGCCATAGTTACAAATATCATAAATAAACTACCCACCTGATTTTCAAGTCGCTATCCTAACAATGTAGGCAGAGGACTGGGAATTATTGAAACAAAATAACAGACAAAACAAACCAAATAACTTACTAAAGAAAAAGTTAAACCCAATCACGTGGAGGAATGCCCACACACGTAATAGAGTTTTATCTCTCGATCTCTTTTTATTGATCGTTTATGTTAAGTTGATTGCTAGTTTTTTAATCTATATTTGATAAACTCTATTAAAATGTATTTAGTGCAAGCTTCGATTTAGATTCTTGCGACAAAGTTTCTAAATCATTATGCGACAATTAGGTTTTTTGATATTTGAATCTTGCGGCAAAGTCTTTGAGATCTCAATTGAACCTAAGTGACTTTGTTGCGATCCAATGGCCGGTTAGCTTTTAGGACTTGCGAGTTTTTTTAAGGTTAAGGAATGATAGGGGATATTCCAATAGTTTGTTGACGATGATTCTTTGGGTTAGTGTTTTTGTTATGTTGAGTGTAATTTCTGGCTCTCTGAGGTTTTGATACTAGAATTCGTCCTGTTATGCTTTGGGAATTTTAGGACTGCAAATTTCGTTTTGTTTTAAATGCAATTATCGATCATTTAAGTTCTTTTAAATAAAGTTTTTAATATGTTGTGCATGATTTGAAGTCATTTTACATTGCATAATCATATTTCAAAGTGAAAACAAGGATTTACTTGTTATCCATGCTGCATAACATGCCAAACAAAAGGCTTTAGAGGGATGATCATGATGTTTTTTTTGTTGTTGTTGGTAGTCGGACTTTAGTATTGGAAGGCAATGATGAAGCTGATGCTAATGTCAAAGATATAACAATAGAAAACTTCTCTGTCTCAGCACGAAGTAAGGAACTTTTGAAGAATGCATCACTGAAGATATCATATGGAAAGAGAGAGGGTTTGGTTGGACACAATGGAAAGGGAAAATCTACATTATTAATGCTCCTTACTTGGAGGAAGATTCCTATACCTAAAAATATTGATATTCTTTTGGTTGAACAAGAGGTGATTGGAGATGACAAAGCTGCCCTTGGCGTAGTTGTTGCAGCTGATGAAGAGCTAACCAAGGTCCAAAAAATAATGGAGAATAAAATTTGGTATGAATGATGGTTGTTCAAACTCCATATATTTGTTTTTTTGTATCTGTTAATGTTGTAAAACAAAGTACATGAATAATTTTCTTATTTATTTTAATAGTGACAATTGCTAGGCTTAGTTTTATCATTCGGACCAGAGTAGCCCAAGTCTCAATCCAACTATAGATTTAATGACAAAAGATTTAAAGTTCACATACTACATAACATATGAAACAATGCTTTTGTTCTGGATGATAGAATAACGGAGAATTAATCTAAAGAAGATGTCCTAAGCTAAAGGTCGCAAATGGTGGCCACAGAAAAATGATCAAAAGAAAGCTTGATGTAGAGCATTTCCTACTTAAATACATGCTTGAAAGTTGTTCTACAATTAATTCCTCTAAAAATGCAGCCATCTTTATTAGACCACCAATTTTAGGGTCACTAATAAAAGACTGAAGAATGCTCGAATAATAATAATAATAATAATAATAATAATAATAATAATAATAATAATAATATGAAGAAGAAGAAGAAGAAGAAAATTAATCAAAATAAATAACTAATAAAAATGAAATTAATAGTAGTAATAATAAGAAGAAGAAGAAATAACAACAATAATAATAATGATAATAAGAAAATTAATAATGATAATGATATGTAAGACATTTATGGATTGAATGATTTGCGCGTACTTGTATCCACAATTGTTTTATTTTGTAAGATGTTGATTTATTTCCTTTCTGCTTCCTTTCTTTAATGTGGTTCTTCATTGGTTCAGCATAATTGAGATTACTATACATAAGTTTTGTTCCTAAAACTTAAATACTCAATCACCAACTATCATGATGGTGCATTGTTGGAAGAGAAAGAGAAAGGGTCTTCGATCCAGTTGAGATCAATTCTGTAATATCCAATAATCATTATCTTTAGTATTTTTCATGAGACTCAAACTATAAGTCACATGAGACATAAAATAATTTAACATGATAATAATAAGAAAATTAATAATAACAATAACAATAATAATAATAATAAGGATATTTTAGTCTTTTTATTAATTATTAATTTATTATTTCAAGTCTTCAAGTCAAATATTGATATAAAAATTCTTTATCAGTAAATCAAATAAAATGCTACTTATTCAATTATATTCATCATTTTTTTCTATTCTTAAAAATAAACATTCTATTATTTATCTATTCGTAAAAGCTATTAAAAATAAATAGGTAATAGATTTCTTGTTCGCCTCGACCAAACGACTAACCTTTTTTTATTTGTTTAATATATTTAATTATGATTATTATTTTCAAAAGCATATTTGGCCCGTAGATAGGGTAAGAAGGCAGAGAAGGAAGCGTATCACTTCTTCTTCCCTCGTACCGACTGACAAATACAAAGTCCTACAAATTCGCCCTCATCCCTTAAACTCCACGAAGATTCACTCTTTCAGGTGACAATCTCCATTCCATTCTATCATATTTGTTCTGGGGAGTTTTTTATTTTTATTTTTAGGGTTTCCGATTCTTTCCGTTTCTCTTCGCATTTCAAAACCCTCTCTTTTTCACAGTGAAGGGTTCATCTGAACCAAGCAGAGCAGGAAATGGCTCACAGATTATTGAGGGATGTTGAGGCTGATGGTTGGGAACGTTCGGAATTCCCTATCTTATGTGAGTCGTGCCTTGGGGATAATCCCTACGTCCGTATGGTATGACCCTTGATCCGGACAGTCTGATTTTTGTTTCCGTTTCATTTTATTTGGACATCTTGCTTATGGTTGGATCCATGGGTGTGCAGACCAGAGCTGAATTTGATAAGGAATGCAAGATATGCACCCGACCGTTTACAGTTTTCAGGTGGAGGCCTGGTCGTGATGCAAGGTTTAAGAAGACCGAGGTTTGCCAAACTTGCAGTAAATTGAAAAATGTGTGTCAGGTCTGCCTTCTGGATCTTGAGTATGGTTTGCCGGTGCAAGTTCGGGATACTTCTCTCAGTATCAATTCCAATGATGCCATTCCAAAGAGTGACGTGAACAGGGAGTATTTTGCTGAGGAGCATGACCGCAGGGTACATTTATGTTTATTTTGCAATACTAGTTCTTTTCCATTAGCATCTGTTCAGTTCTGTATGTGAAGATACTTGTTATTTTGAACATGCTGCCACAGTGCCACTCTCAAAACCACCACTAGTTAGTGGACACTATTGTGATTGTCTATTTGCTGTTCTAGAGTGTATCTTTAGTAGATATGAGATGGTCAGGTGATACTTGTTGATCGTTTGTACGTTCAAACTCATATTTCACGGTTCCCTTGATTGCTTTTTCTATGGTCTGGTACTGGTAACTGTTGCTTTTTGCATGACTGGTGTTGTTTCAAGTTGGATACTGCTTGTTGTTATTTGTTGCTGAACATTGTTTGTATCTTTCATTAGCATATGTTTATGCCCGAGAGCTTTATATCTTTGGTCGTCAGGGCATTTGTATAGAGTTCTTGGGACTATGACATGGTATCTAATTGACATGATATGATTATCTGTCAATGTCGTTAGGTTTGCTTGGTTTTATATGCTATTGGTAGCATGTGTTTTGTTCCATCATTGCTTATTTAACTAAATCTAATGCACTGATTGCACAATGCAGACCAGAGCAGGCATAGACTATGAATCTTCATATGGAAAGGTAAGGCCCAACGATACTATTTTGAAGCTACAAAGGACAACACCGTACTATAAAAGAAACAGAGCTCATGTTTGCAGTTTCTACATACGTGGTGAATGTTCAAGAGGTGCCGAGTGTCCTTATAGACATGAAATGCCTGTAACTGGGGAGTTGTCTCAGCAAAATATAAAAGATCGTTACTATGGGTATGTGGAAATTTTTAAGATTCTTTCTGACCATATACATTTATTTTGATGGTTTGATGTTCTTCATGCGAGTCATTCATGCCAGCTGACAGATTAATTGTTGACTTAGTTTCCCAGCCACCAGACTAACAGATGGGTGTGATAGGCAAATGTTAGAAGTTGCAAGGTGTTTTATGTGATATGTAATACTTATTGGGATCCTTTTGGGAATGTCTGCAGTGTGAATGATCCAGTTGCTCTGAAGCTACTGAGTAAGGCTGGTGAAATGCCTTCACTGGAACCTCCTGATGATGAAAGCATTAGAACTCTCTACGTGGGTGGACTTGATGGAAGGATTACGGAGCAGGATCTTAGGGATAACTTTTATGCTCATGGTGAAATTGAATCTGTAAAAATAGTTCCTCAACGAGCAATTGCGTTTGTGACATACACCACCAGAGAAGGTGCTGAGAAGGCTGCTGAAGAGCTCGTCAACAAACTAGTCATCAAAGGTCTTAGGCTGAAGCTGATGTGGGGTAGGCCACAAGCGCCAAAACCTGAGAACGAAGGTTCAGAAGAAGCAAGGCAGCATGCAGCAATGGCTCATGGTGGGATGTTGCCACGGCAAGTTATATCTCAACAGCAGAACCAATTACATCCACCAGGCACTCTGGACCAACCCCCACCTATGCACTATTTCAATATTCCTCCTCCGTCCCGGCAGGAAAGAACTTATTACCCATCAATGGATCCTCAACGTATGGGAGCCCTCGTTCAATCTCAAGATGGGGCATCAGGATCCAGTGACAACAGGCCTGGATTAGAAAAGCAGCAAGGTGGTCAGCAATATGCTTATCAGGGTATACCAGCACCATATGGGCAATACCAGCAGCAGGGTCCTGGGCAACAACATCATCTACCGTACTATCCACCTTATGGTTATATGGCGCCCCAGCCACCATATCAACAATACCCTTCGTCGTATCCAGCTTCAGTGGCCCCTCCACAGGTTCCACAAGCAGGTCAACAATATCAGCATTCTATGCCACCACCGAGGACTGCACCTCCTGACTCTGGACCTTCTGTGCTCCCAACTTCAGGATCTGGAACAACGCCATCAGCTCAGCCATGAAACTGTTGTATTCACTTTTTTTTTTTAATCTTCCTGTTATAGCAGGACCCTGTCCTGTCCTGTCTTCTATTAAATATTCACATGGAGCATCTTATTAGTTAAATCGTTTAGTTTAGTTTAGTTCATCTTTCTTGGAAGCTACACATAACGCTAGTAGATTTATAATAAGAATTGACGATCTTGTACAAGAGTAGAAAGTCTGTTTTTAAAACAGCAAATTTACAAAAATATATAATTTCTCGTATAAATTAAAATCAGGGTAAGAAATGGATTTTCCTATGATTTTTCTTTTTAAAACATTTTAAATTTTACTTGAAGATATTTATGGTAAAAACCATTTTTAAAAGAATTATTCTAACAATCACACATCAAATTATTTTATCCAAAAAGTTAATACATGTTCATATAAAATTGGTTTTGTTTAAATTAATTATGATAAATAATATAAATATTATTATATAACGCTAGTAGATTTATAATTATTTGATAAAATTTTAATTAATTTCCATTTTTAAAAAATTTTAATGCCATAATTTTTAAATGATTTTGTAGAAATGAGAATATCTTTTTTTCCCGTGTCTAAAATAATGCTTCAAATTTGTAATGTTATGGGTGGACCGCCACCACCCGAAAAATCTCCGCCTTGAAAATCAACCACGATCTCGCCGGAAGGCCCCACCTCAAAACACACAAACACTACAAAGCAGCCTGTGTTGCTTTAAGGTCTGCCATTCAAAGCAACTCATTCAAATTCCTACTACAATGGCTGATTCACTCCCTCCTCCTCCTCCTCCTCCAAAACCCAACGGTATGGTAGATCCCCAACTTCCTTACTACCCACCGCCACCTCCGCCGCCGCCGCCTTCGCCGCCTTTGCCGCATCCTATAGTTTCCATTCTCTCCAAGAGGCCTTCATTTCGAGTGACTTCTGAATTTGACAGCGATAGCTCGCTGTTCTTCCACAAAGTGTCCTGCAAATTGTTAGATAGCTTGGCTAAGCTGAAATTCACCTTCCAGAACAATAACAAAGGAGAGCTCTCTGAACCCCACCTTTCATTTACTTCTAAGCTCCTCTCTCTTCACTATGATCTTGAAGAACAAAATGCCCTTGTTAAGGCTTCCTTCGATATGGGTCCCAGGTTGTCCTTCAAGGCTGCCCATGATGTCAAGGTCCAATTTTTTCTACTCCACTCGTTTTCCTCTTTCTATGTTTGTGTGTCTTTGTTGCTTGTTTTCGGAGTTGGACTAATTGGATTCTGGGATATGTGTTAGTTTGTTTCTGGGAAATTTGAATGCCGTTTGATAGCAATTTGAAAGATGGGATATGAGTTTCGATGTTCATCAGCCCTTGAATTTGCATGACAAAAAGGTTCCGAGTTTTTGTCTTGTTTGGTACTGTTTTGGGCTATTTTTCTATGGAGGGTAGGGAAACGAAACTGAAGGCTTTGGAGATGTTTCTCTGGCAATTTTGAACAATTTGGCTCGCAAGCTATGAGATTTCGGTATATTGGTCAGCTTTCATATAGTTTACTTGAAGCTAATTATCTATTATCTAAATTATACCCTTTCCTGGCAGATTTCATTTTTTCCCCACCTCTTATGATTTACATTCTTGTTTTCAGTCTGATCTATTTGCTAATGATATCTTAGCATGAAATCTTAAAATTTTAGAAGAGCTGTTAGCAATATATATGGTTTCTTGGACCTTTAGTAGCAGATGGTTTAGTTTATCTAAATGAAATTTGCTGCTAAGCGGTTAGTTTATTCATCTTGTCCTCCTATGTAGGAGTGTAGAAATACTCTTTGTTAATTTAGGTTGAAATATGAACTCTAAATGATAAGTGTCCAAATTAATCCAGTTAACCAATAAACATTCTACAAGAGGTGGAATGCAGCAAGATCTGAGTAGAAACATGTGTGTAATGAAGTGCTTTTTTTATCAAATAAGAAAGTATCAGCCATATGGTACCTCTTATTGGTTAAACGATCAAACATCCTGAACGAGGTGGAATGCAACAAGAGTTGAGTAGAAAACATGTGTACAATGACATGCTTTTGCTTAACAAATAAGAAAGTATCAGTATATTGTGCCTCTTATTTTATGACTAAGTGGAAAGCTGTAGTGCTCATTGAGTAGTTAAAACATTTATATCTTTATACTTCTATTGCACAAGTTGAGCAGGTCTTGAACTCTATAGCATTGCAGTAGCAGCTGGGCTTTTTGTCCTTTTGTCAAAAGGAAGGGAAGAACAGAAGAATCAGTGATATATATAGTTATTTGGTTTGTTTCCTACGAAATGTAACTTCAATGCTATTATTTCTCTTGCTACATTTCTGATTTTTCTTTCAAGTTAAACGGTACCAGGGGTCTGCTTGTTTGCATGTTTCCTAATGCCATCATTCTTGGTTTACGTGATTCTTATAGTTAAATCTGTTATATTCAATTTCTTTGACATTTCTTTTTTCCCGTGCTTTTCAATTAGATCTGTTATATTCATTTTATTTGACATACATCTCATATCTTTTTTTTTAATAGGCTCAACAAGGTGAGGTGGCACTAGTTGCAGATCTTGCTGATCCTGGCTATTCACTTCAGTTATCGACTCCTATCCCGACCATCAGTTTGGTTAGTAAGACTTGTTTCATCTTATGATTAGACATTTTCATCATCTCTTCATTAGAGACCGTTAATTTGTTTCAGCTTTGTACATTCTTTTTAGTGCCAGTAACAGTCGATGGATGTCCATTGTCTTGGGGCAAAGGCTAATGTTTTATGCTTTCGCCCTGTAGTTGAGTTAAGATATTCTCCCACATGAGCAAAACCTATGTATGGTTTGAATTTTGTTCTCCTCCTAAAAAGACTAGCCTTCAAATGGCATCATAACTTTCTTCAAAGTTCATTCCATATTTGTTTGGTGGATAAGCCTTCACCTGTAGCAGTTGGAAATCTTTCCGATTCCAACTTTTGACATGCTTTTAAAACCAATATAGATTTCAAGGATAAGTTTTCAGTTACTGTATCTGTTGTTTATAAACAAATGTCTCTGGCATCCTGCTGTTTCAGCCAAAAGCAACACTGAAATTCCCCATTGGTGAAGTTTCGTTGGAGGAGAAAGAAGAGGAAGAGGTAAAGCGAGCGTTGTCAATTAGTGGAATTGTTAAAGGTCAACTATCAAATGGGATCTGCACTGCCCAATTCAGTGATGAAGATTTGAAACTGAGATACTGCTATAAGGTTGTTGTTTCTCTTTAATTTACATTTCTAGTAAGTGTTAGGCTATACTTGTCAGTGGAAAGGGATTTGGCCCTCAGGTCCCTAGATCCTTTTCACTTTTTTTACTGCTGCAAGCGATGAAAATGAGAATGAGCGTATTGACATGAATGCAGGATGAAGCAGTCTCATTTATCCCTTCCATTTCTCTTCCTTCAAATGCTTTATCATTTGCGTTCAAGCGTCAGATCAGTCCTTCTAATAAGTTGAGGTTAGCTCTCTCCTTTTACTATATCATGCATGATCTTTCCTTGCATTTTTACTTTTGGTACTGCAGATGTTAGCGACTTTGAAATGAAATTTCTCAACTGCAAATTGCTATGTATGTAATAGATATCGTTTGGAACTCTCAACTTCTTGTTCTTGGAATCATGATACTGTCTATTAGTATTTAGAAAACAATTTATTGGCATTGTGGTCAAGCTAAATGATGCAGGCATTTTTGGAGATGCCAATGCTGATAGTTGTAGACTTACAGATTTTAGGTTATCAAAGGTCTTGTCCTCGTAAAAGGAAAGAAAAAAAAAAAGGTTGTGGAAAATTTTTATTTCTTGCCCTTCAGAGAAAAGAGGTTCTAAGATTAATTGCTGTATGGAGTTCGATTTGGTGATAAGTTGATGTGATCCAGCTACTGGTACAACTTTGATACCAACTATTGGAGTGCTGTGTACAAGCACACTTATGCCAAAGATTTCAAATTTAAAGCTGGCTATGACTCAGAAGTGCGTCTTGGATGGGCATCATTATGGGTATGTGATCATAATTGCTGAAGTTTCTTTCTTTTTTTCCATTTAGTATCAAATTTTATTATTATACATCAATTCCATTCTCATCAACTCCAGAAAGTTACCATCATATGTTATTGGAATGCTTGAAAAAAATTCAGTGAACAAGAGTGATGGCAGTGTAGATGTTACGGACTCCTAGAATCAGCAAATAATCAGATTTTGTCATGCTGTTTAGATGTGCTCGGTTAAATTATTTTGGATATGGAGAAGAGCTGTTGTAGGAAATAATCATATTTTGGTACTTGAATAATGAGTTGGGTTATTTAAAAGCTTGAAACAGAAGGTGATAGCAATTCACCTCCTCGTAACTTCCACTTAAGAACTTTACCGGAGTTCATGACAATTAAATATCTGTGATTCAGGTTGGCGATGAAGCTGGCAAGGCCAAGACTGCCCCAATGAAAATGAAAGTTCAGTTCATGCTGCAAGTACCACAAGATGATATCAAGTCATCAGCGTTAATGTTCCGCGTGAAAAAGAGATGGGACATTTAATATCCACCTTTCTGATACATAGATTTAATATGTGAAGAATTCACTATCTTCTACTGTAGTGATGGTTAAAGCTTACATAATCACATCAATTGTTTTGATTTGTCTCTGCTGCTAAAGGGTTTCCTTCATTTATTTGATCCGAGTTTGACAGCTAAAGAATTGCTATTGATTGGAATTTCTTGCTCCAGCTGAAATGGTTTAAGGGAAAATCGGAGAATGTTGCAGTAATTGGAACACTGGAGTGTTGCAGTAATTGGAACACTGTAAAAATGCTGTCTTGTCCAAATTGATTTGTTGGTAACTATTTTATTCTAAAAGGAACATCAATCAACTTAAGCCCATGTATGACATGTGTTCCTCTGTAACGATGTGAATATAAACTTCTCTGCATACACGATCCTGTAATTACATTAAGAAAAAGGGACATCTAACGGAAGTATTGTCCACAGAGAAACTTAGCTTATAGCCAATCAGCAACGTTACGTGCTGGTAAGCTACAATGAAGCACATTATGGAGCTTTCAGCAGTTGAAGTGGAAATAATGCCACCTTCAGAGGATATCATTAGTTCCCTGAAAAAGCTTTTTGCTGCCAACTATTACCCCCTACAAGGGCTATAGATTAGACAATAAATCAAATATGTAATGTTGATGACAAGATTGCAAGAGTTAAGGAAAAAGGTTGAATTTGAAAACAGACCCCTGAAAAAGATGGCTTCACGTAAGGAGTATGTCATTCATCATCATAATCAGAGTCATTTCCATCATCATCTTGCTCGTATATCTGATATTCTTTATCACTGCTGTCAGCATCTTGTATTTTGTCACCATCTGCTGATGGAAAGCTATCAAATAACTCTTGCAAATAGCTCCTTGAGTTGGTCTCCATATCTAGAGCGAATCATGTAAAGGATATAGAGCAACAAAAAATTGCAGAATTATGTTGAAATTTACATATTGGTTAGATTAAAATTTAGAAAATTTAGGTTGATTTGGACCACAACTTATCTTCCATTCAAATTTTTATTCTCAACCATTAAGATGCTCTTTCAATAAATGGGAAACGATATAAGGATACAAGAATGCGATTGCCAAGAAAATTCATCATCCTCACCAGCCTGAGAAGGAAAAAAAGAAATTAAAAAGGCAATTTTAAACATATCAGAAATTGAAGAAAGTAACGCTATAAAGGCATAGAGAAGCCTTTGAATTACCATATCCAGTTCCTCGTATGCATCCAGTTCTTCATGATCTGACTCATTGTCAGCCTCCTGAGCATCATTAACACTGTCTTGATTCTCATTACCTTCATCTCCTACAACCTCTGCACCATAATATTATCCTCTTTCATGATAACGATTCAAATAAGGAAGCAACTAGGAAGCATTTCAAGGGAAGATCACACAAACTAAATCAACTCCAAACACTGTATTTTGCTTAGCTTCTGCAACCAGAGCATGAAAAGCAGTTGGACCAGCCATTTAGAAAATTATGCTAGATTTCAGTAAAAGGAAACTACTAAGAATAAAGAATGTGCACAACAGATAAGGTTCATGCACCAATATTTCAAAATATTGAACAAATATAACTTTTGCATATAATGATTTACAATTACCATTTGCTCAATCATTTAATTAACAGTTGGGATATAATCAGCATAATAATTATTTGATACGGTCAACTTAATAGAAATGACCAATATGATGTAGAAACAAGGATAAAGAAAGAAGTCAATTGAACCTTTATCGTGTTTCTCTGCATCGGTTTTTAAGACATCTTTATAGATGCATGCCCTCTTTGACTTCTCAAAATCTTCACGGGCAGCTCTGAGTAATTTTTCTGCACCAGTTTTTGGATACACAGAAAGGTACTTTACCATTAAACGAAGTCTCAAGCTATCGAGCACATAGTGCAAGAACCATCCTGTTCCATACTGTAAAGATATAGCATTAACAAGAGCTCTTTAAACACCACAAACAACATAATAAAAGGCACACACTATCCAGAAATAATATGCTTAACCATTTACTTCAAGTAGATGGAAACTCGTATTACTTTCATCATGGTATATAAAAAATTAACAGAAATAGTAAATAGACAGAAGAATTAACGTCATAAATCCTATATACTGTTTCAAGACTAATTCAGAACACCTTACTGCTGTAATCTTTTACCCCTTCTCCCCTATCACTAATAGGCTAGAGCTCATTTACCTAGTTTCTTGAGTTCAGAGGCTCCCAGTCAGAAGTTTATGGCATGAATGTGATGACTTCTAATACATAACAAAGTAACATAACAGATATCAAAACGGGAACAAGAAAACATAAAACAAAAGTAATTCACGTGACAACCAATGAAGTCAATAGCACATGTTAAGGATATGATAGTGTTAAGGATGTGACAACGTGATAGAGTAAATCATGGGATATAGTAGTTATCCCATGATTTACTCACAGATACACTTTCCTATTATAATTGTAACACTTTATTATATCTATACTATCAGCCTAACACAGAGGTTACGGCTTTTCTCACAACTACTACTTGTTAACATCATTAATATGGTATCAGCGCCTGATTCTCAAAAACCCTAACTTCCCTAGTTCTCAAAATTCCTTCTGTCTTGAAACCCTAATTCCCAAAGTCACCCAAAACCCAAAACTTTCTTTTCAGATCAACTCAGATAGGATCGATACCTATGAGTAAGGACCGGTTGGGTCTTTCAACCAACGTGAGCTGAGAGCATGCTAAGGTGCGATTGGTGATGTCGCACCACAGTACAACGGCAGCAGCGGTGCTACCATTGGCACTGGATAGGCGTAGCCTGCGGGGGTTGACGCCGGTGAGTGAACGGGCAGAGGTGGTCGCACAGCCTGTGGGAATCGATGCCAGTGAGTGAATGGCCAGAAGTGGTCGCATAGTCTGAGGGAGACGACGCCGGCAAGTGAACAGCCAGAGGTGGTCGACGAGGAGACGTTGGAGAGTTGAGTTGACGTTCCACCAAATATGACAAGTAGTGATCTAGAGAACACCAGAAGTAACGATGAGAAAGTTAATATGGATGAGATTAAAAGGGCTATGATGGAGCTCTTTCTGAGTAAGGCAGTGGCCGAATTAACCCCTGCTCCAACCAGAATTTGTGAGTGGAAACTAAAAGGTGCCAACAATTATCTTGAGTGGCGTAAATCTGTAGAGGCATTTATGTGGGGTGTGATGAAGGAAGATCATCTCATGACTGACGTTTTTGCATAGGATGAAGACACTAAATCACAGTGGATTAGAGATGACAAAAGGTTATTTGGCCTATTAAGACAAACATTGGTTCCAAGGGTCCTACAAATGGTGAATCATTGAAACATAGTTAAGGAGATTTGGGATCATTTGGAATCTCTATATCATAGCAAAGCTGACTTGTCTGGCATGTATAGGGTAATACAAGATATTATGAAGACAAAAAAGAAACACTCTCATAGGAGACCATTATTCCTTTTTTAGAAAATTAATTGAAGAATTAAATCAGGTGATGCCTATCACATCCAATGTGGAAGAAATGCAGAGACAACGTGATCAGTTTGGGGCGATGACCTTTTTGGTGAGTCTTGGAGAAGAATATAGCAATATACGATCCCAAATTCTCACTGGAGTGGACAAATTAACTCTAACTGAGGAATATCATCGGATTCTTACGACTATGTCTGAGTTTCCTAGAGAATCCAAGTCAAAAAAATGTTGCTTTTGCAAGTATTGGCTCTAATAGAGGAGGTAGGGGAGGAGCTAGAGGAGGAAGATGTGGGGGTAGTGGTGGAAGAGATGGGGGAAGAGGAACACAAGAAACCCGATCTTTTTTTTACTATAAGGAAATTGGCCATGTCATAGCCAATTGTCCTCAATTACAGCATAAGAAGAGAACTCAATAGGCCTGTATAGTAGCACATGATAGTGATTTGGTCCCCAAGAAGGAGGAGATGCAAACTCAGACCATCACTCTGATTGTAGATGAATTAGCTGCTTTCACTCAGTTTCAAGCTATGAGGGAACTCTTCCTCATCTAATGCCGCTGCCACATTAGCACATACAGGTACTCCCATTGCATGTTTGTCCTCCATTCCTCATGATTGAGTAATAAACTCCGGGGCCATTGACCACATGACTGGAGACAGGTATTCTATCCAATTTTACCCCATTGAACAACTTACCCCCAGTTACTCTAGCCAATGGTTCTGTTGCTTCTATACTTGGCAAAGGCACTGCCAGTGTCTTTTCAAATATCCCTCTATCTCAAGTTCTTTATCTTTTTGACTTCCCCTTTAATTTATTATCTGTTAGTAGAATTACCAGGTCCCTCAATTGTTGTGTACAATTTTACCCAGACAGTGTTTTTTTTTTTCAGGATCTTGGAACGAGACAGATTATTGGTAGAGGTCGAGAGTCCAATGGCCTATATATCTTGGAGTCTCCTTTAGTTCGCGGTCCTAGTCCCATTGCTTGTTTTGGTATCGTCTGTCCAAATATCCTACATTGTCGTCTTGGTCATCCTTCATTGAAGGCTTTAAAGAGTCTGTGTCCTGATGTTCAAGTTTCTTCCATTGAGTGAGTCATGTCAGTTTGCCAAACATCAACATTTTCCTCACTTTTCTAGAGCCAATAAGAGAGCTGCGTCTCCATTTAAAATTGTGCACACAGATGTTTGGGGTCCAAGTCCTATTATGTCAAAATTGGGATTTTGTTATTTTATTACTTTTGTAGACGATTTCTCCAGGAATACTTGGCTCTATTTAATAAAAAGTCCTTATGAGATATTCGATGTGTTAACTACCTTTTGTGCTGAGATTCATACTCAACATGATTCCACAATTAAAATATTATGTAGTGACAATGCCAAGGAATATTTCTCTGCCCCCTTTACTTTTTTTTAATCACAAGGAGGTACCCTTCATCAATCTTCTTGTGTTGTTACCCCACAACAGAATGGAGTTGCTGAACAAAAGAATCGACACCTTATGGAAGTTTCTCGAGCATTGTTATTCAAAATGAAGGTCTCAAAAGAGTGTTGGGCCGATGCTGTCTCCACTACTTGCTATCTTATTAATCGCATGCCCTCAACAGTTCTTAATGGTAAAGCTCCATTTTCTATTATGTTTCCTTCGCAACCCTTCTTTTCTTTGCCTCTTCGTGTCTTTGGTCGTACTTGTTTTGTACATGACACACGTCCATCTGTCTCCAAACTTGATCCTAAAGCATTAAAATGTATCTTCCTTGGGTACTCAAGACTCTAGAAAGGCTATCGCTATTATTCTCTTGAATTGCATCGTTATTTAGTGGCTTCTAATGTTACTTTCTTTGAAAATACTCCATATTCCGCAAATGTGTAGTCCTATTCCCTTGAGGATGATTTTTTTATCTATCGAGTTCACTGGGATGAGTCTGTTTCCCCTCCTTTGGACATTCCACCCCCTTGTCCCCCTATCACGCAAGTTTATTCTCGGCAATCTTATCCTTTTACAGATCCTCCCATTACTCTAGATTCGCAGGTTGATGACACTTGTACGGACTCTCCGCCTCCACTAGTTGTGTCCTCCCGAGATCCAAGTCTCCAACTACCATTGCTCTTCGCAAAGTTAAACGTTCCTGTAAGTACCCTATATCTTCATTTGTTTCTAATGAGTCTCTTTCACCTATTTCTAGCGCCTTTGTGTCTTCCTTAGACTCAGTTGTGGTTCCTAAGTCTGTAAAGGAAGCTTTCTCTCATAAGGGGTGGAGATGAGCAATGTAGGAAGAAATTGATGCTTTGGATGCTAAGCAAACATGGGACTTGGTTGAATTACCTCCTAGGAAGTAGGCTGTTAGGTGCAAGTGGGTGTGTACTATCAAGATGAATCCAGATCGTTCTGTTGCTCGCTTGAAGGCTCGGTTAGTGGCTAAAGGCTATGCTCAGACATATGGTATTGATTATATGGAAACCATCTCTCCAGTTGCCAAAATGTCTTCTGTTCGTCTACTTATTTCCTTACCTGCATCTTCCTATTGGCCTTTAATCCAACTTGATGTCAAGAATGCTTTTCTTCATGGTGAGCTGCAAGAGGAGGTTTTTATGGAGCGACCACTTGGTTTTGTTGCTTAGGTGGGAGTACTAAAGTGTGCAAACTGAAAAAAGTCTCTATATGGTTTAAAGCAATCACCACGGGCATGGTTTGGGAGATTAAGTGAAGTTGTTATCAACTTTGGCTTAAAGCGAAGCCGTTATGATCATTCTTTATTTTGGCAAAAGATGAATGTAGGACTGATATTAATATTGGTTTATGTGGATGATATAATTATTATAAGTAGTGATGAGAGAGGCATCCAAATGCTTAAAGACTTCCTACAAAGTCAATTTCAAACAAAAAGTTTAGGGCAACTCAAATATTTCTTAGGCATTGAAGTATCAAGGATCAAAAAGGGAATATTTATTTGCCAAAGGAAATACGTTCTTGATTTGTTAACAGAGACTGGAATGATTGGTGCAAAACCTCTGAAGTTCCTATGGCACCAAACTTGAAACTTAGTGCAGAAGATGGAGAATTACTTGAGGACACTGAGCAATATCGACGATTAGTGGGAAAACTTAATTATCTAACTATGACAAGACCAAATATAGCCTATTGTGTGAGTGTAGTAAGTCAATTCATGAGTACACCACACACATCTCATTGGGATGTAGTAATGAATATCTTGAGATATTTAAAACGAGCTCCTGGAAAAGGTATACTCTATTCAAATCATGATCATAGAAAGATAGAAGCATTTTCCGATGCAGATCGGCAGGGTCTTCGAGTGACAGACGATCCACTTCAAGTTATTGTGTATTTATAGAAGGGAATTTGATCTCTTGGAAGAGTAAGAAACAAACTGTCGTAGCTAGATCAAGTGTTGAATCAGAATACAGGGCTATGTCACAAGCCACATGTGAGTTGATGTGGCTAAGAGAATACTTGATGAGATAGGCATCTTTTACACAAGTCCAATGGAGCTATGGTGTGATAATCAAGCCACTCTGCACATTGCTAAGAATCCTGTGTTTCATGAGGAACCAAGCACATCGAAGTTGATTGCCATTTTATCAGAGAAAAAGTTCAACAAAATTTGATTTCATCAAGTCATGTGAGAACTGGAGAATAACATGATAAGCGTAAATCATGGGATGTAGTAGTTATCCCATAATTTATTCACAGATACTCTTTCCTATTATAATTTTAACTCTTTATTATATATATATATACTATTAGCCTAACACAAAGAGGTTACGGCTTTTCTCACAACCACTACTTGTTAACGTCGTTAACAGCACACATTAGATGGAACAATCAAATCAAACTATAGAAAAGGAATGCGAAACAATAAGACTGCCAGGTTAGGGTGTCAGCTATGCAGGCTGTAAAATTCTTCACAAGTGTGCAAGCAAGCAAGTCATGGGGCATACTAGCCTGAGATGTGCTCAGGAAATAAGCCCTTATCTTGCCATATTAATCCTAATTGTAAATCAGATAGATATGGGATCCGTATTAGCCATGTAGGTCTATATTAGAAAACTAACACTAAACAACGTGATATATTATTCTGTATTCATGCACAATTCATGTAGTTATGTGAATGCACCGTTATATCTCAGGAAACAATATTATTGAATATACAGAAAAAGGAACAATCTTATAGTAAATATCAAGCCAATTCAACAAACTCACTGTGCAAGTTGTCTGCTTTGGGGGCTTTCTTATCTCCTCTCGAATGTAATCATCATCAAGTTCGCATAGCTGGAATGATGTCTGACATTTGTATGGAAAAACTTTAAATTTGCATAAGTCCTCCCATTTGACCTGCAGACTGTAGGGGATTTATAAGCTCATAGTCATCCTATGAATCCCGATTAAATAGTGACAAAATAAGAAATATTCTTAGGATGAAGAGGTGTAATTTTCATGGTTCCTTGTGGACAATGGTGGCATGCGAATGCTTGCAATGCATGCTACTACCAAATAGACCCAGTTAAATATCTGCATGCCTGCCCAATCATTAGCCAGAAATTCATATATTCATAGAGAGAAACAATTTTCTGAAATTGCCCTCATTCCTGTTCCTAACTAAACAGTTCACCAGTAAATCTCAAGAAGTGTAAGACAACCACCAAAGGGACATGAAGAAAATGCCTTCTCATGTGCATTCATGAATGTATATATTCTTTCGTAGAGATGTCTGTTGATGCATGCAGGTGAATTTTTCTATTTGTCTTTGTGATTCACAAAGCACAAATACATATCCTATGGCCACCATTGAATCTTGATAACTCTACATAAGATTAAACCAACTTGTTTTCCAGAAATGTTCCAGACCACCACAAAAAGGTGTACCATGTTAAGCTGAGATGGAAATAAATTAGCAATTTATTTCATATGAACAATTTTCAGGATTGTTCACCGTGCACTGCAATCTGTTGATAATGAAGGAATTTCCACTCCATTCAAAGTGTCATTACATGCTCAGATATGCATTCAAGCTTGACAAGAATTCTTAAGATGATGGAATCAGCTATGTAGTTCAACAAAGTTGTTGAAGTTTTCATCATAGGCCAAAGACCTCACCATTTACTGGAACAATTGTTGCAGATAAAAATTCAATCCATCAACTACTTCCAATCTTCAGGTGTGATAACTTACCGATTATCAGAGTTAGCATCACAATAACTCTTTAATGATGGCGGCACTCGAAAATCAATCCGTTGATATCTGTCAGAAGACAGTCACAAGCATAACATATGATTGAACCTTGGATGTGCAAACTTTGTATTGAGATGCCATTCACATGTGTGAGATGATCTTCACACCATTGTAATAATACTGAACTGTGTAACTCATCAAACTTTATATAGATGAAGATGAACTAATTTACAAGATTGCCTGTCACTGTTACCCAGGCATAGTTCCCCGTCTCCTGCTTGCAGCAGATTATTCAAATGTATTAAAGCCATTAACAATTTACTATTTTCAACAAAATATCATAGGTGTTGTGCCATAAATAATTTTCGTCTTTCACTTGTTTGAAATCCATCTGCTTATGCTTCATCCATGTCTCACACCAATCGTCTACCAGAGAAATATCACAGTGAAGAGGAAAAGAACGCATTTAAGCAATTAAACTTGACACAGTTAAAAAACGCACAACATTGGTTGTTTAATCTCATCTGATTAGAAATTTAATATAGGAAAAAAGTCAAGTACAGAAATGCAAATAAACAAAAGCGAAAACAAGAAATAATGTAACAATAAGGAAGAAATTTTGAAACAGCTTAAGATGAAGCTCCTTACATCCGAGATTCAGGATCTTTGCGAGGATCATATCCTTTTCTGATCCAGAACCTTAGAAATGGTCCACCTGAAAAGTAATATGCAACTGCAAGTAAAAGCCTGTATGCAAAATAAGAATTAATTACGCACATTAGAGGCCATCAAATGAGATAAAGCTTCTCATTGTGTAAGGGATTTCCAAATGAAAGTGAACCAAGAATCAATAGCGGGGGGAAGGAGGCAGGAAGAGCACCTTTTAAGCATCTGGTGGCTAAATTTCAGACCCTTATTGAGTAAGCGCTCAGTCAGTGAATCTTTGGGCCAAATGGGCCACTCCTGAAATAGATCAAATACAGCCATCTGCCACTTCCACAGTTCTGAACCTTGTTTTATGTATTCTGTCCAATTTATTTCCTTGGGAATCTGTGTGAAAGCTAAGGGAAACAAGACAAAAGGAATAATTTTCCCAAGAAGAAACTTTTCAAAACTTTCAATGTCTTTCCTGGAGGTTGTTTCGTCCAACATTATCTTCTAAATATGCTTCAATTTCATCGCTAAACCTAGCAAAAAGGAGCAACACAAAGAATACCTATGCAATACGAAGGTGAAGCAGATTAGATCACAAAAGCTGAAATTTTCAATGAGTCTTATCAGAGGCTGTTTTCTAGATACCGTCTTCTGTACAATGTTTCAGTATAATTTGTTCCTCCAAACATCACTAAGGATCAACACCCATAATGTTTAGGCAAAATGCACGTAAGAAACTGTACAATGTAATAGTTTGCTATAAATTTGGTTATTAAGATTTATAACATTAAAATGATCCATGAAACCAAGTACTTGGTTTGTAAAATGGATGCCACTTAATGCATTATGGAAGTTAAATTATTCACCATCATGCTTGTGCTTGGGAAAGCTTATATCAGCTGGATTAACACACTGAAGATATAGATACAGGTTTTTACAGGAAATAAACTCCAAAAATCATGGGATCCGTTTAAACCAACAATCTAACCAATCATTTTATTTGAAGCATTATTCTCATTGATAACTCACTGCCTAAGAATATTTCACACATTGCAAAGTTAATAAGATGTCAATTACCAGGGTTATTATAATTACATGTGTAAGGAGATGAACAACCTGAGTTGGAGCAACTAATAACCAGAATGGTCTGCATGTCAGACATCAAAGAAATAACTTTACTCATGAAACAAAGGGCTATTATGAGAGATAGCAAAAATCTGGTTGAACAAACTTAACAAATCAGGATATCTTTAATGTTAAAATCAATAGCAAGGGCTGGCTCTATGTTCATCTGCATCAAGAAGAGTAAAATCATCGTCAATTCAAAAAGTGCGCATTGGAGTTGCAGAGGTCTAGTTTTATAGCTTAATACAAGACCAACTTACGTGATATACAGAATATATTTTAAGCTTTAATACCACACTTAATTAGTCAGTACCTCAAAATGACTCTCCACACCTTCATCTTGTTTCCTCTTTGAAAGTGAAATGCCTGGTGGTCTTAACCTGTTAAGTGGAAAGAATAAAATCCCACGGAAAAAATCAACAGGCAATGGATCAACCAAACCCTATTTTATCGAACAATTTCAATCAAATTGATCTGGTAATCCTAGCAAATACACAAGGTTCCATCCTCTTCTCTTTTACACACAATCCTTATCCACTTAGAATCTGCAACTTATTCATGCCATCCACTTAGAATTTGCAACTTAGTCACGTCAAATAAGTACATCTTGTTTCTTTTTACCGTTGCCAATGAGTAGATAACTTTAACTATACAATTAATATATAACGCCAGAAAGTATGGCAAATGAAATTAGTTGGTGAAGCAACAGGGTCACAAGATTAGAAACTACAGGCTAGCCAATATAAGTAAATAACAACTGCTGTACAGTTCTTACACTAAATTCTCAGGAGTATCCTTGAGAGAGAAAAGTGGAGGCAGCAAAATCATCACATCCTCTTTATCCAAATCCATTAAGCCGGCTTTTTCTACAGAAGAAAAAATGAAAAAAAAGATAGTTTATCATCATTTGAAGTAAAAGGAGACCACCTATTCCAAATATTACACACAACAGTACTGTAAAAAAAATTTACCAAATCGAGGCTCCTCCATTTCTGTCCAATTTCTCTTTTTCCTTTGTGTAGCATCTGCGTGAACTGCAACAACATGCTGGTAGTCTACCATTCCTTCACAAAGTTCCAAAGAAAACTTTTATACACGATGAATACCAGTCCTGGTTTTGTGAGACAGATAAAAAGAAGAGATAAGTCTCTAACCATCAAAGTGATAAGACTCCGGAAGCTGACTGACAATATCAGCACAAAGGTCTGGTTCAACTTGTGATTCTTGTTGATTACTTGCTATATTATCCGCACTCAGAGAGGAATTTGTCTTCTTTTTGGAGATCTTCAGTAGAAAATTATTACAGGGACGAAGCTCCCCAAATGCAGGATGTGAATATGGATCCTCTGGGCGGAAATGGAGCTCCAGCCTGTTCATTTCAGAGCTACGAGCCTTAAAAAATCACAGCAGTTAGAATAATAAGACTCATACATCTAAAAGGACTTCCATAGTTGTGATAAGAGCGACAACAAATTTTTGTGGGTACCTTTGCAATTGCCTCAGTTCCTCCCAGGGTCTCAATGGCACGAGATACAGAAGAAGGGTAACCTGGATAGTGCACTGCAAACGCCTGAGAGCTTGGTAGCAGTCCCGACACTTTCCCATCTTTTATTACTCCCATATCATCTGCCCTTAGAATCAAAACTAGCAGCATTTTATGCATCAGAAAAACTATTTTAAAAACACTAAGCATGTGAAAAAGTTTCATTCTTTATAGTTTCTGTGTCTTTCATGTTTGATTCTTCGTTCAAAAACGGAAATTTCATACCATTCTGCACCTACAGCTAAACAAAACTTCACATATTCACGACTTTTCATGAAACACCAATGGCCAAACAGATAAATGAGCAAACTATTCCCAAAAGAACACAAACGCTCAGAGAACAATAATTCTGCGTTAAATAAGCAATTAACCAACAAAACATATCAGTCAAGAATCAAAGACAAAGACATAATTTTTCCATCAAAACAGCAGAGAAAAAGAAAAAGGAAAAGGACCAAATAGTACCAATAAAATTCTTAAAAATCTGAGTTGAAGGGGAGTGTAGTATCCGTGCCGGAACTTGTTGTCGGAAAACGGAGACGAGACAGAGCAAGGAAGTGAGGAAAAGTGCAAATAGAACGAAAGGGACTAAAATAAAACGCGAGGAATGAAAGCATAAAACGCATATTGCAATAGAATATTTCCTTGAAAGTATCATTAAGTTACATTAGAGCGCATAAATTCTAAGTATTTGAATAAAAATAATACTTAATTAGAATATAATTTGATAAATTAAATATGATTTAAGTTTAAAAAAACACCATAAATTTATCTTGCATAAAACTTTAGTTTTCTTAAAATATAATTGTCATCTGCAAGATAATAATCACAATAAAGTTTAATTATAAATATCTAAATAAATATTTGTTAATATAGAATTTTAAATTACTAAAATAATATATAAAAATAAGGATACTTATTTACAACAAAATTAAAAGAAAAATTATGATGACAAAATTTATTAAAAATAAAACAAAACTTCTAAAAAAATAAAAATTAAACATAAACAAATTTAAAACATTTAGATAAAATTTATGATGGATAATCCTATTTAAAAGTAAAACCATCAAAACTACAAAAGATATGAGATTATTAATTTTCATAACGGTGATAAATTTCCAAAATTTTTCTTTTTATATATTCTATTTGTTTAATTTATATTTGTATAAATTCTTTTAATATAATATATTTGTTTAAACTTTATTAATCATAATCCTATCCAAACTTGATCTCTCGTCGTAATCAATACTTGCTAAAAACAACTATATATAATATGCCCTGATAA
>JANIPM010000005.1:10234338-10249112 GCA_027478405.1 Erythroxylum cassinoides
AAATTAAAATCAAAATCAGAAAATAAAAATTCAATCGAACATAATTTTTACTAAATTTGAAAACAAAAATAAAAAATAAAAATAAAAATAAAAACAAACATTCCTAAATTTTTAGTTTTAATTAGGGTTTTAGAAATTTGATAAATACTTAATAACACATCAAATTCAATTATATTAAAAACAAACATAAAGATTTGTTCTTTTTCCAATTATATTAAACAGAAACATAAAGGTTTGTTACTTTTCATAATTTCATTTCACTGTCTAAGCTCACTAGTCCCTTCCTCTGCATCTTCATTCTCCACTCACTTTGTCATTTTGTCTTTTTTATGCATAGCATTATATTAATAAGTACTATAAGTATTCTATCTATTTTCGCTTGTATGCCTATATATACATATATTATTATGCGCGCACCAGTTTAGGCGTTTTTGATTTCTCTGTATCTTTTCCTGAGTCTTGACTTTGGGTCTGTTGGTAGCTTAGATTTGATTAAGTTTGGTGAGTGTTCTTTGTTCTGTGTTCTCTCACTTTCTGAGCATTCCAGACACTGTGAAAGCTTGCTCCGACCTGAGGTAGAATATTCTCTCTTTTTCTGATCTGGGTTTTCATAATCTCTTCTTCTAGATCAGCAAGTCTCGTGCTTTATAAGTATTGATTTTGGATCTCTTTCAGTGTTTGCTTCCAAATATTAACTTTTTTTTTGAACAAATAGAAATTTTAAGAATCTGGGATTTGGAATGTGGAGATGGATAATTTATTGGCATTTTTGTGGCTGAATTTGCTGAAAGCTTTTGTTGTTGTGGTCTTATGGGACTGCTTGTAGTGTCGAGTTCAATGGAATGTGCAAATTATGCTTCTTTTTTAGTTTTCTATGTAGTGAATGCTGCTAATCACTGCAAACATACGAAATTTACTAAATTTCTGCGCTTGTCGCAGCAGTTGGTCACCTTGATTATATCTATTTTGCGTCATCTTTTCATTTTTTGAAAAAAAAGGAAGAATGCGTCTATAGGCAGTCTTGAGAATCGTATTGGATATGACTATTACCCGCTGTTGTAAAACTGGCGAGGTGCCTATAATATGGTTTTCTTTCTCTTATTGATTGTCTGGAAATGGAAGGAACTCTGTTATGAGATAGCCATGAGGCATCTAATTACTGCCCTTATTACATGCTTGAACCAACTATTGCTTACTAGTTACTGGCCTTATTACATGCTTGAACCAACTATTGGGGGCTTGATAAAACATAATTTAATTGCTCCAGTTTATTGTTTTAAGTCCTTCAGGTAGATAAACCCTTTGAATATGTTATGAGTACAGAATGAATCCTTATTTGTTGCTTATTTGCCTTACGCCTGCAGGAAGCCTTGTCTGTACTGGGAAAATGGCAACTTCTGCTGGTCAACTTCGTTTTTTTTCTTTAGCAAGGCGGTGCTTGAGCTCCACTGAGAGAAGGAATACCCGTGTGCACAACCCTAAATTTCCTGCTATTCCACTTCCGTCTTCCAGTCATCAAAAGTTTCCTTTCTGCCTTCAGCACTCAAAACTCTCCAAACCTGAAGTTTGCAATGCTGGAGGCAATGGCAGTAATGGTGCTGGTCAAGGGGGTGGCTTTGGTGGTGGAGGCAGTGGGGACTCTGGAGGTTGGGCTGGTGACTCGAATTTCAACAATTCATCATCCTCATCCTCATGGAAAGGCTTTGGGATTTTAGGGCTTTTCCTGAATGGATGGAGATCCAGGGTAGCTGCAGACCCGCAGTTCCCTTTTAAGGTTGTAATGGAGGAATTAGTTGGCGTCTCTGCTTGTGTTCTTGGTGATATGGCTTCACGTCCTAATTTTGGACTCAATGAGCTTGATTTTGTTTTCTCAACTTTAGTGGTTGGTTCCATTTTGAATTTTACTCTCATGTATCTCTTGGCACCTACTGCATCTGCTTCTAGTGCTGGTGTTCCTGCTATGTTTGCCAATTGTCCAACGAGTCATATGTTTGAGCCTGGTGCATACAGTCTCTTGAACCGGTTTGGAACGCTGGTGTATAAAGGATCTATTTTTGCTGCAGTTGGTTTTGCTGCGGGACTTGTTGGTACTGCAATCTCCAATGGGTTGATCAATACGAGGAAGATGATGGATCCGACTTTCGAGACTCCAAACAAACCACCTCCAACTCTTTTGAATGCAGTAACTTGGGCCATTCACATGGGTGTTAGCAGCAACTTAAGATATCAGACTCTGAATGGAATTGAGTATGCGTTGGCCAAGGGGCTTCCTCCATTGGCATTTAAGACGTCAGTCGTTGTCCTCAGATGTGTTAATAATGTTCTTGGTGGTATGACTTTTGTCATTTTAGCAAGGTTGACAGGATCCCAGAGTGTTGAAGAACCAAAACCAGTTGCTGTGAATGTTGGATCACCTTCTGCAGTAAAGGAGAAATTGCTTGAAGGGAAAGAGGACTTGCAGAGTGATCAGTCAACTTCCAAGTGAATCATGATTTAGACGTTTCATTCTGCAACCATTTCTAATTTCTTCTTTCATTCCAAGATATTCAATAAGATACAAGATGAGTCTACCTAGGTTTAGTACCATCTTAGTTGTAGGCTTTTTCTTTTCGGGATATTATCATATTACACATGGAGATCTCCCATTGACATGTTGCTTTTGGGATCTTTTGAGTTATGTGAACCTAGGTCTCAGTCTCAAACTTGAATGGATGTATAATATTTGTCTTGCAAAGAGATCCGGATGTTTTGAATGCTCACTTTAGGACTGCCGTTTACCTTAATCTTATGTGGAAAGTAAAATCCTTTACATGCCTGTGTCTACAAGTAGTTTTTAAATATGGAGCAACAGATACGTGTCTGGAATTATACACAAGAAATGATACTTATAATCCGGTTAGCTATTTGATGTCAAATTTGGCTGATTGTTTACAGAGAAACGTAAATCTTCAACACGTTGATGATGCTTGTTAGTTGTAAGTTAGCCTTTTGCTTCTTATGGTGGACAAGCTATAGATGGAGGCAGTGACCGACTGACCTGAACTTATTCTATCAGGAGTTACTACAACAAGAATCAAATAGTACGAAATTGCTTGGAAAACATGCCAATAAAAGAAATAAAAAATTCTTCACTTTATCATATAAAATAAAACAAGAATGAAAACTATCACAAAATTGGTGTAAATAGTTAATCATATATTGGTCAATTATTGCAGTCTCCCTTAACGGTATGCAACGAGAAAACAAAACATTCGTCCCTACCCGTACACTATCCTCACAATGCCCGCCCAAAAATGAACCAACCAAACTTCTACTTCTCTGTCTCCTTCCTGCTCTCTCGGATCTCATTTAGACTCGGTCTCTGTCTCTACATTCTGTTTTATGTTTTCCAACTTCCAGGTTTTCCCTTCTTTCACTCTCTTTCTCACACTTCATCTTGTTATATTCTTGCAAGAAAAGACCAAAACTTTGAACCTTAATCCTCATTATTTACAGAAACTAACTAACCAGAAGCATAACGAAGAGGACACATTAATGGGGGATAGAATGGAAGAAGAAGAAGATAAAGAAGCATTGGCTGGGTTGAGTCCAACACCAACCACAAATCGAAAGGTTCACTCCCACAGCCAACGGGTTCGAACCGCATCTTCAAACAGGAAGAACAAGCACCCCAGAAGCCGACAGCACAGCCTTGACCAATTCCCTAACCAGAAGCTGCCCTCTTCCATCGACTCCTATTCTGACGACGAGGAATTTGTCAACCCCATCTCCGATGCTGTCACGTCCTCGGCTTCCGATCAAGGCCTCGACTTCAGCCTCAGCATTGACGATGTTGCGCCTCATGATCTCCAGCAATGCCAGCCTATGCCAGAGTTTCTTGCTAGCGGCGGCGTTGGCATCTTTAAGGCTCCCACCAGGGCGGTTGTTCATCCCGGAAGGCCACCATGTCTGGAGCTCAGGCCACATCCGTTGAGAGAGACACAGGTGGGGAAGTTCTTGAGGAACATTGCTTGTACGGACACGCAACTTTGGGCTGGACAAGAAAGTGGGGTTCGGTTCTGGAGTTTGGAGCATGCGTATGAGCCAGGTTGCGGGTTGGGAGGTAGAGTGAGGAGAGGTGATGAGGATGCAGCGCCATTTCATGAATCTGGGAATACATCTCCAACCATGTGCTTGATGATTGACTCTGGGAATAGATTGGTCTGGAGTGGTCATAAGGATGGAAAGATCCGATCTTGGAAGATGGATCAATGTGTGGATGATAATGTCCCTTTTAAGGAGGGATTGTCATGGCAGGCTCATAAAGGTCCTTGTCTCTCTATTGTTATGAGTTCTTACGGTATGTTCTAAACTTAGATCTGTAGTTGCATAGATGAAATGCATCCTATGTGTCGGTATTTTTAATTTTTAACTGGAACGATGTGTTTTGGTCCAGGTGATCTGTGGTCAGGTGCTGAGGGTGGTGTTCTTAAGATTTTCCCTTGGGAGACTATTGAGAAATCTCTCTCTCTTTCGTCAGAGGAAAAGCACATGGCTGCTCTGTTGGTGGAGAGGTCACATATTGATCTGAGGAGCCAAGTCACGGTTAACGGTCAATGTAGATTATCTTCTTCGGACATTAAGTGCTTGCTATCTGATACTGTTAGAGCTAAAGTCTGGTGTGCTCAGCCTGTGTCCTTTTCTCTATGGTACGTTTACTTTAGAAAGTGCTTGTTGTCTGGTTGATGATAATGTCTCGATCATGATTCTGAACTCTGGACCTTGAATTCTTTTTGCAAACTTCAGATCTTTGCCAAAGTTTTAAGTCCACAAAAACTTTTTCAATCGATCATTTGACTGGTGTGGAGAGAAAAGAAGACATAGTTAAAGCTTAAATCAACGAAGTTTTGGAGAACAAATTGATCTAGAAAAGATTTTGTTGATGTGTTCTGAAGCACCATTTAACCATAAATGTTCTGCAGGGATGCTCGTACGAAGGAGCTTTTGAAAGTGTTTAACATTGAAGGTCAAATTGAGAATCGAGTGGATCCATCATCAGGGCAGCAGCAAGACCAGCCTGTAGAAGATGAGATGAAGGTAAAATTTGTTTCCACAAAAAAGGAGAAATCACAAGGCTTTCTACAACGTTCACGCAATGCTATATTGGGAGCTGCAGATGCTGTTCGCCGTGTAGCGAGGGGTGCAGGGGGATTTGTAGAAGATACCAAGAGAACCGAAGCAATGGTTCTAACATTAGATGGAATGATCTGGACTGGATGCACAAATGGCCTTATTGTACAGTGGGATGGAAATGGCAATCGTTTGCAAGATTTTAATCACCACTCTTGTGCTGTTCAATGTTTTTGCACTTTTGGTGCCAGGATATACGTAGGCTATGTTAGTGGCTCTGTCCAAATACTGGATCTAGAGGGAAACCTGCTTGCATCTTGGGTGGCTCATAATAATCCAGTTCTGAAATTGGCAGTTGGGAATGGTCATATTTTTAGCTTAGCTACTCATGGTGGTATCCGCGGATGGAGTATCACATCTCCAGGACCTATTGACAGCATCCTACGAGTGGAATTGGCAAAAAAAGATCTTGAATACACAAGAAGACACAGTTTCAGAATTTTGATTGGCACATGGAACGTTGGTCAAGGACGAGCATCTTCTGATGCACTTATGTCATGGTTAGGTTCTAATGTAGCTGATGTTGGTATTGTAGTTGTCGGATTGCAAGAAGTAGACATGGGTGCAGGTTTTCTTGCGATGTCTGCCGCAAAAGAGACTGTAAGACTGTCTATCCCATGTAAAGTTGTCGATGACATTTTGCTTGTTTATTAGTAGTTTCTCTTAATCTTGTGCGTCATTTTATGATCTAACACTGAACTCTTGGGAGCGTCAAGATCTTTTGTGTTTAGACATTCTCAGTTTTATCCTGGACCATACATGAGTTATATTGCTTCAGGTTGACGCCTTGTTACACTCATTTGCTGCATATAAAACTTGTAGGTAGGACTCGAGGGTAGCTCTGTTGGCCACTGGTGGCAGGATGCCATTGGAAAGGCCTTGGATGAAGGAACAACTTTTGAACGTATGGGATCTAGGCAGCTGGCAGGCTTGCTCATATCTCTTTGGTAAGTGAACATAATGAGGGGTGAGCTGCAGACTTTATCGATTATTAAAAGAAATGAAGATGCAGTCCATATATTTTCTTGGTGGTGAAGAGTCTTAAACCTGCCTCATTTAGGTCCCAATAGTTCCTGTCAGTTCATAATGCTTATTTCAAACTCATGTCAATTCTGAATTAGGGTACGAAAGAACCTCCGAACACACGTTGGAGATGTTGATGCAGCAGCTGTTCCATGCGGCTTTGGACGTGCTATTGGCAATAAGGTTTGCTCATCAGCATTTATGATGTTTTCTTTGTTTGCTCGTAATTTTTGCTATCATGTTACAATTGTTGAGTGTCTCCTGTGCAGGGAGGTGTAGGTTTGAGAATAAGAGTTCTTGATCGGATAATGTGCTTTGTGAACTGTCATTTGGCTGCTCATTTGGAAGCAGTCAATCGACGCAATGCCGATTTTGATCACATCTATCGAACAATGTCCTTTGCCCGGTCGTCAAACCCTACAGCTGCTGGTATGGTGCGGTACCTGTTTTTGTGTTGCTATCTTCTCTTCTCAACATATTTATTTTGGCTGCTTTATATTTCTGGATTGCCATTGGTCCTATCTGTTGCAGCTGGTGTCTCAACTGCCTCTCACACCATGAAGGGCTCAAATGTACGTTCTCTTCTCTTTTCCAGCCAATATTACTTGCCAAAATGGTATTTTGTTCTTGAAATTGCTATTATCATTTCTGTTAGTTATGCCGTATGTCTTATCCTCAGGCTGTGGCTGCTAACTCTGAAGAGCAGAAGCTTGATTTGGCTGAAGCAGATATGGTGGTGTTTTTTGGTGATTTTAATTATCGACTCTTTGGTATATCTTATGACGAAGCAAGGGACATTGTATCACAAAGATGCTTTGATTGGCTTAGAGAAAAAGACCAGCTTAGAGCAGAGATGAAAGCAGGAAAAGTTTTCCAGGGGATGCGTGAAGCACTCATAAAATTCCCTCCTACTTACAAGTTTGAAAAAGGTGTACCAGGATTAGGAGGTAAAACTCTGCACTCTGCAGTGATAACACCACTTTCAGCACGAGTTACTTAGCCTATTTGATTCGGATTATTGGGTTGAAATCTGACTATCTCATGCAAACTCTGAAAGTAGATGTTAATTGATTTTGCCTGTGAATTTGAGACTTCGTTTTCTAAATGGTTCATACTTTTGTAACTTTGATGGTCAATGTTTATTGTCATGCAGGATATGACTCTGGAGAGAAAAAGCGTATTCCTGCCTGGTGCGACAGAGTAATATATCGGGACAACCGATCACCTGCGGCGGTTGATTGTGGCTTGGAGTGTCCCGTGGTTGGATCTGTCATACAGTATGCTACTTTTTCTTGGGAGATGCTATCTTTTTCCAGACTTTATGTTGTTCTGTTACTTAATCAACTTTCCGTGTTCAACAGGTACGAGGCTTGCATGGATGTGACCGAGAGTGATCACAAACCTGTTCGTTGTAAATTCCATATCCAAGTTGCCCACGTTGATAGATCGGTAAGAAGACAAGGGTTTGGAGAGATTGTCAGGTCCAATCACAAAATCAGATCTTTGCTTGAAGAGTTGCAACAGGTTCCTGAACACACCGTGAGCCCCCCCAACATTGTCCTTCAAAATCAGGACACCGACACTCTCCGTATTACTAACAAGAGTGTCAAGGAAAAAGTTGTGTTCAGAATCCATTGTGAAGGTCAGTCCACTGTCAAGGATGATGAAGATAAGGAAGAATATCGTCCGAGAGGTTCCTATGGCTTTCCACGATGGCTTGAGGTAGTTTTCATTACTCCTGTTCATTCACCAACTAAAAGAAGTGCCCAGTAACAACGTTTTCTTTCCTTTTTTGTTCGTTTATCTTTGTGTTTTTCTGGTTATGGTATATGGGAGGCGTGGATTTTCAGCTAAATTTGTTGTGCTTGTGGTTACATAGGTCACACCAGCAGCTGGCATCATAAGATCAGATCATTTTGCTGATGTTTCTGTGCATCATGAAGAATTCCATGCAGTAGAAGAATCTGTGGATGGCATCCCTCAGAACTGGTGGTGTGAAGACACTAGAGATAAAGAAGTTATTTTGGTTGTGACTGTCCAAGGAAGCAATGCAGTGGAGACAAAAAGTCACCGGATCCATGTCCGTCACTGCTTCTCAGCCAGGCCGGTGCGCATTGATTCATCAAAATCAAACAGCTCTCGGAAGAACCGATGAAATTTAGACAGTTCACTGACCTGAGATTAGGCAACTAAGCAGTTCTTCTGACATATCTGATGATTTTTGTAACTTGCAGAAATCTTGTAGCTAAAACCGAGGACTGATGATATAAAGACAGGCATAGATGCGTCAACCAAGAGGCATAAATTGAGATAACTCAGTATGATTACAATGCAATTAAGTCAGTGTATATTATTACTATGAATGGGGGGCTATTTTTGTTCACCAGTGTTTGCATATAGGTGTAGCATGAGGTGCAAATTCCATACAGTGATCATTTATTCTCTGTTCTTAAAGCTTTTGTAATTGATCAAGTACTTTTTTGTTTCTTGCTGAAATGATCTTGCAGTTAAAGCCTGGTGATATTTACATAGAACCTTTTTGTAAAATGACTAGAGAGCTATACATGGTTTTGCTTTAATTCATTCAAATTGTATGAGAGTTAGAATTAAGGACTTCAAATTTAGTTAACGCTGAGTAGCTGGTAGCTAAAGATTGAAGCAGTTTTCTTTCCTGTCTCTTCCTGAATATTGAAGACAGTTTGGAGGTTAGCATTGTTAAACAAAGACAAGCCTCTATCTAATAGAACTCGGTGAAATCAATACCAGCAGTTGATAATAAACAGGTTCCTTAGAAAAGTTCGAGTTGATGTACTTAACTGAAACATGGACAATATATAGAAAGCTGATCATGGAAAACTGAAGTCACTACACTTTACACTGTCTGATAGGATATGGACAGGCCTTACTTCTTTCACTGGTTAAATGAAATTCCCCTTACAAATCTAGATACATAACAGAGAGATGAATCCAGGTAAGCAAGACTTCTAAACTAATTTAAGGAGATTATTGTGACAAAATCCTCTTTACATATTATAGATAATTCAATGACCTTGCATAGATATCAATCAACCTGACCTTTTGCGCTCCCTTCAAGCTTTGATCAAAAACTGTCAATCGGTCACAAAGAATCAAAACCAGACAGCTGATCCAGGCTTGTAGTGAAGTGGAACCACTAAATAGCCAACATTAGAACAAAATTCACGTGCCTGGTCATGATTCACGGAGATTTTCCATGAAGATTGAAGTATAAGTAGATTAACACCCCATTTCAGTCAGGTCTCATCATTTGTTTCATCTCTCAACCTTTTGCAAGTAAAGAAACACACCAGCTCAAGTTCTAGTCCAAAAAAATAACTCGCGAGAAAGGCGTGAATCATAGACCGTCATAATGCTTCTTCCATAGTCATGCTTTACTGGAATTTTTAAGCCCCTAGAGTGCATAAATCCTCTTGTCACTATTTAGAATTTCTGAATCTGATGCCACAGACATCGAGTAAGAACGGGATCCGCTCTCAGCCTTTCTTAGGTTCCTCAATTTACACTCCTCCATTCTATTTATAATGATGCAGTAACACATGGAACCAATAGTAATAAGCATGACTGAACCTCCAATAACTGTTGCATAGACAGCAAGCCACCTGAAGCTCTTACCCACGACCACATAGGTGAGAGACACGAAGGCAGCTGAAATGAATAGGCAAGCCAACCACATGAGTTTGTTAATGACAAACATAAGCTGCTTCTTTGCCTTCTGCTCAATAGCAACAATAGTTGTTTGGACAACAACCACAGCCAGAGAGATGAACAAAGCCAGACTATCAAAAATGACAAAGAGCAGAAAAGCTGGATCATCTGCTATATGAGCTTGACCAAGAGATGCCCCATTGGTTTTATCCTCAACATACTGTCCAGGAACAGTGAAAATTGCTGCAAAAGCAACTGTGGCTATGAGAACGGCAACAATAGTTGCATTGTTTATAGCATTATTGAGGCCACTAATGTGAAGCTTTTTCATCTTCTTCTCAATCTTTTGGACCTTGAAGCCAGTGTGACGAGTCTGTTGAAGTTGGGACTCGACATCATGTTTAATATCACTAACAGTCTGCTTAAGTTGCCTTGCTGCACTTGGGGGCTTTCCATGGTCTTTGGAATTGAAAGCTCCTGCTTTCTTTAAAAGGGACACAAGTTCTAGTATTCCAAGGTCCTCTGCAATGTCAAGTGGGGTCTCTCCAGCTTTGTTAATAGGATTCGTGTTGATACCCTCAACTGTCAACAAACATCGTAGATTCTGCAATAAGATGAGGCAAATCTGAGTAAGAATTCATAAAGCCAGGCAGGATTTTGAGTACAGGTTAATTAGAGTGAAGAAAAGGTAAAAAGTAATCCTCTTTTAAAGTTTTGATGTCCCGTCGTACCTCACAACCATTATCTGATCAATCAGAGTTCTAATGCTGAATAAGTTGATTAGTACTACGAGGTTGTTTGGACATATTGATAGTGAAGTCACAATTAGGTGAGTGGAAGTCGGTATCAACATTCTGGGACTAAAACCATTTGTCAAGAAATAAAAATAAACATAAACATGTGAGAATACTTCCATATGTGTGGAAAGGAAAGACAGTAGTAGCCATAATCTGGTAATAACAATAGTTATTTCTTTGTGGTACTGCTGGAAAGATGCTTCCATGAAAAATGTCTCTAACAAAATCAAAAGCTACAGAGAGAGGTTCAAGGATCAAGAAAATGAGGAAGCACCTGAGTACGGTTCTTCTTTGTGGCAATATGTAATGCTGTGTTTCCCTTGTTATCTTCCAGATTAATAACAGACGGGTCAGGTTTTAGTAATTCCAGCGTGATTTCTTCATTTTGACCTTTTACAGCCATGTGCAATGCAGTTTGCCCTTTCTTATCAGTTCTAAAGCCAATGCTTGGATCCTTGCTTAACAAGGACCTAACAACTTCCAAGTGTCCCATCCTTGCAGCTGAATGGAGAACAGTTTTACCATTGTTCTTGGCAATCTTGCTAAGGTTAGAATCTGTTTCCAGAAGGAAATCCACAACATCTATGTGTCCTTGAGTTGCAGCCGTGTGTAAGGCAGTTGTACATAATAAATCCGTAGTCATGGCCAAGTTGGGAAACACTAGCACAAGTCCTCTCAGCACTTCTGCAAAATAAAAGCTAAAATTAATCAGAAACAAGAACAGTGAAAATATTGATTTGGAAGAACCTATCAATATCATAAGTCGAAAACACCAAATCATGTAATCTGGTGAAGTTATGCTACATTTCACACCTCATTCTAGACCCGTAGGAAGTAAACTGCAATAAAATTAATGTTTAAACTAGCCACATCCTACGAATCAGTCCTTGGTAAAGCATAATGGATGAAAAAGTTCACGGAACTGACCCCAGTGAGAAAAAGGCACTCAATCAAATCTCTGGCAGTAACAAACATAGAAACTAGCACATGCACATATGTGCAAAGAAAAAAGGAAAGGAAGCATAGCTGTCCACTATCATGGGTAGAGTGCAATGCAAATATTGTATCAACAACATCACCAATTCAAATTACAGGACATGAAGGACACGTTGGAGGCTACTGCTTCATTAGTGTAGTCCTCGTTAGCCCTTTTATTCCTACAACACATACCCCAGACATATAAGCACAAAGAACCCAGAAGAACACAAGCCTTCATTCAACCCATTCTTCAAGACAATAGGAACGACAATTTGTTCTTGTAAATCAAGAACACAAGTTAGTAATTTCATGATGTCATGGCTATGAAGCCCAACAACCGGTTATAAACAAGAAGAGGTTCCTTGGCTTATTAGGAGATGCAACTAATAAGATCTTTGGTTGTGATTAAAATTTAGTAAATCCCGTTATTTTTATTGTACTAGAGACTTGAAATAACTCAACATGGTGAGAAGAGTAACTTCAAAAAAGCAAGCTAGTCAACTACTAAAATAGCTTAAGAACATAGTGTTATTAAGAAGCAGATCTATCTTTATGCTTCACCAAAGGATATCAGAACTTGTTATTTACCCAGATGACCCTGCTTTGCTGCAACATGGAAGGCATCATATCCATTCCTAGCTGCAATTGATGCCATCTCTATGTCCATACATTCCAACATCTTGGCAACCACCATGGCATGTCCATTCTCTGACGCAGCATAAAGGGGAGTCTCTCCTTCTTGGTTCTGTATTGCCAGTAAACTCTTTGAATCGTTACCGTCACAGTTATTCAGAATCTCTCCTACTTTACTCAAATTCCCTGCTCGAGCAGCCAAATGAAGTTGTGAGTCACCACGTTTTCCAGGTGACTCTTTGCCTTTTCTCTTCTCGCCAGCACCAATAAAACTTAGTTGCCTATTCATTACAACCCGAAAACTCTTCTGTTTCTCCATGAATCCTCGAAAACTTTGTTGTTTCTCCATCACCCCACGAAAACTTGGATGCTTTTCCATCACTCGGCCAGGAGTCGACTGGATTTCTGTTACGCCATGAAAACTCGGATGCTTTTGCATCACTTTCTGTTTCTCTACGACTCCACGAAAACTCTGCTGTTTTTCTATTGTTTTCTGTTTCTCGATCATCATGCCCAATATCTGAATGTTTATCAGCAAATCTTTAAAAAAAAGACTGATCACTCGTACGTGAAATCTAGATTCCTGAACCAGAAAGCCAAGAACTTTATTACTTATCCTGACTAGTTATCAACAAAACATCACCAATAATTGGTATATCTTAGTAAGAATCAACGTCCTTCGAGCTTGGAATACTGTTTCTTGAATATCGTAATCAAGAATCACCTTCGTTCCGCATGATTAAACATCCTGATGGTAGACAACTCCACTATATATCAACTGCTAGCGATTCCCATACATTAAAACCAAGTTCTCAAACTTTGCGAAGTATCCAACTTCTTGGAAAAATAATGTCATCAAACATGAACTCAACTGGTACTTGCTTTTCTTAACCAAACTGATCAGGAAACTTCGAAAAAATTCAAACTTTCACCACTTTGGAAGCTCTTAAGCATCAACTATCCACAAAATCTGTGAAATAGTTCCATACAACAAATGGGCTGTTAATACCTGATTTTGAGCTCAAAAGCATGGACTTTAAGATGAGAAATGAGGTACCAAGGATATAGCAGCCATGGATCTTAAAATCCCAGAAAATGAATTCCAATAGAGAGCTCAATTTGTAACAGGAAAAACTGAGGCTGAGAGAGAGAGGAATTATGAAGGTGACAACCGACAAATATCAACCACCACTTGCGTTTTGTAATAAAGTTTCTGAATATGTAATTTATTTATTTTAGATAGTACAATGTAATGGCCGATGATGGAGTCCTTTCACCTTTTTCTCGGATAATCTTTTCACCTTTTGCTGATATAATGGATTATTTCCTAATTATATAATCAGATTCTGATTGTTCTTTCAAGTGCACGTTGTCAGTATTATCCATAGTAAGTGTTATCCAAAAATTAGCACCTAGAAGAGCTCAATCATACATTTTAATTAGACCTTTTTTATTATGGATTAATTAGTAATTATTAATTTTAAATATGAACTAAATAAATTTTTACTTATGTAATAATTTATAAATTAATTATAATTATTAATTAAAGTAATCATTTAAACTCTAATTTTTAAGATCTTCACAAATTATATATTTTGACAATGAACAAACATTTAAATATTAATTAATAGAGCACTCAAATTCCTTTTAAAAAATTATGTGACTTGTTTGCTTTTATTTATTATTTAGAGATAAAGCTATGTATTTTTAATTTTTGTATAAGATCAATTTCAATTCTATCAAAGTGGACAATTGCAAGGCAGTCATTAGAGTCAAAAAAAAGTCAATTATAAGTAGACAATAGCATCTTATCTCAACAATGGGCTAAGGTGGAAAAGCAAGGAGGATTTAAAGGTGTTTGGTTTTGTTATGCATGTACATTTCATATGATAATGAAAAATATTAAGACTTTCAAAAAAAAATTTGAGCCTTACAATAAATGGACTTAAATGGAGTTCTATCTCATGCCAAGAATGACCATTTTGACCACCGAATATTGGGCCGTCTTTTTAAGAAATTGGTTAGGATCAAACCATGATTTACCTCCCTTACATAATATCAGGCTGAATTGTGGGGCGTCTGAGATAACGTTCCATCTTTTGAGTCCATGAATGACCATTTTGGCAAAGTTAAAACATGGACAATGCATATGTTATCAGTGGGAATCGGACTTGTAGATAGCAAATTGTACATACTCCAATTATTATTGGAGATGATAATCACTCCCTATTTAAAAACAAAAAGTAGACAAAAGCATTTAGCAAGAGGACATTGAACCATAGACAAAAAGCAGAGATGCTTTATCTAAAAACAAAATGCTCGGGCTCCACCTCCACCCAAAACAGTGATAAACAGTAAAAGTTAAATAAAATGCAATCGCCACGCTTATGAATATCGTATTTGTTGTTACGCATCTTACCGCACTAAAATCGATACGATATAAAGAGTTAGGGGGTGTTTGGTTTGAGGGTTTGAGAATGAAAGAATGGA
>JANIPM010000005.1:10349264-10361567 GCA_027478405.1 Erythroxylum cassinoides
GCGTGGATACCTTTAGAGATAGTCTCTATTGGCTATTTAGGTTTGAGTCTTCATACAGACACTTGGATCCTGGCTTTCGGGAAGGTCCCGGTAACAAAAATTTTTGTTTTCCGCACCTTGTACATATGATGTACATCCCGGGATTTTCCTACAGTTTCGAAGTCTATGCATTGATCATAACGTACACTGGCATTAGTGATGGTAATGAAACGTGATAATAAAATTTCTTTTTATTTATAAAACAATTTAAGAAAGGCTAAATGGATGTGTATTGATGTCTGTACTACTGGTTATAATCACGATTTTCTAATCCAGTCTGCAACCACAAAAACCGATACTAAATTAGGCATACAAACACCTAAGTTGCGAAAGGCTTACAATTGGACTAATGTCCCAGACCCACCCACTTCTCACCACTACAAGCCTATATCACCCAGTTTGTCATAAAAGCAAAAATCAAGTGCCCATGTATGTTGATTTTGACACCACGTTGACTGAAATGATATTGTTCGAGCCTCTACCATCAAATTCAAGTTACTACTGTTGGAGTCTTACCACTTACGGAGTTACCTGGGACCAGTGATGTACTGGAACTTTTAAATTTTAAAAAAATATTAAACACTTTTATTTTTAATTATGTTTGACATAATAAATTGATTCAACTTGCAAAATTCTATCCATCAGATTTTCCTCGTATTACTTTAATTGAACTTGAATATCGACTTGAAAATCTTATCATTGATGTACATATGGATAAGAATTTCTCTGAATTGAGTAAAATTGAAGACCTTGCTAAGAGAATGGTGACTACAAGAAAGTATCATATATTTTATTTGGTTTATTTGTTAGTCAAATTGTCATTACTTTTACTAGTTGCTACAGCCACAGTGGAAAGAGCTTTCTCCGCAATGAAAATTATTAAGAGTTCATTTCGTAATAAAATGGGAGATGACCTATTGAATGATTGTTTAGTGTGTTACATTGAAAGAGATGTATTTGCAAATATTGACAATGATGTTGTTATGAAAAAATTTCAATCTATGAAAAATAGGCGATGATCATTGTAATTTTAACTATTTTATATTCTTAATAAAACTTTGTTTTTTTATTTAATTTTGATATGAAAATTTTTATGAAATTTATATTTTATTTGAGCTCCGTATATCTCCGTCCTTGGCTCCGTCACTGACTGTACGCTAGTCTAATGCATGTTAGGAGTCACATTCTTGGATTGGAAGATGAACCTAAGTTTACAGCACGTGGGAATTTCTTGGTGATTTACCGCACATGGGAATTTCTTGGTGGACTATCCTATTGTAAAAGGTATAGGAATATATTGACACATATATCATCAATTCAAGCCATCAGTCATATCTCAAAATAACATTTTCATGTCATTTTGGAATAATTACACCGACGATTTGGCACTGCCCACATGCAAAGTTTGTTTTGAAAGAGACGGGCCATTTGAGAAACTAGGGCTTTTCATTAATCTAAACGCTGAATGGTTCAATGCATTTAATTACGACAGTTTGACAAGTTCCACTCAAGAAAAATAACAAGATGCTTATATGGTTAGTATACTAATTTTACATTACCGAGTGATAATTAATATTGATTAGGTTTAAATTTGAACTTTCTTTGGCTCTCTATCCAATTGCTCTGATGAATAGACTGCTAGCTGTGGTGGTCCATAATTCCTATAATAATATATAGATATATGAAAATGTTTTAACCTCTGATTTGACAAAATGTAAGTAATAATTTGCTCTATAAATAATCATACATCATAATCTTATTCAAGACGTTAGACAATTTATAGAACCTAGTTTCCATTATACCGATCTTACGCCCATAACATTAATGTCATTCAAAGACGTGAGAATCAAAGAGCTGGACTGCATGTAAATGATGTGCCTAACAAAATCTAGTATAGTCTTGCAGGAATATGAAGGTCAACAAAATATCACAATGCAGGGTCAACAAAATATCACATGGCAGCTATGGGAACACAACACTTGCGTAAAACAGGGAAACCATGAAACAAGGTGGCCTGCATTAAGGAACACAACTTACTCCCACTTCAAAACATTAATGTCTTGTGTACAAGAATAGTACATGTTTTAGAAACATGTGCTTCTTTTTGAAGAAAAGAAGTTCACGTTGATGACAGAATGCATCATCAGCCAAGGTATGCCAGGAGTTGTATTCGTTAATTAGCTAAAACACAGTTCATCACTAATCCAAATGCAGATAATTAGTCTTATTGTTCAGTGGCAGAGGAAAGCGTTTAGTGTTCAGAAGTAATCTACCTTATGCTGGTTATTGCCACGAATTCTCCTGTTTAGAAGCTCTAATTACACTTCTTCATTGCAAAAGAAGAAATAATTCTAATGTAGACAATATCAACATTAACTAATTCTAATGTAGACAATATCTGCAGGTTTTTTCTTGAAGGGAGCAAAGCAAACTTCTATCTATTTGGCCTTTTGGGAATTATAAATTAAAAAATCCCTACGATGTCCCCAGTTTACATGAACATCATTAATTAACATTAACTAATCATAATGTCAAGAATTAACCCTGCTGTACTGGTGATAAACTATATCAACAATAACATTCAATGAAAGTTTTGCTTAAATGTGAATTACGAAAAGATTCAATAATACGTAAGATGTTGTGCAGAAATGTGAATAAATTTAGAGTGAAAAATAAACAGCAATAAAAACACCAAGATTTTTATACTGGTTCGGCAATGCCTACGTCCAATTTGGAGACGACTGAAAATTTCACTATAATCAATGAAAGCATACAATAGTGTTACTCAATTTTTCAAGAGACCCAAATAATCCAAGCTCATATAAAAGAGAAACAAAAAAAAGTATATAAAAGCTTTTTTTTTTCTCTCACTATTCTTCTTTCTCCTCTCTTCTGGAGATTTTTCTCTCTCACTAAACAACACTCTCTTCTCACACCCGAAACCTTAAGCTCTCCTTATGCTCTACATCTCCTCCTTCATTTGCTTCCCTTTTATAAAGATCTTTATGGGTGTGAAAGCCTCCAAGCCTCCATTAGGTGTGAAAGCCTCCAAGCCTCCATTAGATGTGAAAGCCTCCATTAGGTGTGAAAGCCTCCATTAACTGTGAAAGCCTCCAATTAGGTGTGAAAGCCTCCAAGCCTCCATTGGGTGTGAAAGCCTCCAAGCCTCCATTGTTGAGCCACCATTTTTTATCACCGAAAGTAGCTGAGATTTTTAACTTTTCATTTGAGCCAATATTCAACATAAGATTACTCTTATAAATATATCACCTATTAATCAACACGTATAATAATAATACAAATATAAAAATTCACGTAATTTTAAATTACAAATTATTTGATTATTACTAGTATTATTATTGTAATTATGATAAATTATCATAAGAATTTGAACCATAAGTATGGTATTAAGATTGTAAACGTAATTACAATTTGCAATTTAAAAACTTGGTGCCTAACTAGAGGAATTTAGTTACTGATATTCAAAACTGGGTTTTTGATCTAGTTGTTAGTGGCAAGTGAAAATTCTTAAATGATCAGTGGCATATCTTATCAGAGTTAATGTTACGCTTGACGTCAACGGTCGATGTCACTGTACATATGTTACTTGTCTTCCACGTATTGGTTGTTGGACTAAAATGTTTTAATGCGAGTTATGCCCATCCTTTCGTGTCTTAGGATACGTACACGCACATAGGACAGAGGAGACAAGATCTCCATCTAGTTTAGTCTGTCTTACTCTATTTTATAAAATTTCAGTTATTTATTTTGTAAGATTTATGCAAAAAAATTTACGCGAGATTTATATAAATAAATGGTTAAAATTTATTAGATAAAACTATAATATTAGACAGGAGATTTAGACTCAGACAGAACATACCAACGCAAGCCTAACGTGCTAGATCCAACTTAAAATCTCCCCCTCCATGCACTATTGGATAAGACAAATAGTTGCAATGAAGTGTCTTTTATTTCTCTCGGCTGCTTCGACGTAAGAACTTTTTCTTCCATATCTACAGAGATTGGACAAAGAAAATGAAGCTCTATAGATGCCCATTCTTCAAGCCCTTGAACCACGTAACATTTTCATGCATATTATATGTTCAACTTCGAAGGATAGTGATAGACACAAAGAAAATATACCTATATCTTGTGGCACAAAATGAAGGTTGATTCATTTAAGTTACAGAATGTAGTTGAGAGGACGGAAGATATAATTAAAAATGATGGATCTTTAACAGACAAATATACAAAGCGTATGTAAAAAAGGGTTTTAGGAAGCAAAAGCATTGATCTTGTGTTGCTTAAGCAAACAAAGATTGCCATATCTTAACAGGAAAAGAAAAATTCCTACAGGTTGTGGGGGGAAGCTGGCGACTTTCTGATTCATGCATGATTGCCGTGTCCCGTTAAAGGTGAATTGCTCTTTTGTAGCTTGAGTTTCTTAATGATTTGTTAACTAACTTCGTCCATACCTAAGAATTCAAGCAAACTACGTACGTGCATGTAGTCCTATCTAGGAATGTTGTTAGAATAAAGCAGTACGAAATGTTAAAGAAAAGTCGTAAATGTCGGAGCCATTTGGAGATTACTTAGAGATTGAACAGTAATGATGTCGAGAAAGAAAAACATAGCATAGCACAAACAGTAAATGTAAGACGTGGATATATATATCCAAATTGCAAAAAAATGGACAATTTCTAATAAAAGAAAAAATTTAAACATCAAAAACTCACGTAAACCACGTTACATTTCGGCGCAGCTTTCCTTTTATGGTTGATATCCAACTATATATAAACAGTAATTCCACTAGCTCAGAGGATATAAATACCCCTTAGGAGGCTCTAAACTTGCAGCAACACATTCTTCCAGTTTTCAACCTCTCTTGAGCCCTCTTATTATCTTGTTCTGCTATCTCTCTTTTACTTGCACTAACACAGCAGGATATGGAAAGCTCAAAGAACTCTTGTTCAGTCCTTACGCTTATCAACATATTTTGTTTTATTTCATTAGCAACTGCATCTCAGTATAATGTGCTGAGTTATGGGGCTAAACCTGATGGTACAACAGACTCAACCAAGGCCTTTCTTGAAGCTTGGGACCAAGCTTGCAGCTCTCGTGGTCCAGCGAACATTTATGTGCCAGCTGGCAAGTTCTTGCTGCGGAATGTGAGGTTTCAGGGTCCATGCAGGAACAATGCTATCGTTATTCGTATAGATGGCACTCTTGTGGCTCCATCAAACTATCAGGTTATAGGAACTATTCGGAACTGGGTTATGTTTGAGCAGGTTAATGGTGTTACTCTCTCTGGTGGAGTACTCGACGGACAAGGAGCTGGTTTATGGGCATGTAAGGCTTCTGGCAAGAATTGTCCCTTTGGCGCCACGGTATGTGAAAATACATAAATTTGATGCGTTATATATATATATGCTCACTATATACTTCTATGGAGAAATTCAATTGCATACACATAACTGAAACTGTTTCTTTCTCAAGTGCAGACTCTGGAATTCGTGAATTCAAACAACATTTTTATAAGTGGATTAGCATCTGTAAATAGCCAGTTGTTCCACATAGTAATATATAATTGCCACCAAGTTAAAATTCAAGGCGTGAAGGTATCTGCCTCCGGCAATAGCCCAAACACAGACGGGATTCACGTTCAAATGTCGACCGGCGTCACAATCATGAACTCCAAAATTGGAACTGGCGACGATTGTATCTCAATAGGTCCCGGTACCACAAATCTCTGGATTGAAAATGTTGCATGTGGACCTGGACATGGCATCAGGTAAATAAAAAAATAAAAACCAAATGCTTTTTTTCTTTTATGTATATATGATACTCATATGGGGCTAATTAAGGGTGTGTGGTTGATGCAGCATTGGGAGTTTGGGGAAGAAATTTAAGGAGGCTGGTGTACAAAATGTGACAGTTAAAACGATTACATTTACTGGTACTCAGAACGGGGCAAGAATCAAGTCTTGGGGGAGACCAAGTAGTGGTTTTGTCAGAAACATAGTTTTTCAACATATTCTCATGAACAATGTTCAAAATCCCATTATCATAGACCAAAACTACTGCCCCAACAACAAAAATTGCCCTGGTCAGGTAGGCAACCCTAAATGCTGCTCAATTAAAAACCTTATTAAGTGTCAATAATTTTAGTTACTTAAGTGATGTTACAGATACTTGTGTGTTCATTGAGCAGGCTTCTGGAATTAAAATAAGTGATGTGACATACCAAGACATCCATGGAACATCAGCAACAGAAGTTGCTGTGAAGTTTGATTGTAGTACCAAGTATCGATGCTCTGGCCTTAGATTGCAAGATGTAATGCTCACTTACAAGAATCAACCCGCTGATTCATCCTGTAAGAATGCGGATGGAAGTACATCTGGTATAGTTCAGCCTAGTAGCTGTTTCTGAGGAGAGTAGTCTTACTAAATATAAAAATGTTAAAGGGTTTATAAATAGGAAAGGTCAATTATCCAAAATTGATTACTACTTATAACTCTTTTTAACATTTTAACATCTCCCATTAAACCTTTCTTCTTTTACTTAGCTTAACTATGGTAGATAATACAAGCAGCTCAACTATGGTGTATAATACAAGCATACCATGTTCTTTAATTGTATGAGATTTAACTATTATTTCTCCTCATGGTCTTAATTTGAGGCTTGAGGCACATATAAATAATTTCACAGAGATAAAGAGAAAAAAGAAAATAATAATACTAGTTTGTACTTAGGATTACTAATAGAATTTTAAATGTATGTATGATTCTCTATAATTAGTGGAAAATACGTTTGTTATATATACCATTGTTTTTGATATTGAAGGTCAAGTTCATCGCTTGTTTTCAAAAGTCACTATAAAGAGAGAGGTAGAGAGAGAAAGAGAGCTTATGGAATTAATGTCAAGTTCGGAACTTATAGATGCTTAGACCTAAACTGCCATCATCAATAATTCATACTATAAGATACTCCTTCCGATTCATAATAAGAATGACACTTTTTTTGAAGGCAATTTAATACTATGCAATTTTGAATAATTAAATTTATAATTAAGATTAGTTATTAATTATTGACTTTGTTTTAATTCTTGACTTCAAAATAAGATTATTGATGATAATAATTCATACTATAAAATACTCCCTCCGATTCTTCCAAAATTAACCTTTCATTTCTCTCTCATCTTACTTATACAGATCACAATTTCAAGACAATTTAATACTATGCAATTTCTCTCACATGCTAATTTTATAAGAGTATTAATAAGGATATATTTATAATTTCATTAGCTTTCTTAATAAGCGTGTGTTTTTCTAAAACGACTCTTATTATGAATCGGAGGGAGTAGATTTTAATTTATCATTAACTACTTGATAATAGAGCTCTAAGATTGTTGCTCACATGAAATTGGACCTAATCACTTCTGTTGGTATTAATTTTTTTTATCAATATTACATGTTCTTGGCCAAGAAGAAACATTAATTATTCCTGAAAGTTGAAACTGCAAGGGTGGCCCTCCACCATCCCCTCATCCTGTTGACTTACTTGGAGATTAGTTATTAATTATTCCTTTTGACACTAACACGTTAGTTAAATACATGAACTTCGTTAAAGGTACCAAAAACGTACTGGAATGTGTACGTATCCCTTGGATCCTTGATTAATTCTCGAGTAATTAATTGAGAGAACGGATAAGCTAACATGCTTATGAATGATTAGCGTATATATATGGATGCACATTTACTGGAATCCTATGGTTGACTAACACATCATGCACATATAGGATATCAATTATATTTGTGATTTAATTATCATTGAAACGGTTTTAGTTTGAATGTAGACTAAATTTAAATCTTGTTACTATCCAATGTGTATATGTGCATTGTGGGAGAGTAACATTAGGCTAATCCACTAAATAAGTAGGGCAAGCTTGAAGTGCACACCAATTGATCGAGAAGTGACGTCGTTTGACTAAGAAGCTAATCGCAAGGTTGAATTGCACGCCAATTAATTAGTTTCAATACATAGAACAATTAGAGAGAGGATTAGGGAACTAATCACTGCAACAAAGCAGCACTGCAACCAAGTTAGGGGCATCTGATTAAGCTTTAAAATCATTAAATTTAACATCACTATAGATTCAATTATGATTATTCAAAAGATGTAATTTACACAAGCTTAAAGAGCTTTCTTATTAATTTTATATAACTTTTTTTAGATTTTTGTCTCTTTTTTTAATCATAAAATAGGTAGAATAAACTCTACAAAGAAAACATATTTCATTTAATTAGAATTTCAAGTTTAAAGTGTTAGAGAATATATAAAATCAATTAAGTTGGCTCCACACAACAGCTTAAACTATTGTGGTGAAACGGTCACTTTAATATGGTATCAGAGCCTCTATAACCAAACGGTCATGAGTTCGAATCCTACCACCTACCTATTCTAATTAAATTAAGCACAAGGTAAAGTAGGTATGTGTAAGTTTCAAACTCAAAGGGTTTTCACTTGAGGGGATGTGTTAGAGAATATATAAAATCAATTAAGTTAGTCTCACACAACAACTTAAGTTATTGTGGTGAAACGATCACTTTAATATAAAGGATTTCTAACGTGTAAATGATTATGAATAGAAAAATTGTAAGGTAATCGATCGTTATATACCTTAGCAACCACCGCATCCTTTCGGTTACGCATATATAGCTACAAAGGCACCCTTTGTACGACAATTTAATAAGAAAAGTGACAATAACTAATCATTGACTTGGGGATGACATCCAACAGATGGAGGCTGGAGAGTGATCTACGTGCTTGGAAAATGCTGTTAATGAACTATATACACGAGACTTAGACAGCGAGTTAAAAGGAAATTAAGAAAGAGAGTGACTATGGTGGGTTTTACGTATATGCTTACAATTAGTGCCACGTGAAGTCACATGCCCTGCAATTGTTAGAAACTAAAACTGCAAATTAATCATTGATTTGCTTCCATCACAAGAAAACTTGTGAATGTACCGAGCACTTACATTTCATAAACGTTGGGCGCTGCTTACTTTTGATATGTGTGCATAGCAATGGGAATGTGTGTTCTAACTCTTCTTATAAATACCCATGAAAGCTCAGAGTTTCAACTCGCTTCAACTTTCCAATTACAACTCTTTTCTACAATTTTTAGTCCTCTTCACCTTCTTAATTTCGTCTGTGGAAGGAATTATGGCTAATCATAATCAATTAATGAGTGTTTTTGGTCTTGCACTTCTCTTCATTTTCTCTTCATCATCTTTGCTAGCAAGTGCAGCGAAATACGATGTCACGAGCTACGGAGCCAAACCAGACGGAAAAACTGACTCAACCAAGGCATTTTTGGCTGCATGGTCTAGGGCTTGTGCCTCCACAAGCACTGCCACCGTCTACGTCCCACAAGGAAGGTTCTTTCTTGGGAAAACGACGGCTTTTGAGGGTCCATGCAAGAACAATGCTATCATTCTACGTATAGATGGCACCCTCGTGGCCCCATCTGACTATTGGCTCATCGGAAATGCTGAAAACTGGCTCATCTTTAGGCACGTCGATGGTGTTACGGTGTCCGGTGGTACACTTGATGGTCAAGGCACTGGCTTGTGGTCTTGTAAAGCCTCTAATAAGAAATGTCCTCTTGGTGCCACGGTACGTGAAATCCCTTTTGAAAATGCTGATTCCACAAGCATAGTTCCTTTCTTGTCGATAACGTGAATTAAGCTGCATTTGGTTAGTCCCAGTTAGATAAAATGTGAAGGTGACTGCTCTTAGCAAGTCGCAATCTGATCACTTTCTTTGCTTAACTAATTCTGAGTAACTGATTTAATAACCGAACTCTGGCACCTTTGCCTTCTAATGTGATTCCTGTAATGTTACTTTCAGTTGGCTTTAGAGTACTAAACGGTTCCCCTACTATAATTAATTAACTAATGTGATCAACAGCTTGGATTATACGTATATCTAATTAGGGATATGTTTTATACTATTGGATATCCAAGTAACCAAAATAGTTAAATTCTCCAAGTTTCCTTAAGATTTGGAGCCTAACAAATGTCATGGAAGCTTGTTCTTAGTACACATGGAGGTTAATAAAGAGTTAACTTTACTAATTCTGGTTGTTTGTGTGCATGTGCGTGCAGTCACTAAGCGTTTCCAATTCCAACAACATCATACTCAGTGGATTGACATCGCTCAACAGCCAAATGTTCCACATTGTCATCAATGGTTGCCGCAATGTTAAGGTGCAAGGGGTTAGGATCTCGGCGTCCGACGACAGCCCAAACACCGACGGCATCCATGTACAACTGTCGACCGGTGTGACAATCCTCAACTCTAAGATTGGAACCGGAGACGACTGTGTCTCCATTGGTCCTGGCACAGCCAATTTGTGGATTGAAAACGTTTCCTGTGGTCCTGGCCACGGAATCAGGTAATTAAACAACAAATATTTTATCTTATGTTGCTGATTTATGTCATACATAAGGTGCTTCTTTAAACTTTCCAATACGGTGTTGTTATGCTAAACCAATAAATAATTTCAGCATAGGAAGTCTAGGCAAGGACCTGCAAGAGCCTGGCGTACAAAATGTGACAGTTAAAACCGTTAGATTCACTAGCACTCAGAACGGGGTAAGAATCAAATCTTGGGGGAGACCCAGCAATGGGTTTGTGAATAAAGTTCTGTTCCAACATCTTATAATGACCAATGTCCAAAATCCGGTTATAATCGATCAGAATTACTGCCCTGATAAAAAAAATTGTCCTGGCCAGGTAATTACTCATAACCCTTTTTCCATAACATAAACAGTAACTAACTGAGTAGATAATGGGAAAAGTTTATCTGATGGATAATCTTTGGTTCAGGTTTCTGGAGTTAAGATTAGCGATGTGACATACCAAGACATCCATGGAACATCAGCAACACAAGTTGCAGTGAAATTTGACTGTAGCAAAAAGAATCCATGTACGAAAATCAAAATGAATGATGTAAAGCTGAGTTACAACAATCGAGCAGCTACTGCTTCCTGTAGCAACGCCGATGGAAGCGCTTCAGGTGTGCTTCAGCCCACTAGCTGCCTGTAATTATATAATATGGAGCTAACTATTTCCCTTCAGCAACTTCCATCCCAGTACAGCTTTGGAGCACCGATAGGCCTTTAGAGCTAGCTTGTTTGTGAGTTTGTACGAGTCCATCCCACCGCCTGAGCCTGTGGCTTTTCGGACACTGTAACCTGATTCGGCCCGGTTTAGGTTGTAAAAGTATTTATTGGATTCTTCATCCAATAACTAATGCTTCTAGTCAATTTGATTATCATTGGTTGAGATACTCATTTTCATGGTTTTCTAATTGGTACCACATAAGACAGAAAATAGATAACTCTTCAAAAATTAGGGCTTATTTTTTTGTTTTTTAATTATAACTCAAATTTTAAAAGGGGGCAATTATATATTCGAGTTTTTAAATTTTCTCAAATATAATTTAAAGTTAGTTTCTCTGATTAATGAAGCTAACATGTTAAGCCACCCACATCAAACATGTTTGATAACAAATAAGATGCCAGGTATTATGAATTTATATATCATAATTTTATAAATTGAAATTAATTATTATTAATTAAAATAATTAAATAAGACTAAACAACAACAAAAATAAATATTACAAAAACCTAAATTCCTCTTCTTTTTGCGTCATTTCACTTAAAAAGTAATTGACATTGTTGGTTGTTTCACCTTTGGCGGTCTATCTCTCCGTCTCAAAGCACTAGTCGTTGAAGGTGCAGTACCCACTGTCTTAGCTCTTTTCGATGGCCGTTCACGAGCCCTTTTCATTCCACATGAGCTAGGACTTTTGTGTAGTTAATTAACATATTACTTATGAAATATCTTAGAATAGAGTGACAAAGTCCGTTTTATTATTGTTGCTACAGTGATTTTGGTATTGCGTAGTTGTAGAGGGTTGGTGGAAATTTTGGCAGCCATCGTGAGTTGAGAACTTTTTAATGAAAGTAAGTTTGTAATATTAATTAGGCCTTATTTTAAGATACTGCGCATAGGGATTTTGTGCCTAATTTCCTCTACATTGATGTAAAAGATGAATTTTTTGATATGTACAATGATATTTTTTGTAGTCAAAATAAATTTAAATTACTTAGTATGATAAGAAATTTATCGTAAGAATCATTAAAATGATAAATGGATTTATCAATAAAAATGCAAGGCTTAAAAATGAA
>JANIPM010000005.1:10456424-10467530 GCA_027478405.1 Erythroxylum cassinoides
CCCCAGACGACGCCGTTTGTGCGTTTTTGATTTTCTTTCATTTTCCATTTTCCAAATTAAACTTCCTCTCACTCTTTTGCTTGTAACTTTTTCGTTTGGCCTCCGATTCACTCAGTTTTCAAAGCATTAGTTTTCAAAAAAACATTTCTACCCTCTCATGCAAAAATTTAGAATTTTCAGATTAAGTTAAATTTTGCGGATTAATCAAAGAGAGACAATTGGACGGAAATTTTAAACATGCTCCCATATTTTAGTGATTTCTTGATTTTGAGAGATCCGATTGAAGTGATTTTTGATTTTTATTAACCTAGAGGCATTAATTATGGGCCCTGAGCAGACCAATTTTATAGGGGGAGTTTAGGATGAATTTATCAAGATTCGTTCGAAAGTAAGTGAAATAAGTTTGATTTGAGTTTAATTTCGTGGTGAGGAATCCCTCTCTCGTGGGTTGCGCGCCCAGGTGTCACATAGGACGTCGGACCCGTGATCCACCAGGGAGGGGTTCCAACATAGATACTTTGTTATCTTTGATGAAACTATGTAGAAAGCAAGAAATTTAACTAATTTCTTTTATAATCATGTATTGGTCATGAATTTGATAAGAAAGGGTAATAAGAATCTGGGTCATCTTATTATTACAAGATTTGCAACTAATTTCTTATTATTTTAGTGTTTTATTCTAATAAAGAAGAAGTTTAGACAAATATTTACAAGTGATAAGTAAGTTGCATCTCATTATATCAGATTTGTTGTCAAAATGGATGTTTCTAGAATGTTATACTTGAAGATCATGAATTTTAATCTCAATGTCAACTTTTTATTTGAGTTTATGAGGCTTTGGTGAGAGTATTTCGTCTAACTAATAATGACAAGAAGGCAACAATGAGTTACTTTTATGATGTCATGGAGAGGGTGAAGGAAACAATCAAGGCTAATATAAAAAATATGTGTTCTTTGTATACACCTTACCTTACAGTCATCAATGAAAGAAGAAAAGGACAAATTCACTCTCTATTATTTACAAATGGGACATTTTTAAATCATGGTATCTATTTTAGACTAAATTTCATATACAAAAAAACTAAAGTTAATATGAGAATGTTATTAACTATCACAAAAATTGTTACACATGAGATGATACAAGAACTCTTTAGCTTACAAATAGAGTTATACAAGGATGTGTTTGGTGATTTTGGGATATCTTTTGCGTTTCTTCAAAGAAGTATATATTTCTTAACTTTTGTTACTTGTTGGAAATTAATCATCACCTTATTTTGTTTATAAGGTTACTTTTATTTTCTTATAGTTGCTTAATGGGACCAATTCTAATGATGTTCTAAAATTACAAAGATTTGTAATTCAAATTCTAAGTTAATGTGTAAGTACAATAGGACATGAAAATAATTAGAGCATATTTAAATTTATTCATTCTAAGAAAAGAAATAGATTGAAACACAAAAGATTAAACGATTTAGTCTTTATTCTATACAACTTAAAGTTTTGGGAAAGTTATGTTATTATCATTATTAAGTTAAATATAATTTCTTAATAATTTAATTTTATTTGGTTACTAAGACTCTTAATAAAACAATTAGTTCTATAAATCTATTTACCATGACCATTTCAATTTTTTAGAAGATTGGGTTTATAAGGAACCAATTATGATAAATGAGAGTAACTTGGAAGACAATCTTGGATAAGAAAATATTAATATAAGATTGGTACAACGAATTTAAACTATGACTATGATGAAGAATTTGTATCAAATAAACATTAAAGTCAATGTGATTTTAGCAGATATTCCTCTAAATAAAGTTTCAAGTTTTTCATTTCTTCTCATTTCTTTTAATTTCACTTATATTGATGTATATGTTAAATTCTATATATGCAATACAAATATAAAACTTTTAATTGTGAGTGTCTTTATTTCAAATTTCATTTTTAATTAGTTGTGTTATTCAATACGAACTCTCATACATTGTAATGCTTATGGAGTCATGGACCTGTATTAGTCTTACTAGATAATATTTTGATGTAATTGATTCTTTTTTATGTAAATTGTAATGTTTTAAGTATTTTGCATTATTTTTAGTTTTATATGTATGATAGTTAAACGATATTTTTCTTATATTAATCATGGTCATTGTTTATATGTAAAATATAAGAAAAATTATATTAATAAAATAAATAGATAGTTGTTACTCTAAATTTAAATTATTATGATTTTTAGAAATATGGTTGATATGAAATTAAAATGTAATAACATAATATATTAATTGACTATTTTATACTTTAAAGAAATTCATAAACTATTTTATAATTTTAAAAAGTTACCAAAAACATTATCCGATATTAATCGTATCAATATTATACTTTATCAAAACCAAGTTCGATACAGAAACCACTTAAAATATTTATAACATTGCTTCAAATGGGCTAAAATTTCCTCCAGCGAATAAATTTTTAGATCTCCATCTAAACTAGACCACCGATCCCTTTGGTGAGTATGCAAGTCTTGCTATAACGTAGTAGGAAGCACTAGAGATTAAACTTGGAGCAAGGATATGCATATACAGGAGATTCGATTCACACATGCTACTTAATCGATGGCTTTGGAGTTGCATGCAAGCTGGATATAAATTCGTCGATGTTCTTGTCAGAGCTCCCACCTTCATCTAGCGCATTTCTCGCCATTTCGTTCAATTTCTCCGAGTTCCTTCTGAATTCATTCGATCCTTCTCCTTCCATGACTTGCCTTATACATCGATCTATTTCTTCTTTTGGAACAATCCCATTTTCATCTACCCCCACTCTAACACCTACATGCCATATATCGGTCACAAACTTGGCATTGGTGGGTTGGTCAGTCCATTGAGGCATCGCCACCATTGGAACCCCCAAGCTCAGAGCTTCAAGCGTTGAGTTCCAACCACAATGAGTAAAGAAGCAGCCCACTGACTTGTGAGCCAAGACTTGAAGCTGAGGACTCCATGTAACGACTAAACCCTTGTCCGATGATGTCTGTTCAACGAAGTTGGTTGGAAGCTTCTTCATTTCTAATTCCCTTACGACCCATAGGAAGTTGCAGTTGCTTTTTTGTAGACCCCATGCAAGTTCTGCCATTTGGTCTTCTCCTAGAACAGCTAAGCTACCGAATGAGACATAAACGACAGAGCGTGGTTGCTTGGAGTCTAGCCAGGTCATGCATTTCTCAGAACTGGGCTTGAAAAGGCTGAGGTCATAGTCTTTGTCTTCCTCCAATCTCTTGTCTAAGTACATCGAGGGAATTGTTGGTCCTATTGGCTTCACAGGCCATTTGCTCGCCATCCACTTCTCTACCTGATAGCAAATAGCAAGAATTGAATACAAAGTACTATAAGAGTTGGAAAATAATAACAAATAAACCATGTCAAAGTTCTTTATCAATGCTCAAAAATCTTAAGAGCACTTTTTAATCATCAGCAACTTTCTATTTGTTTTTTTAGAATAATTGCAGATGATGCGGCACAATTATAAATACCATGGATATATCTTACAGTAAAAGCAATCAGTAATGCAACTATAAATTGCAATCAATTTAAAACATTTAATTGTTTTGTCAAAAACACAGTATGAATCAACGCGATTGTATTATAAATATTGTTGCACATAACAAGTCAATTTTGCTGTTTGCTACTTGCTCGTGATAATTTGTCGTGAGATAAAAGTCTATCTTCTAACTCATCAACACGTGGTGCAAGTTGAACCAAAATCCAAACTCATTATACAGATAAGAACATTGAGTGCACACCAATGAAATGGAGCCTTATATCTATTTACCCTACCTGGTCCAAGGAAACATCGTTATCATCCTCTAGCTATAGTTTGCTCTTTGGTCATTTTTAAGCACTTTAATTAGTTGATAGCTGCAAAGATTAATTGACATTGTTTTAGATAACTAGGTTTAACACTAAACCTTCGAAATCAAATGTAAGGCTTATGTTTTCAGCCTTAGACCCTAAAATTGACACATATAGCATGAAATTATGATACCATCTTGGAATTTCATTACTCTGTTTAGTTACCATACTATTGTGTGTGCTATACTGAGTTGGGGTGCAGATCATGGTGTCTGATTGTAACCTACTGATACATGAACTCGTAAAGGAAGTATATAATGCAAAACATTTTGCGACTTACCTCATTTTCGAGCCCACTATACGTGTTCCATAAGAGTGAACTCGGTTCATCAACGTTTGAGAACTGGCTTAGAACGAGTTCTGTGATACCAGGATAAGTTGCTGTGTCGTAAACAAACGATGGTAAATCCTTGAATTCTAATGGGGGAAGTGAATCTACTGAAACCTCAGACGAGTGTTCTAAAGGAACTTTCAGTACGCCTTGAAGTGCATGGTAATACAAGGCACAAACTGCTAATGATTGAGTGAAAAAAGGACACCCTTCTGTACCAGAACGTCGAGCGGCATCCAGAACCCACGGCAAAACCGAGTCATATATCACACATTTAACTGGGTACTCTGTGCTACTATGATTTTCAATGAGCTCGGCTAGGCTTTGTGGGACTACCTCCTTGAAACGGTTCAAATATTCATCGATGCCAGGCTTATCCCCTTCTTCGTACCCGTCAAAAATGGGTTCCACGTTGATGGAAGCTGTTAATCCTAGCATGGACTTGCCAATTTTGGTGGCTGCGAGTAGTGTGACCTTGACACCTTTTGAGGCTAAACGCTTTGAGAACTGGAGCATCGGGTTTATGTGACCCTGTATAGGAAAAGGGAACACGAAGACATGAGTTTTACCTGTAGGCTTTGGATCACTCACCATTTATTTTTTAAAGAACTGCCTGTTTCTTTCACTTCCAAGCACAATATAGGAAGACGAAGGCACTAGCAGACATATAGCTAGAATAAATATAATTGATGCTAGGAGTCAAGGAGATGGTGACAAAGAAATTAATCTATTGGTAGCATGTAAATTAATGGAAAGAAGCTAGCTCTTAAGTGAAGTCTAATTCATTTCTTGTTTGGGTACATCTGAAAATAAGGACATTAGTCGTTTTGCGTTAAATATTAATTCTAGGGTAAAAAGGCATGCACTTTTCTAAGGGTCCCAGCAATTTCCAACTCAAAAATAAATCACACTTAAAATATGGAGTTACATGCATCTTAGTGAATGACACTAAAAGAAATAATTTTAATATAAATTAAGTAACAAATTAGTTCAATGAAATTTAATTAAACTTTACCCTATTAAATTTATATTTAAGAATTTATCATGAGAATTAATTGATAAATCACAATAAGAACACGTAAACATTAGAACATGGTATAAAATATTAAACCGCATACTTATATTTAAAACAACGTGTGTTAGGAGAGAAGACTTAACTTTTGTTTTTATTAAGATGAATTTTATGGTTATTATAATTAACATTGACCAAATTATTTATTCATAATAGGCTCTTGTTCTGGAGTTGGTAAATTTGGCTTCATCTAATTCGAAATCAATAAGTTAGGTAGATTATTTTGATTTTGGATCTAACCTAACTTTGTCAAAATGACACCTTTTTAATATAATTTATGTAATTATCTAAAACAAAAAATATATATCTTGATTGAAAGTTCAAAAATCTTAAAGTCATTTTTGAATAATTATAATAAAATAATGTCATTCAATGAGTTACGTAGATGAATTTGATTTTGCATTGGACCTGAGTCAAAGCAGTTAATATAAACAGCCAGATGCCTTCTTCAAAATGATGTCCTTTTATGTCATTTCAACATCAACGACTCAATAACCATATAACCATATTTAATTATTTTTCTTAAACTACTAGTTTATTCTTGTGGATAAAATATTTTTAATTCTTATTCCTAGTCAATGTGGGAATCTAGACATTTAATACACCTTAAGAATTGGATATCTGATGCGGGGAATATGTAAAACTGGACATCTGCAGGTGGCCACGGTCCACGGACATCTATAAGAAAGTCCATTTTCAAATTATAAGCTGGAGCTTTGATAGCATATTAAATTTTATATGATTTGTCATGTTAGAAGAAAAATGGATTATCCAAAAAAAAAGTGTCTTCACCCAAAATTTCAATACATTAAATTATATTTTAAACAATCTAAAAATCTAATATATTACGACTATAGTTAGATCCCTAGTAAAAAAAGATTACCAAAAAACAACTCCACCAACTGGATAAAAGCTTGCATACCATTCTATATAGAAGAAAAGGCAAGGATTTTAAAATAGTTAATATAATTGTTAAATTAATGATATAATCCCAATCTACCTTGTTATAGTTTTAAAAAGCAGCATAGATTTTAAGGTGTGTTAAGATATTTATTATATCTCAATTATCTAATTTTGACATTTTTGATTATTAGGTCTTCAAGATAATGTTTAAAAATCCAAATCAAGATATGGTGTAAATAAGTAACACTCCTTATTTCCTTTCAAAAAAAAAAGGAACACTCCTTATTTGAGTTAGACTCTAGTATAAGAATTGCAGTGAAATTAGAAATCTATCTTTAATTGAAGTTCAAGTAGATTATATCAGATTATGGATATATATTGTGTTTCTTTTTGCTATAGGAAGGTAGGCTTGCGTAAGTGAATTTTCGTTGGTGTCTTGATTGGTTGATTGAGCGTGTATGGGGACATCATGTTGCTGTTGTGTGGAGTATATTGTGAGATAGCTAAAAGAGTGTGATTATGTGCGTGATTTTCTTGTCAAAAAGATTCCTATGTGCGTGACCCAGCTTCTGCACTTGAAACGTTAGTGATTTGGTGAAGATTTGGCTGGGCGTTCACTTGATAAGATGTGTGTGATCTTGCTTCTACTATATACACACGTGGGTTACTTGGTAATGCTTTTGTTTGGGTGGTTATGGCAAGTGTACGCGTGAATGATGAACTTGAGATTTTATTCTTTTTGTTGTGAGCTAAATTGAGTGAGGCTTGCATGTAACTTGGTCTGCATCTTGGTGTGGATTGATCTATGGTGAATGGGCAGATCATGTTACTGGGTGTGTAGAAAATTTGGAGATAGCCAAAAGTATGTTGTGGTGTGCGTGAGTCATCTGTAGATTTTGTGATGTTGTTGTGTTATTTCTTCCTTGCCTTATTTTGGTTTGGTCTTTGTCTTGTCTGGGTTTGTCGCAGGTGAATGATAATTGTAGACTGATTTCTTCGTGGCTGCAACATCTTGGAGTGGGTCATTTTTATAAGCTGTCATACTTGGTGTCTTCATCCTATTGCTATGAATTAATATTGGTATTTGCGTGGATCATCCCATAATTTGTGGTGACAACTTTTAGACCTGTTTCGGTGGAATCGAATTTGCAGGAGAGTTATTTTCTGTTCTTTCTCAAGTGTTTTCATTATATTGAAGTTTGTTTAACTACTTGAGTTATTTATTTAGTGTTCTTTCATTATAAGATTGTTAAGAAAAATCCTCTATTGAGGTTAATACGAGGTGGTCATACTATTGGGTATAAAAGTCTTTCATAAGTTGTGAGAATAAGGGGTAGTGCTAAGGTTTAAGTGGCATCAACTCAGTAAAACCTTGTAGTGACATCAACTCAGTAAAACCTTGTATAAAACTATTGTTGTTAATGAAAGAATTAAGTTGGGTGAGACCTACAAACGTAAACAAGGTGTGCCGAACTTCTTTAACAAAAATCAACATTGATTTATATTTGTACGTTTAATTTTTCTGGTTTTGATTGTGTTAGAAACGACCGCGACAAAATCTAAAAGGTTGTGAAACTAATACACCCTTTCAGATTTTTTAATTGGCATCAGAGCGGGTCACCGAATCAAAACTTGGTATGTCAAGTTGGTGTAAATCCTTATTTCGCAATTATGGATACAAAAGAGAAGGTTCTTAGGAACAAGACAGTGTAGCTAGTAAAAGTCTTATGGCGGAACCATTCGGTGGAAAAGGCCACGTGGGAGCCATTGGAAGCAATGAAGGAGAAGTATCCTCATCTCTTCATTGATTCAGGTAAGAATTTCGAGGACGAAATTCTTTTAAGGGGGGAGAAATGTTGGGCCCCGATTTCTTTTCTTAGTAAATAAGCATGTTTAATTATTTTTTAGGTTTAGTTTGCCTAAATTCCTTTTAGTTAATAATTTGAGGTTTTTAGTACTTAGTTAATGGAAATTAATTGAAGGAATTTAGTTAAATTAGAGTTTTGATGAATTGTTAGAATTCAAAAGAATAAGATGGTGTAAGGGCAATTTAGGTAGATCACAAATGTTTATAAGGCTTAAGGCTTTTAAGGAAGGCTATTTTTGGTCCTTTAAGCTAATTAAAACAAGTAAGAAAGAAGCTAATGGGCTAGTGGCCGTATGAGAGAATGAAAGCCACGCAAATTGCAAGGAAAAAGAAGAGACTTATTAAAACTACGTAGTTTTGATATAGGTTTTAAGTTAAGAAACAATTTCCCTAAGTCTTTTAAAGGAACACTTACGAAACTACAAGAGAAAGAAAAGAAAGGGGGGACTTTCGGTTGGAAGAAGAAGAAGAAGAGGAAAAAGGTTAGGGCTTTGGTTTATCTTACCTTAGAAAAGAAAATTGGAGAGTTTCTTTAAGAAGAAAAAGGAAGAGGAAGAGTTTAATCCTACATTGGAGGCAAAAGACGCAATTTCGTGGGAGGTTCAAAGGTAAGAGATTTTTTGAAAATTAATGGTTTTAGAGATGGGTTTTGGTGCTAATAGCTTAGGATAGGTATGGGTAAGGTTATATAGGTTAAATTTCATGTTTTCTTTTCCTAAGAATTGCCAATTTTGTTATCTCATATTAATATGGGATTATTATGCTTGATGAAGGTCAAGAGAGGCCATTGGAGTTAGAGGAAAGGCAAATTGACCAAGATTAGAGCTAAAGGAATTAAGGTGGGTGATTTCTTAATAATTGAGTTAATAGGCATGTTGAAGTTTTTATAATAAATGCTATTTTTAATGCTTTCCAATGACTTATAAATTTTGTATTAATTACTCTTTGGGATGATTTAAACTTGTATGAGATGTCTTTTATATGTAAAGACCTTGTGAAAATATGTGTACAATTGTTTGACAAGTGAAAAAGATTCGAATATGTGATTTGGGCAATTATGTGAAAGTGAATTTTGTAAGGGCCATTAGTGGCTAATATGTATGAATGGTGTGAATTATGTGATATGCATGCTTTCTTTGGGTTTGTGGTGGTCCCTTAAGAGTCAGGTGCACCTGTCTAATTATAGGCTTTTCCCGCCTGCCCGCTAGTGGCATTGGAGTTCCTCACGGACTCCCATAAGTTCACGGCTACACATGACCGTTTCGCGGGAATGTGTAGTATGTTCCGTTTCGGATCTACCCGAACCACTTTCTCTGTGCTTATGTGATATTATGATGTGTGAATAGTTTTATGTAATGAAATTGTGAAAAGATTTGATAAATTGAAAATGTCTTTATCAATGTGAACTTGGCTTTGAAAATGAATGAAATAAGATTGTTTTTGCTTGTTTCTTAATTATTAAATTGTTACCCACTGAGCCGTTGAGCTCACACCTCATTTTTTCCTCCACAGGCGATGAGCGAGAAACCGAGTTACTGCATCGGGATTGAGGCATTACTCCGATGCATTTTTGCTTTTGAAGTCATATTTTAGAAAACAAGGCTTTAGATAGCATTTTGGACAAATGATGTTCTTTGTATTTTGTCCTTTGATACTTTCGATGTACCAAATTAAGAAAAAATAATAATAATCCAAATAATATTCTTCTTGGCTGGGGAGAGTGGATTTTCAACTGGTATTTCATGTCTAAGTTGGCTTAGGAAGTTTCCTTAGTTATCTCCTTAATTATTGTGTAGCAATCTCGCAAGTCAAGGTCAGATCAGTGCAACAACGTTTACTTATGGGCTGATTTTAGACCTCTTCTAGTCAGAACCACAAAATATTCAAAACATGAAAGTTATATTTCTCTTCATGGGCTTTCCAACTCCACTTAAATCATCTTAATCGAAGTTCATACGTAGACACATCAATTAAAAGATTAACTTTTAGTTTCTTTTATAGTAAAAATGGAACTAAGTATTAGGTAAAATTAAAGAAAAAGTTAATTACCAAAAAAATCAAAACAAAAGTAGTTTAAATTGAAGATTTTTTAAAATTTTATGATAACAATAAAGGAGATAAGGGAAAAACTAAAATTAAGAGATTCCAAAACTAATAAAAACAATCCTAATAAAGAGAAGCTTTTACTTCACTTTTATTTGCAATAAAAGCTTAACTATACCGCTGAGCATTAAGGTTCATCAGTAAGAGGCTGATCTTCACTTAAGCAAGGTCAGGAGTTCGAAACCCGCTTGTGAATGCAATAGTATTAAATACTTGGTGGTAGTGCTAAGTCGCCCCTTGGGGTCCTACAAGGCACAAGCGAGGATTAATTTGAGCGTAGTAATAGTTTAAAGGCAATTCAAGTATGCCTAGAACATGGGTTAACTAAGGGGATGTTTGGAAAGGTATGAATTGAATTCAATACTACAATTGATTAAATTCACATGTTTGGAAATGCAAAAAAATAGATGGGTTCAATTCATGCATGTAATTGAAACCCATCTCCTTTATAAATTAAATTCACTCCTCCAAGTGTAGGAATTTAATTACATTGAAGCTTGAGAAATACACCTTTGAATAAAAAATTGTTATTTACTGTGAGTTTATAACCAGACATTCATCAAAGTTTATATATTTATTGTGGATTTTTACTGAGTATAATTCTTTGCCCTATAGTTCTTATTAAGAATCACTCTGTGCCATTCAAAGGTAGTGTCTTGCTCTTTTACTCTTTTATTCTTTGGACTACTTCATTTCTCACTCTCTTGTACTTCACTTGATTGGATTCCAAAGACTATTAATTAAGTTATTAATAATTAATTAACTACAGTATAGTTAATTAAAATATAATTCATTCATTATTTAAAATATTGTAATTAATTAATTACAATATAATTAATTAATTAAAATATAATTAATTAATTAAAATTAATTACAATATTTTAATTAATCAATATATTGTAATTGATTAATTACAATATAAGTAATTAAA
>JANIPM010000005.1:10545922-10559186 GCA_027478405.1 Erythroxylum cassinoides
AATCATTAAAAATAATTTTAATTATGTGTTTATTAAATAAAATTTTAATTAATAATAATAATGCAAAATGTTTAAATTAATTATTTAAAAAATCAATCACATAATATTCAAATATAAGTAAAAACATTGTCATTACCATTTTTAATATTTGATACCAAACAACGATATAACTATTAATTTCTATAATCTCATTTTTAATGCTTTCATACTAAACACACCTAATCATAATTTCATTCCTACTCCAATTCTTTCTTTTTATTTTCATTCTCATTTTCTTATTTCGATATTTTCATTATTGGTTACGAAATGAGACCTTAATAGAGAGTGTTTTGTAAAGTTTGAAACAGAGCTGACAAGAAAGTCAAATGTAACACTTGACAACAGTCGAATTATGATTCCTTTCAATCCTGCCATTTCTAGTATGATTTATCAGTTTGGATGGTTCCAAAAGCTCTTGATTTGATTACTGTAATGTATGATAATTGGACAGGTCAAGGGGCTTTAATTCAAAATCAGTTGGCAAGATCTTTGTTGGGAAGGTTCCCTAAGAGAGCTAAGCTCCAAGAAATAATTAGAAATGATAACTAGATGCTATCCTCAGAAAAAAAATTAAACTCTTGCCCATTCCACAATATAGAAGCCTCAGGGAGAGTGAAATATACTTATGGCTTGTCTCAGAAATTACTATAAGAGAAGCTACAAAGATGAGGGATGGGGTAGCTACAAGAGTAGGATGTGACTCCCTGATTTGGAGCAAGGTTCTTAGACCTAATGCTAGATTTCTTCTTTGGCTAGCTACATTGAACAGGCTCAACACTTTGAATAGATTGAAATTCCTATCATTTTCTAAGATATGTATTCTCTACAACCTAGAGGATGAAACTAGATATCATCTCTTTTTTGAGTGTCTTTTCTCTAAAGAGGTTTGGGTTAAAATCTCCAAACTATGTGGCCTTGGGATTAACTATTGTGGACTCTCGTATATCCTATTGGAGATACCTCATTTGCACATCTCTAAATATGATAGCGCTATTATTATGGTCTCTATTGCTACATGTACTCAAGCAATTTGGAATGAGAGAAACAATAAGAGGTTCAAGGAGAAATCTAACTCTTTACTCTCTCTTATAGAACTTATTATTGCTAGCATAAGGGAACAATTGATTACAAATTAACTGGATCTGCACTGTAATAGAGGAATGACTCTCTTAAGGAGAATATAGTCCTCGCAGTCTATTCCTAATTCATGATATTCAATAAAATGTTTCATGCAATCTGGGTTATAGAAAAGAAGAGATTTCTCATGCATAACTATTTCTGGATTCTAGCAAATTACTCATTCACCTACTCATGAAAGGAGACTATTGAAGAATAGGTGGATCCAAACTCACCTGTTGGAAATAGAATGGATTTTTCCTCATATCTGCTTCTTCCTCAGCTGCATCATGCATGAAGGTTCACCGCTATCCCTCTAGTTCCCTAATAACAACTTGTAGTTCGTTATTATGTGGAGATTCACAAACATTAAAGCTGAAGTTATATTGAGTTGAGTACGCATACCTAAGACGAGATTTCCCATGTGCAAAGAAACGAGGAGTAGAAACACCGGATGGCTACTGCAGAGTTGAGACTCCAAAGAGTCATCTTCCTCCTCCCCAAATAGATGAATGTTTGAAGTGCATAGAAACAAGAGAATTGTTATACCCTATTTGCTAAATGTCATCACATATTTTGAGTTGAGTATGTATACCTAAGTTGAGATCTTCCTTTGTGTGAAGGAACGAGTAGTTGAAACTCCGTGTCACCACCGCAGAGTCTCACCTTTAGAGTGTCGATTTCTTCTTCCCAAATCGAGTAAATGTCTGAAGGTTCGAGAAAGAGGAGAGTCATTATACCCTAATTGTAATACGATATCGAACATTTCTCTTTCTTTTTGAACGTTGTCGTATTATCTCAATAGGATATTTAGTGTACCTAATTGTTTTCTCACGTGGGAGAGACATCCTTCAAGATGTACACTTCTATATTTTTTAATGAATTTTTAAATTCCCAAAAAAAAATTATCCGGTGATGAAAATAGCAAGCCCAAGGTAAGTTAGATTGGATAGGGTTGAAATATCATTTTTAACAAAGGAGATTTGATGCCGTATACTTGGACCTGAAGTTTCAATTGATCAAATTGAGAATGATCACTTGTGGGCCTTCATGACAAGTGTTGATGGCTCACAATAAACATGGCATACTTAATTTGAAAATTGTTCTAATTTATTTTTAATAAGAATATCGCCACAAAGTATCGGAAATTAATTAAAAAATTTATAAGATAATTAAAATATTTTAAGAATAATAAATTACTATAATAACTTAGATACACATACATGCACTACACGTGATTGATTTTAGTTCACATAGGTATGTTGCTCGCTTTTGACAACAGGCCTTCCATGGATCTCGAATATTTATTATTTAGGATAATCAAAGTATGTTCTCTGTGGTTGTCCTTGAACTTAACCACTTGTCAGCTTTTCATTTCCCATCCCAATGCGTATAAATTGGACCCGGTGGGCTCCACTTCAACACCGCCGCCGCCGCCCCACCACCGTCTGGTTTGTCCTATTTGCCGTCATGTCGTCAACTTTGTAATATTTTTGTGGCCCGTGTTTTTCGTGACATATTGATAGTAAATTAAAAGTAATTACAGGTGTAATGTCTTTCAAGCTCCTCATTTTTACATTTTTTAAGTCACCAATAACAAAATTGCAGGAGCTTAAATTCCGCAAGTAATTCATATTATTATAAAAATGTTCAAAAGTACTTCTCTAATTATATATATAATATGGATGCCGTAATCATGTTTGATTCAATCACAGACCATATTATTGGTTTCACTCTTCCACTGAGAAGTTGGTAAATTAAGCTGAATTTCTTAGGACCATGGATGAAGTAATGTATGTACGTGTCTGCTTTTTATAACCTAAGAGTTTTGTTCTTTACCTATTTAATAAGCTGAGACAACTGCATCAAGTAACCGGCCACAGGAGGCTGTTAAATAATGTCCACATCTTATAACTATGGCATCATGCTTATAATTAAGAATCGCATCAACATTTATTACAATCAGTGTTGTCCTCGCCTCGCCTCATCGTATGCACTGAAGATAGAATGTAGAGCCAATTCAATGTTTGACAAAAAAAGGATTAGTAAATAAATTGTCCATTTTCAACCAATGAAACATAATTACGGGAATAATGCTTAATTATATCATTTACGTGTTATTATATTATAAAAATTTATGATATTTCTTATAAAAATAACATTATAGTCATCAAATGATTAGAAAAAAAGTTGAAACATAAAATTAACAATAAGACGTGGAGGCTCTTTTCTTTTCTCGTCCGGTATTAAGAGAGAGCTGTCGCGAATTTCTCTACTGTTTCAGACACGCGTCTTTCTTGTTCGATTTTGTTCTCTTTCTCTCGTTCTCAGACACACCTTTTTCTCTCGCCTATATTTCACTGTCCATTTCTTTTCATAATAGTTAGAACCATATGTTTCAGGTTTGCTCCCTCTTTAGTCTTTACTGATTGTGTTTTTCTTTATCTAATTTGATATTTGCTCTAGTTTTTGAGTCAAAATTTACTAAATGTTGTCGAAAGTTTATGTCTTTGAGTTGAAAATTAATGGGTTTTGATTTTTACAGTATTTTAAGTTGGATTTTGTATGTGGGTTCTTTTCTTTTTTCCATTGCTCTGTTCTGTTTCTGTTGTTGGTGCTGAATTTGGTTAATCGTAGTTGAATACTTTGCTTTCAATATTATTAACCTTTCACCAGGAAAAGAACCGTTCACCAAGACATGCTACTATCTGCTTTTTCGGAGGAAATATAGGATTTTCTTGATATGGTTTTCTTGTAATTGAATCCATTTTGCGTGTATATTTTCGAAGTTATCTGAAAGTTGGCATTTTTTGGGATGATTAGTCTTTCCTTTAAGGTGATTCAAGATATATTTTCTACATTTGGTTCAGTTCTATTTCAGGATCCTTATGTGTACAGTGTGAGTGTTTATATAAGCACACTCTCTACAGCTTTTTGGGTGATCAGTTTTTGTCTCTGGAAAAGGACTTACTGCTACATTTGAAGGTATACTGCATTGTCATTTGAGGAATTTGTGTCTCTTTGTAGATGTCTATATATGTGAGGGTGCAAGCAGTAAATCGAAGCAAGATGAATAAGATTGCTAACTGGAATGGTCTTACAACCTTTTATTAATTGAACATTTTCAATGTAGTGTACTAAATCAGAGATTATGCTCTGTTCTTATTGTTTTGTTTTTAGTATACCTATATCATAATTTTTAACCGTTGTCGTTTTGAAATTTTGGGATTTGGCATCAGTCCATGCTTGGTTTCAATTTCTGTTGTATTGTCTTTTCATGACTTCGTGCTTTTTAAATTCAACTTACAACTTTCACGCAGATCTTCTGACAATACTTGATATAAGGAAAGCCATAGTAATCAATGGCTTCACCAGGTGTCGATTCACCGTGGCTATCATCAGCTGGTGATTCCTTTCGAGGGTCTTTCAATATGTGCACCGAGGAAGCAAGTTCAGTTGATGTCTTAGAAGTGCTGGGAACTTCCACTCCTTCTGTCTCATGTAACTATAATATTCCTAAGCCACCTCCTCTTCCTAATAAAAGATTACAAAGAGCAAGTCCTTGCAAACAGATCACCGAATCGGTCTCTGTCCTGGAGGAAGTAAAAGATAGATGGGATAGGCTTTTCAAGAAAGGATATGGTGCAGACGTCCACATTATAACAGGGGAAAACTCATACGTTCTTTCTCATTTCAACATTCTTGTGAGTTAAATTTTCTTGCTCTAATGTTATGATAAATGTTTGGGGGTAGCCCAGTTGAAGAAAAATTTCTGCTTAAGGGCAGCCATTTGAGCTAGTAAAATGGAACATGCAAGTGGGTGCTAGGGCTTTAGCATGAAAGTTGAGAGGGAACTTTCTTCATCAGGGAGAGTCTGCTTCCCTAGATAAGGTGAGGTGGGTTGGGAGAAAGGAGAGGGATGCCCTCTTTATGCATCTTAAATTGATCTGCTTAAGTTTCTCTATATAAACTACAACACTTTTATTATTGCCATCTTTGAATGTTTAGGATATAGGTATTGGCTGAAGGCTTATCAACTATGACTTTTCTTGCAGTGTATTGCATCACCAGTGCTTGGACATATTGTGCAGCAATCCAAAATGAAGGATGGTATCAGACGTATCAAAATTCTTGGTGTTCCATACCAAGCAGTCTATACATTCATTCGGTTTCTGTACTCTTCCTGGTATCTGTACAGATATAGCACCTTATGAGCTTTTAGTAATAAACCTTGTTTGACAATTGTTGTGGAGGAATTAAGTATTAACACATTTTGATGCTGAATAAAAGAAGTTATTAGTTTAGTTTTCTTTATTAGAAAAGAAAAATGTCTCTATTTTATTTTGTCCTTATTACTTCAGGATTTAAGTCTATTAAGAAATAATAAGAATTCTTATATTGAATAGAAAGGCTTTAATTTTCTCAAAAATCTTGAGTTTCATTAGAAGGTGTGATATTTTCTTCTAAGAGTGACTTTGAGACCTGAGGAGTGCTTCCTAGAGTTTTTCCTAGAACAACCTATTCCATTGCTTGTTTACCTCACTAAAATTCCAGCAGTTCAAACCTGAATTTCCAACAACCCAAACCTAGAATGATAGCAAATCCCGTGACCTAAACTAAAATTCCAGATCTGAAACTCAAATTCCACCATAATTTGTGAGTTTTAGGTACTGGTGGATATGTTGTGAGTTTTAGATACTGGTAGATATCTCTTTCATTCGTCCTACATCTCATTTGTTGTATATGTTTGTATTCTACTATTAGAATGGTAAGGGAAATTGAGTTTATGTGATTACGTTGCATTTATACTAACTTTGATTGCACTTATCTTGTCTGTTCATAATTGCAACTTACAAATGCTGTTACTATCTCAAAATTTGTGATTAGTGCCTCTTGTCAATCTATCTTGGACTGAAAACTTTTTAGTGTACTGTCAGAAATTTATACAGGCAGCTATGAGGAGTTAGTTTGCCATGTAACATTTATGCTGTAGCTACAATCTTTTAACTTAAAAGTTCTTTTCAAGCTAAAACTTAGTAGTGCTCTAGTATACATGCAAAGGTGATAATAATTGTTCAATTTGGAACTTGGTAGGTCCATTGGCAAAGTTGGAATGCCTTTGTAAATTTGTGTGGTTATTGATTCTGTTTTTTCCTTGATATCCTACTGCAGCTATGACGAGGAAGACATGAAAAATTGTGTTCTCCACCTTTTGGTTTTGTCACACTGCTACTCGGTCCCATCATTGAAAAGAGTTTGCATAAACTTTCTGGAGATGCATTGGTTAAACAAAGAAAATGTCGTTGATGTGCTTCAGCTTGCAATGAACTGTGATGCACCACGACTAGTCTGGTTTTGTATTCGTATGGTTGTGAAGGACTTCAAGCCAATATCGCGCACTGAAGGTTGGAAAGTCATGAAGTGTGCAAATCCTGCCCTTGAACAAGAGCTTGTAGAGGCTGTGGTTGAAGCAGATTCTGTAAGTTGATCCCTTTCATCAATTCCTGTAAACACAATATTATATGTTCACGTTTGCATCAGTTTGAGCCTCAAAAACAGAGAGCAAGGTTTCATTTTTAATTTCAGAGGAATGAGGAGAGAACGAAGAGAATTGAGGAGAGGAAAGTATACTTGCAACTGTACGAGGCAATGGAGGCTCTCCTTCACATATGCAAAGACGGTTGTAGGACGATTGGCCCTCGTGATAAAGTACTATTGGGGAGCCAGGTTGTTTGCAAGTTTTCTGCTTGCAAGGGACTTGAAACTTTAGTCAGACATTTTTCCAACTGTAAAACTCGCATTCCTGGTGGATGTGTTTCCTGCAAACGGATGTGGCAGCTCCTTGAATTGCATTCTCGTATGTGTGATGATCCTGAATCTTGCAAAGTTCCCCTGTGTAGGTGAGCCTCAAATTTAGACGCAATTTTGCATTCTGCTTTGCTTCTTCTCGATTCTACAGGGGCTTGAAACCCATTTGGTCATACTAGGGGAAGGATAGTATACCGCATAAGGGGGTATACCGGCAAACCTAAAGCTTGGATGGTTGTAATGTTGCCTTTTTACATTTTTTTTATTAACTGCGAAATATCAGGTATTTGCAATTTTGTAAACCTGTTAAAATGGATCACAAGATAATCTTCTCCTGTTTTCTTGTTGATAGACATTTCAAGGAAAAGATGCAGCAGCAGACTAAGAAAGATGAAGCCAGGTGGAGACTGCTGGTCAGCAAAGTAGTAGCTGCAAAAAACGCACTTGGGCCATTTTCCACTTGAAAGACAGGTCTTTTATGACATCTTTTTGTTTTTTTTTTTCCAGATTCGCATCTTCATTTTTAATTATGCAGTGAAATCCACTATGGCCAATGTAAGGAATGATCTCAACTGTAAAATAGAAACAATAAATGAGAAAGGCCTCGTATTTATGCAAATCTAACACTTCTTTTGTATTGATCTTTTGACAATTTCTTTCCTTCGCTTTGTTGATCTAAAAGCGAATTCCTCAGCATTTGGAACCATACTAACAATGATGCCTGTCAATCAAATAATTCAATTATTAAAAAATAAAAGCCCAATGAAAGTAAAACAAGTTTTCAACCCAAAAATATCCGCACAAACTTGGTACATTCAGTTTAGGAGATAACGATATGTGCCTCACACTATTCCATCTACTGCCACTTTCAAACAAGACATAAGGTAAGGTTCATTGCACAAGACGTCCCAAATGCTGTACATTACGCATTTGGACTTAATTCCTTCGTATTGTTCCAGAATTTGTCTCACTTTTCATTATCTTCCACTGTCCTGAAGTTGATAGATCTATGTTCAGTGTTCCAGGCGACTGATTGTCGTTTGATTAAGGAAGCAGCAAAGAGCTAACGCAGAGAGGAGAAGCAGCAGCAAGCCAACAACGAAGACACAGCAGCGAATCAGAAGGAGCGCCGCAGAGAAGCTGATAAGCAGCAGTTCCCGTCGAACAAGCAGATGGAGTGATGGACGAAGAAGTGACCCAACAATGAAGGCACGACAATAAGGGAGAAGACAACACTGAAAAGCAACAATGAGGTTTGGTCTGTGTTTGAGTGAGTTAAGTATCCAATCCTATTTTGAGACTTTAGGTGATTGTAAATACCTTTATAGTTTGTGGAATAACGAACAAGTGAAGATAAGATGAATGAATCTCTTCTCAGGAGAGACAACTATGTAGAGTATTACACTCTCGTTTCCTTAATTTACACGACCGAGTATATCAAAGGTGTAAGCAACATGTTCGTGTGGAGTGACATATCGTGTTTTCAAAAGATCGTGTAAGTATCCAAAACCGTGTGAAAAAGGAAGTGAACAGTGAAGACATACAAGATGGTGTACACGTCCATATGTATATCTCTGTGATCCTTTACTTCTACAAGTGAGGCGGTGTTAAAGAAACACAGTTTTATAATTGTATACGATGCAAAAAAAATCTATTTTGTAATATAAAAGAGAAAAATATGTAGGTTTTGCATAAGAGTATGGTTATAACGTCCAAAAGTGACGAAAAATAGAGACTGAGCAAGCTGTTTAATATTCTCATCTTTTTGATTATTTTTGGGATTGCTTTGATAGTTTGTTGAGTATAACATTAACTTTAGTTTTAATTCTGAAACTTTGTGAGACAAATTATTGTTGTGGGGTGAGAGACCAAACTTTGTAAATCCTTACTCGAGTTTAGTAGATTTGCTTATTAATTTGACTCATAGTTCTTCCCTCTACATTGAAGTTTTTTTTCGTAAATCTTGGTATTTGTTTCATTATTAATTTTCTTATTCTCATACTAATTTGTTGGTTGAAGTTGAAGAGTATTTTAGTTGTTGATATTTGGCTAATCTTTTGTCTCCCAAAAAGTGTATCAGAGTCATTATGATGGAAGGTGGAAACAATTCTATGATCAAGTTGACGTCAACAAACTACTCTATTTGGAGGTCCATAACGAAAGACTTTCTGTATTATAAAGATCTCTTTGATCTTATTGGTGTGAACAAATGTGTGAAGGATGATGTTCCTTTTTTTGTATTACAAGGGAAATTAGAACATTAAAAAACTATGAAAACGGAACAGTGCCGGAAACAGCGGAACGTAGACCGCGGGGGTGAGTCACCCCAGTCGCATCGTGAAGTAAAACGTCGCGAAGACACGGCGGTGGAACCTGTATGAACTGGATCCCAGACCTAGAAATAGCAGCTAGAGAGGCGAGGAGATCAGCACACCGGTTACCCTCGCGATGGATATCATGAGGGTAAAACATGAAAAGATGTCTGATAAAGAATGAGAAAAGATGAAGCTCATAACTCTTGACACAATTAGACAATAAATTGATATCAACATATTTAACCATATGTCTCAATAAACACATCATTTTGAGATGTGAAAAAAAAAAAACAGAAGAACTCTATAAAAGAAAAACTGATCATTACAAGGCCTTTCTAATTAAAAGGCTCGTGAACTTAAAGCTGAAAGTTGGAAAATCTGTGTCAAAGCATCTGAATGATTTCCAGCAATAAGTTTACTACAATGAAGTTCATTCTTGATGAAAAGCTTCAAGCATTATTACTGTTGAGTTCACTATTAGATAGCTAGGAAATGTTAAGAGTAAGAATTAGCAATTCAACTCCTAAAGGTATGTTGTCTTTAGATGTAATCAAGTATAGTATGTTTAATAAAAAAATCAGAAGAAAAGAAATGGGAGTTGACAACATGCAGGCTTTTGTGGCAGAAAGCAGGGAAAGAAGTAAGAGCAGGGGTCCTAAAGGGTGTGACAAGTCTAAGAACTAATCAAAGTCCATAGGTGATAAAGACATGAAAATGTGCCACTATTACGACAAACTAGAACATATGAAGAGGTTCTACTATAAGTAGAAGAGTAATAAAAAAAGGTAAGATCATCATAATGATAGAGATGATAAGAATACAACTACAACAACTTTAATCATGGATGATGAAATGTCCTTATTTTGTGCAACAATTGAATGCTTTCATGTCAGTAATTAGGGTTCTGAGTGACTAATTAACTCATAATCTTCTTATCATTATATTCCAAAAGTGAAGTACTTCTCAAACTATAAGAGCAGAGACTTTGAAAGTGTAAAGATGTAAAACTAAAGTTTCGCCAAGATTATTGGTATGGATGATATCTGAGTTCAGACAAATGTCAAATGCTTATTGACCTTGAGAGATGTACAACATATCTCTGATCTAAGGATAAATCTGTTATCGACTAATGTGTTAGATCAAGAAGGATTTCACCACACTTTTGGGGAAAGGAAGTGGAAACTATCCAAAGGATCTATGACTATTACTTGAGGAGAATTATATTGCATATTGTACAAGACACATTTAAAGGTATGTGGTGGTAGAAAATGATACATAGTCAAACATGAAACTTCTTTAAATCTATGGGATCAAAAATTGGGATACATTACTGAGAAGGAATTAAAGTTCTTGGTTAGCAAATTCCTCATCCCAGTTAAGAACACATTACCATTTAATCCTTATGATCATTGTTTGGCTATAAAGTAGCATAGAGTCTCTTTTAAGAGAAAATGATACATAGTCAAATATGAAACTTTTCTAAATCTTTGGAATCGACAATTGGGACATATGAGTGAGAAGGAATTAAAGTTGTTGACTGGTAAATTCCTTATCCAAGTTAAGAACATTGTTTGAATAGAAAGTAACATATAGTCTCTTTCAAGAGAAGACCTACAAGGACGTCAAAGATATTGAAGTTGGTGTATTTAGATGACTATAGCCCTATTGAGGAGGAGTCACTAAGAGGTAACAAACATTTTGTTACATTTATTGATGATGCTTTAAGAAAGACCTGAGTTTACATATTGAACTCAAAGAGTCAAGTATTTGAAATTTTCCATAATTTTCATGTCATGGCAGAAAAGGAAGCTAAAGTTTTTACAAAAAAATAATGGAGGTGAGTGTATACTTCCAAGGTGTTTGAAGATTATTGTACTTCGTATGGTATTAGACATGAAAAGATGGAACGGAGGACTCCACAACATAACAGTGTTGCTAAAAGGATGAACTAAAAAATTATAGAGAAGGTTCGTTGCATACTTAGAATGTCTATATTGCCAAAGACATTTTAGGGTGAAGTTGTTCGAACTGTAGTATACTTGATTAATAGAGTTCCCTCAGTTTCATTAGATTTTGAGATTTTCGAGAGAGCGTTGACTAGTAAAATCCTCACATATCATCTTCTCAAAGTTTTTAGTTGTAGGGTATTTAGACACGTATCCAAGAAAAGAAAGAAGCTTGACTCAAAGGCGATACCTTACATCTTTGTTGGATATGGTGGTGATCAATTTGACTTCAGACTCTATGACCTAGCGAAGCAAAAGGTCGTCAGGATTAGAGATGTGGTATTCCAAAAGCACGAGAGAGGTGTTGACTTCTAAGAAGGGATACTTCATCATATAATAGCTCATTATATGAGTTTATAATTAAATTATGTAAAAACACAAAATGAGTTATAGAATTATACTTGAAAATAATAAATTTTGGTCTTGATATCAAATTGTCATTCGAGTTTGTAAGCCTTTAATGAGGATACTTTGTTTGATTGATAGTAATGAGAACAATAGGTTATTTTTATGATGTCATAAAGAAGACGAAGGAAGCAATCAAGGTTAATCTAAACTATAGGCCTTCATTGTACATACCTTATTTTGTAATCATCAATGAAAGATGATAAAGACAATTTTATTTTCTATTATTTACAACTGGGGCATTTTTTTAATCTTAATGTCTATTTCAGATCAAGTTTTACAAAAAAAAGATAAAGTTAATAACGAAATGCTATTAACTATTATAACAACTGTTGTCCATGAAATGATGCATGATCTCCTAAGCTCACAAATGGAGATTTGTAAAAATACTTATGGTAATTTTGGAATGTCAATTGGTATTCGTCAAAGAGACAAATTTAATCCAAGTATTTTTTCACTTTTGTTACTTGTTAAAAATTAATCACCACTTTATTTTGTTTATAATACTACTTTTTCTTTTTTTTACAATTGCTTGGTGGGACCAATTCGAAAGTGTTATTTAAGAATTGCAAAAGTTTGCAATTTGAATTCTAAGTCAGTATGTGAATATAATAGGGTGTGAAAGAAATTAGATCATATTTGAATTCATCCATTCTAAGAAAATGAATAGATTGAAACTCAAAAGATTGAATGACTTAATCTTTATTCGATACAATTTAAAACTTTAAGAAATGCATGATATTATCATTATTAAGTTGAATATAATATCTTGTAATTTTTAATAATAAAATTACTTAAATATATTTTTGTTTTAGGGTTCACTTCTAGTTGATCGTTTTTTCTGTACAAACTCTTGTTGTAATTTGTAATTGTTAAAGAAATATGAATATTTATTATTCTTTTTATCTGAATTTTGATGTAAATATTATTTATTATATGATAAAATTGTAATACTTTAATAATTTATATTGTTCTTAATTTTATATTTGTATGATGATTTAATTATCTTTTTTTGTATTAATTGTGTTATTATTTATATGTGAAATATGTGAAAATAGCATTAATAAGAATAAATAGATTGTCATTATTTTAAATTTCTATTATTATAATTTTTGGAGACATGCTTGATGTAAAATTATAAATTATACAGTATAGTGCATTGAGGAATTATTTTATAATTTTAAAAAAATTCAAAAACTATTTTATAAATTTAAAAAATTATTTGAAAGGTATCCGATATTGACTAATACCAGATAGTATCGTACCATACTAAAACTAAATTCAATATCGATATATTCATAACATTGGTTCAAACTCCCATACTAAAACTAAATTCAATATCGATGTATTCATAACATTGGTTCAAACTCCCATATAACATTTACAAGAAATTGTTTTCCAATTTATCAAAGGTATACTTCTTCCCAACTCCCTAAATTTCCACTAGTTTAACAATAAACGGAGACCATGACTAATAAATATATAGAGAAAATAAAACGCAATTGAGTTCTTCTAGTATAAGAGACTTTTAATTCCAAGTGTTTTTTTTCATCAAATTAAAATAATATCTTACTC
>JANIPM010000005.1:10570221-10592292 GCA_027478405.1 Erythroxylum cassinoides
AAACTCAACAATAATTAATCGCTCAAGCACAGAGATTAAACAAACATAAGAAATTCACGAAAACAATTAAACCACGAGAATCTCACGAACTACATGTATCAAACATCAAGTACCTTGTCTAGATTAAAAATTAGCCACACATAATTCTAATATCTAACAATTAAAACTGAAATTAACAAGTTAAAATAAAATAAAAAAAATAAACCTTCTGTAAAATCCTAAGTCACCGAATCAGCCACCACCCACGGTCGTCCACTGTCTAATGATAAAGAATATTAGTCTCTAGCTTCCAACACCCAGAACCGCAATCTTTGACTATTCTGTTCTTCAAGTGTTATCCCCAAAAATTAATTCCTGCCGCAAGCTGTCCTCTTCTTAAGCTGAAAGCTGTCGCTCTCTATCGAGGTTGCCGCTGTCTCCTTAGCTTTTCAGTGGCTTTTTCCTCTTGTTATTTGCTGCTGCCGTCACCCCTCTGTAGACCTTTTTTTATATTAACCAGTCTCTCTTCCTTTTTGAGTTGCCGTCACACACCTTCTTTCATCACCTAGGTTTCTGTTCTTCTTCAATGATATGGGCCCCTCCTCTTTTCCTTAGGCATTAAATAACGTGGGCCCCTCTTCAATTCATTCTCCAGCCCACTCTTTCTCCTTTAGTTGCCTTGTAGCCAATTCACTTGAATTAATTTGCTTCTCCAAAACGACGCCCACTCTTCTGCTTTGCTTGCAACGTTGGAACGTGCCTCTTGTTTCAATGTGCGTCATCGTTTCTTCTCCTTGTGCGTGGATGGACTACTTCTTACAACATGCTATCTTCATGGGACAATTAAGTTGCTCTCCTTTTAAATCCTTCTTCACGCTATTCAGCCTTGCCTTCAAACGATGCGTTGCGCGTGCTCTCCTTCAGCTTCCGATTTATTTCTTCAGCCCATACGTCGTCGTTCACGCTTGACTTTCACATGGCCCGATTTCAAATTTGCCAATTTCACTTCAAATTACGTCACCTTGAATTTCGTCACCTAGAACATGCAAAGACAAAAATTATCGTGAAAACATAAACAAAATATCACAAAAATCTACCAAAAGAACATGAAACAAAAAAGAATTAACGTGACAAAAATGCAAGCTATCAATTGTTGTTTGAGTGAAAGTAGTTAGAAAAATTTTCTGACGAAGTTAACACGAGTCGTTCATGAAATTCTTTCATGGAAAGTGAGGTTGAGAGATAGTGTCAAGGGTTGAGTGGTATCGGCTCAGTAAAGCCTTGGGTAAATATATTTACTTCGATGAAAGTATTAAGCTAGGTAAAGGCCTCGCAGACATAGACAAGGTATGCCGAACCGCGTTATCAAATATGAGGTGTTAATTTAATTTTTTGTTCTCTTAATTTTTTCTGATTTTTGTGTTTGCTATAAGCGAATCGGAAAGTTCGCGAAACTATTACCCTTTTTGGTTTTACAGAAAGTACCTATTCTTTTCATATGAACTTGGTGCGATAGGACCACATATATCAGCGTACACCAATTTGAGTGGTTGTGTAGCTCGAGATAGAGACTCTTTTGGAAAGCTCCTCCTAGACTGTTTATCATACATACAACCTTCACAAATTTGATTAGGATGAATTATAAAAGGCAAGTTATATACCATCTTTTTCTTATACAATAGCTCTAATCCACCAAAATTTAAGTGGCCCAGCCTACGATGCCATAACCATGACGAATCATTCATAGTAACTTTTAAACATATGGAACTATCTTTATTGATCTTCAATGTGAATATCTTGTTCTTCGACATTGGTATTTTTGCAATCACTCTCCCTTTTCCATTTCGCATGATCAATCCACTCTTTCTCATCTGTATTTCATAGCCTTTGTCCAAAAGTTGTCCAATAATCAATATATTTGTTTTCAAAGTAAGAACATAATAAACAAGAGAAATAAACTGATGATCTTCATTCTTCAATTTAATCAAAATTTCTCCTTTACCTTTGATTGGAATTTTAGTTTTATCACCAAAAGAAATATTGCCTTTAACAGATTCATCAAGATTACATAATAAATCTTTATTACCAGTCATATGATTATTGGCTTCTGAATCGAGATACCAAGACTCCTCACTCATTTCTTTGTGACCATTGCATGTTAATAATAAGGTAGATACTTCATCGTCTTCTTTTTCAACCTCATTTGCCGTTTCTTCTTCATTTGAATTCCATCTATATTTCACTGCATAGTGACCAAATCTTTTGCAATTGTAACAATGTATATTGGATCTTTGACCACAATCTCGTTGAAATGATTCACCTCTATCACGTTTTCTTGGATATTGATGATAAAAATTTAACTCTTTGTTGTCATTCAAATGATTTCTGCCTCCTCTGTTTCTTCCACGATTTTCACGATTCCAGCCTCGACTATGACCTCTGCCTCTTCATCCTCCACTACGTCCTTGATGTTGGTTTTCTTCTTTCTCATTTAAATTCAACTTTGCCTCCGACTCTTGAGCATCCAATTCTTTTCTTTTCTTCAATAAGTCTTCATAGGCTTGTAATGAACCTAAAAGGTGATCTATAGACATCGAACTCAAATCCTTTGATTCTTCAATGGCAGTCACAATATAATCAAATTTTAAAATTAGCAACTGATGAATTTTTTCAATCACTCTAACTTCTTCCATCGACTTTCCATATCTCTTTTATTGATTCACAATAGTCAAGACTATGCCAAAATACTCTTCTATAGATTTAGAATTCTTCATCTTGAGATTTTCATAGTCACATCTCAAAATCTGCAGGTGTACTTTAATTACTTTGTCTTTTCCTTTAAAACAATTCTATAAAATCTCCCATACTTCTCTTCTCATAGTTGCAGTAGACACTTTTTTGAACATATTTTCATCTAAGCACATATAAATAAGAGTGAGCGCTTGCTGATCCTTCTTTCTGGCTTTCTGTAGAGTTTCCTTTTCTACTATCATTAACGCTTCTTCATGTTTCGAATGATTGTAGTCTTTTTTTACAATATCCCACATATCATGTGATCCTAGCAATGCTTATATTATGATACACCAGCTGTCATAATTCTCTTTGTTAAGTTTCGAAAATTGACACGATAACATTCCATTCATCTTATTTTTACTGTAGAATACATTCCATTAATCTCAGTTTTTAGTGTAGAACATCTTAAAAATACAATTCTGGTGGTAGTTAAACGGCAACAATGGTCTTCTTTCGTTTGAGAGGTTTTGAGTTCAAATTTTCACTTACGCAATTAAACTGAGAAATAATTTCTTCAACAGATTCATTCATGTCTTGTGTTGTGGAGATTTGCAGCCCAACGGTTTACTCTAGGTCTCAAGAGATGGATGGTGGAAAACTGATTTTCAGCTCTTATACCACTTTTGTTGGACAGCAAAAAAAAAACGAAAGAGACAAAAGAAATAGAAGAATAGAGGCTAAACAATTTTATGTATTATTAGGTAAATTGTTATCAAATAAAACATAAAATATGTCCATATAAATATAGGCTTACAAAACCAATTCTTGATAAACTAAACTACTACTATTAAATTAAACAATGACTCTTAACAATTATAATTCAAATTTATTATCTAACAGTTATTTCTCTTGTGGAAACTTACTACAACTTGTGTCTTTTAATTGGAAAGCATCTTATTCCAACTCTTTAAGTCTTCCGTACTTCGGAATTTTCTATTTGATTATTTTCAACCAGAAGAGGAGAAACTGATATACAAGATCTATGTTTTTTAAGAACCGAAAAGGGTTTGAGTTTGTAGCCGTCATCCAAATAATCCTGCAAAAACGTGAACAAAGAGAAAAACCAAATAAGATAATGTAATGAGTAGATTGAGACCAAATAATAGTGGGAGGAAAGGATGGACCAATGAACACTGTGATTACAACTAATGGAGACGATCAGGGAGTTGAACTATGTCTTAGCAAGCGACAATGATTTTGGTATGTTCTCAGGACACTCTTCTGCAGTATCCCTTCTGCAGCTTCTGAAAGAAGGGAGCAGTCATTAGTCTCAGGATCATTCTTACAGTAACAGATTCTAAAAAGTGATACTGATTTTGGGGATATGGTAAATTTTAGGCCACTCTGCTCCAGTCACCCTTTTGCACACTTTTGAAAGAAGGGGAAAGTCGTGAATCTCCAGACGCTTCAATTTGGAGGGATGTTGCATTTCTGTAGGAAGATACTTCAGATTCTTACATAAATGGATTCTAACAAGTGACATTGACTTTGGGGATGTGCGAAATCTTAGGCCACTCTGCTCCGATCTCCCTTGTGCACCTTTCAGAAAGAAGAGGACAGTCGTGAATCTCCAAGTGTTTCAATTTGGAGAGGTGTTGCATTCTTGAGGGAAGATACTTCAGATTCTTACAACCATGGATTCTAAGAACTTGAAGAGATGAAAAGTTGGCCAACCACTCTGGCAAAGCCTCCACTTGGCTGAAATTCGCTATTGCCATCATCTTGAGGCTAGTGAGGTCTTGAAGCTCGTAAGGAAGGGACTTGAGTTTGTCCCAACCAATTATGCACAGGTTTTCAAGGGATGCATGGAGACCTTGGATTGAATTCAGACCGGGGAAAACCTCCAATTCCTCAGAGAAACAACCAATTAGTAATGTTTTCAACTGAGTGAGGTGGCCTAAGCTGTCCCCTATAAAATTTGTCAACTTTGGACACCTTGTTATTTGCAGATCAGTAAGAGAACGTAATTCTCCTAGATTTTCAGGAACAGAAATCAGGTCTGGACACCATATTATCCGCAGACTTACCAAAGACTTCTGAACTGGGAATCCATCAAACAAATACTTCAAACTGTAACAATATTCAATTGTCAGCCGCACAAGAGCAGAAAGATGTTTGAGTATTGGAATGCTTGTTAACTGGCCGCAGTACCTAATGGATAGCTCCTTAAGACAAGGAAAAACAGCAGGATGTCCGCCTTCACTTACGGTTGGCACGTTCCAGAAAACAAGGTTATACATACCATCCAAAGACAATGTCTTTAGTGCTGGAAATAAAGGTAATGTTTCTCTTCTGCTGTCTGCCTCTCCACTGTAAAATTCCTTCCCTATACATCTCACGTTGTCCATCTGCCATATCTCCAGAATTTTAAGGCAAGGAAGATGTCCCAGTGTTGGGAGTTGTTCACACTTATCACAGTCAAACAACCTCAGCTTCACCAAATTGTTGAGTGAGAAAGAATCATCATGAGTGGAGATTCTCATTGATAGCCAGGGAGGAAAATTTTCACCCATATAATTATGGATTTCTAAGCTTTCTATATTCTGGTGAGGCTGGAGGCTGTTAAGCACATCCTCGTAATTGCTACAGGATCTTCCAACTCTCCATACAAGTTTCAGTGCAGATAACTTTGTTTTACCGCATATATTTGCTTTCTCTGCTTCCTTTCTGTCTCTCACTAGATCAAGATTGATGATCGTCAGTTCACCTCTAAGGTCATTTAAGCATTCAAGTTCTGCAATTTTTTTACCCTTATTTGGACCAACAACAAACAAAGGCAGTGTCCGGAGATTACTTAAACAACCCAATTTACATGGCATCTGCTGCTCAAAAGAAAAATAAAGATGCCTTAAGCTGACCAAATTTGTCAACTTTTTAGGAACTCCCCCAAGCAATTCGCATTCAATGATTCTCAATGTTTGTAGATTGTGGAGAGTTGTGATGGATGCAGGCAATTTCTTAATATGAGTTCTTGAGAGCTCAAAGTATCTCAAATGTTTTAGCTTGCCAATTGAACGCGGCAACTCTTTTATATCAGAACCGTACAAGTATAGAGTCCGCAAACTTTTCCAGTTCCATGTCTTGGAAGAAAAATATGTAACAGATGTCGAGAATAAAGAACGCAATCTCCTAGGACTGCCTTGTGAAAACGCTGAGGCAAGTTTTGCATCACATATCAGATTTAGATGACTGGGAAAAGACACCTCAGATTTTGCAATAGATAGTGCAAGACTATACAGAAGATCGTGCATCTTACAACTTCGAATATGGCCCAACTCATCCCTTTGAACATCTTGGAAAAATGAGTTGGAAAGCAAGTCCTTGAAGTACTTGTTGCCTAAATCCTCAATCATCATGTTACTGCCCTGCAATGGTTGAAGAAAACCTTCAGCCATCCAAAGCTGAATCAATCTTTCCCTTTCAATGATGGAATCCTTTGGGAAAATTGAACAATATGCAAAACATCTTTTCAAGGACAACGAAGGCAAGCGATCAAAACTGAGTTTTAATATGCTCAAAATTTTATCATTTTCCTGAAGTGAATCCCAAATTTCACTATTTTTAATTGACAACCATTCGCATTTCTCTTTTCGGAAGCGCAATGTTGCACCTAAGACTCTTACAATCTGTGGGATTCCTCCACACTTGTTGACAATACTCCGTCCAATATCCTCCAAGTCACAATCTACAGGTTCATGTTCATCTTCAAATGCTGTTTGCTTGAATATGGACCAACAGTATTCCTCGGATAGTTCCCTTAAGCTATAACTTAGTTTTGTTTTCATAATTGCAGCAACTTCATCACTACGAGTAGTTGCAATAATACAGTTCCCTAGACAACCACCAACACGTAACAAGCAGTCTTTCAATTCGTCCCACCTTTGTGAGTCCCTATTCCACACATCATCAAGGACAAGCAAATATCTTTTTGCGAGCTGCCCATCTTTTCCCTGCAGCTCTTGCTTAAGGCTTTGAATTATCGTGTCCAAGTTTTCAAGCCCACTGTTTCTTGTAGACAGAGATTCAAGCATCTCTCTTAAAATTTTTTTAGCTTCAAAGTTTTGAGACACACATACCCACATTCTTACAGAGAAATGCCTCTTCACGTCACCATCATCATATAGTAACTGGGCCAAGGCAGTCTTTCCAACACCAGCAATTCCCACAAGCGGCAGGATGGAAAGCTCTTGATCTTCTGAGCCAGCCAACAACTTTACTACCTCCAAAACATCGTTTTTCCTCCCAATAATTCTTGATTTATCGATGTGTGAGTGGGTCTCCCTGCTTTCAATCATTTGTGGCCTAGTTTCTAAAACTCCTACTTGAAGCCCATAAACAATTGCATCTTCTTTGATCTTTTGCAATGACAAGCTTATTCGCTTGATTTTATGAGAAAGTCTTAAATTGAAAGCAACCGGATTGGACGACGAACAGAAATCACTTACCTGTATGTGATTATATTTTAGTTATAAGAACAATCAGAAATGAAAATTAAAGCCCTGTATAATGTTAGGAAATAATTCACATAGGAATTTGTTGTATAGATTTAACATCTAAGCTCCATCTACCCATATCTCCTTTTCCATTAATGTCAATCCAGATATTATTGCCCACTGCATACCCTCGTAGTACATGGATAAAGGGGATTATGATAAAGAAGTGTTCTCACAACAATCTGAATATAATACAATTAATTCTTCGAACTAATCTCTGAAAAGTTAGATGATGGCTTAAGCAAACAAACTCTAATGGCAAGCATATTTAGTTACAGTTTAGACTACAGGCTGACTCACTTTTCCCACACATGAGCACTTGCAGCCCAACAAAATCAAGCATTTTGAACTTAAGTAGAATCAGTTGTGGAAGGAATTAAGTAGTCAAACTACTGAAATCAGAAGTTCGATTTTTATTTCACTCATCTTCCGAACTTTGAGACCATGTTGAGACAAAGACAAGGCAACTGGAACTTTCGGTTAGAAGAGAAATTACAAACCTTTGCTCTTAGTGGCTTTAGAATGATCCTCTTCACCTTTCTTCTGAGCAGCTCGTAAGCAAAGTCGTCCAACACATCCTCAGCATCGTAAGCTACAAGGCCAAGCTTCTGTAGCCAAATCTTGACAGACTCGTCCTTTACTTGTCTTTCTTCAGCATCTTGAAGAAGAGCTCTGATCATGGTAGATAAATCCTTGAGCCTTCCAAGCTCTTCCTGTAGTCCCCATGCGAGACTGATCTGTCCAGCAGCGAGTAAGCCCACTTTCTTCAGCACTTCCTGCAAAGCAAACGTAAGAAACTCGCCCATTATTTCTTTTTATCTCCTTTGTTGGATGGATCGGTGAGACGAGGTAGCTAATCAAGGTATCAGGAATGTGAGAGTTGTCGCCTTGTCGGGCTTACGTTTTATCTTCGGACCTCCTCGAAGTCAAAGCATAGTCTTGTTTCTTTATTATTCTGCAGAAGATCGGCACTTCAAATGTTTCAAAATTAATGTTTTATAAATATTTATCTGAACTTCGAATTAATATTTACTCTTTACTATAAAATTTTGATTTAATATTCTTATTTTTCTATTAATTACTTTTTTAAAATGTGCACCTTACATAACAAATGGGTACAAAAATTTAAAAAATATTGGGTAAATTATGAAAAAAAATTCAAACTTATGTCAATTTTGTAATTTTAGCTCAAAGCTTAAACAATAACGCTAAAATATTCAAACTTTCAATTTATTATCAAAATAGCCTAAAATGAAATTAGCAAAGTTTTCAAATAAACACTTACGAGACAAAATTATAGAAAAACCTAAAGTAACCTTGTAAAGATGATTGAAGAATGCCAGAAAAAGTTAGACTTATTTATAAATTCAATTATAGGTAGAATTGCAAAAATGAAGGTAAAGAAGGAGAGAGAATTAGAATATGTTTGTGAATATGTCAAACTGTTAGAATATATTGTATATATCTTTTATTTAATTTTGGCATTTTAATTGGACATATAACATATAACATGTAAGAATTTTACACTATATTAGAGTCTATCATTATGGTGATACTAGAATTATTTTTCTACTAGATTTGCGGGTTATTGTAGATTGGTGAAACTAAAAGGATGAAGTTATTGTGTGTTTGAATTGAAGTAGTAGTTGTGTAGTTGATGTAGGACTCTTCTTGCTTGAAGGTGTTGACATCGTACACGTTTCTAAAACAGCTGAAGTGAATCTCTTGCATGGAAAAACAGTGGTTGTGGTGTTGTGCGTTGATGGTCAATAAAGAATCACATACAGCTACAACATGAGATGGGAAGATAGTTGAATATACGTGTGTTGCGTTAGACAAGTCTATGTTGTAGTGGTGTGTGTTAATTGCTTATTAGGAAACACACTACATTAATTAAGTATGTCTCTATAGTTGAAGGAAATAACCAAGTGGAGCGTACATTGGCGTTAAGCTGTTGATATGTAGCCAAGTGCAGTGGCTTTGCATGGGAGTTGAGCAGTGGACTTGCATAGGAGTTTTGGCAAATCAAGCAATAGGCGTTGGACAACAAATTAAGCAGTGGACATTGGACAAGAAATCAAGCAGTGGGCAAGGACTATCGTGTGCTGCTATTTATTACGAATGAGTTGAAATGGTGCAGATGCTATTAAGACTAGTCTACTTTGGTAATCAGACGTAATGAGCTAATGTTCGTTGCCTAGCTCTCAAGATAATGTTGTTGGAATTTTTCAGAGTTGTGGCTTTATGTTGATGTTTATGTGAATCAGCCTATTGTTATTGCGACGACTTTCAGATCTATTTCAGTGGAGCTTAATCTTTCGGAAAGTTGTTATTCTCTTTTATCTCAAGTATATTATTGTTTTGTTATTAGTTGATTGCTCACTTGAGTTGTTTATTTCGTATCTTTATTATCAAATACTGTTGAGAAAATTCTCTGTTGAGGTTAACACGAGTCGGTCGTATTATTGGGTGTGAAATTCTTTCACGGAAAGCGAGGTTAAGAGATAGTGTCAAGGGTTAAGTGGTGTCGGCTCAGTAAAGCCTTGGGTAAATCTATTATACTTCGGTGGAAGTGATTAAGCTGGGTGAGGGCCCCGCAGACGTAGGCAAGGTGTGCCGAATTGCGTTACCAAATTTTCGGTGTTGATTTATTTTTTGTTCTCTTAATTTTTCTGATTTTTTTTTGTTAGAAAAGAATAAGAAAGTTTGTGAAACTACTACCCCTTTGATTTTTTTACAATTAGCATCAAAGCAAGGTCGCCGAGTTAGAACTTGATAGCAAATTGGTGCAGATTCAAATTTTGCAATTATGGTCATAGGAGAAGGAGTATCAATTATTAGGCTACCGCTGTTGGACGATTCTAACTATCCTGCATGGAAATCACGAATGAAAGTCTTCATCTAAGCTCAAGACACGAAAACTTAGCATTCAGTAGTACATAAGTGGATACATTCAATAATCACTGATGATAAAGAAGAGGCAGTTCAAAAAGATCTATCTAAATGGATAAAAGTCGAATAAGAAAGTACACTTGGAAATTCACAAGCAATGCATGAGATATTCAATGCTGTTGATGAGAGACGCTTCTCAATGATATCAGTCTATGAATCGATTAAAAAAGTGTGGGATGCTTTGCAAACTATTTATGAAGGGTCAAAATCTATGATAACATCGAACTATAGATGTTAGCTGTGTGATTTGAAGAGCTGAAGATGGATGAAAATGAGACTATTGGAGACTTTTATGAAAAATTGCGAGATATAGCAAATTAGGCACATCAATTGTGAAGAAATATTCCAACCTGAAACTAGTCAAAAAAAACACTGAGATCACTATCTCCGATATTTATTCCAAAAATTGCAGCAATAGAGGAGGCCCATAACATTGATAATTTGTCATTGGAAAAAGTTATTGAAATTTTTACTGAAAATTTGAAGGGGGTGATAATTTTGCAAACTTTCTAATTTTACCGTGGACGTCTCTATAACAAACAAAAACAAAAGCAATCAAAAGTGAAATAATAAAAAGCACCAGAAATTTAGTAACGCAATTCGACACACCTTGCCTATATCTGTTGGGTTCTCACCCAGCTTAATCACTTTTACTGAAGTACAATAGATTTACCCAAGACTTTACTGAGTCGATACCACTCAACCCTTGACACTATCTCTCATCCTCACTTCCCTTGAAAGAATTTCACACGCAATAACACGACCGATTCGTGTTAACCTTAACAGAGAATTTTCTCAACTATTTTTGATAATAAAGATACGAAATAAATAACTCAAGTGATTAAACAATAACCAACATAAGCAAAGACAACATTTGAGATAAAAAGCAACTCCCCTAAATATGTCGCTTCATCAACAAAAGAACGAGAAGTTGACCATCGAAAGATTTGCAGTGAGGCTTCAATATCTTCACTAAAAATCCTTGGAGCACAGAATGTTTATACCGTCATTCTTATCATCCCATCTGAATTCAGTAAAGCTACCACTCTCGTATAAGACGTTCTCCAAATTGTTAATGATCTCTTTTTCATCAATCCAATAAACAGAGAGGTTGCTGGCCTTAAATAACCATACAGCTGCCCAAACCAGTTCTTCCTCATAGACACTAAAATCACAGCAAAAAGGGGACACCCATGGTCCTCACCACTACACTGTTTATATCCAAAAAAACCACGCAAGATCCCCTTCTACTATATATAGAGACATGCACCCTTTAACTAGCAAAAGCCCTTCACAAACACGCAAGTCAACTTACCTTTATCTTATATCCCCAAAATCAATTAAACCACGGTGTTGTGCAAATACAGGGTCACGTATACATCACACGCAACCACCACCTTTAGTTTAAACACTCAATAACCACATCCTTATTTTTTCTTCTATCCACAAAATCCACAAATTCCAGCAATAACACCATTTAATTACCAACATGTCCAGCAGTAAAACAATTCAATTTGCAGCATGATAATAGACTTCAACGTAGTGTAGGATTCTTTCTCGAATAGAAGATTATCCATATAGTTTTTGAATCCAAGTCATTATCTAATTAATATCTTTTATGTCCAATTAATAAATAATGCCAAAAATAATTATGTAGATATATAACATATATCCTAATAGTTACAAACTTCAAAATGAATCTTTTAAGTGGTAAGCAAGGAAGAAGCAAGCACTACAGGTGGAAGCTGGAAAATGTATGAATGTTATTATAGAAGATGAATCCGACAAGAATAAGAATATGAAGCTACTTACACGAGAGTTTAGTAAGCGACTGAAGAGAACGAAAAAGGACAGACTCGAGTTTAGGCAAACGGTGGGACTTCATCGAACAACAACTTCAAACAACAAGACAAAACTCAAAAGGGAGAAAGAAAGGTAAAGATAATTCAATATCATGAGTATCAAGGCTTCAGACATGTTCAAGTGGAGTGTGCTAACACCTTGAAAAGGAGAAAAGGGAAATCTTATACAAGCACTTGGAGTGACAATGAATCAGGAAGTGAAGAAGAAGTTGTGAATAATGATGCATTAGTTACTTTGTACAGAAAAAGTCCAATTACTTGTTTAAAAATAATTGAGAATGAAGTAACTGAAAATAAAAAAGTGAGTAAATCGGGAAATTTTGGGAAACACACAGACGATTTAGCTCAAAGCTCAATATCAGATTATGACAGTGATGCTAGTACTTCAAATGATAAAAAGGAAGGTATTTATGAAGCCTATGAGTTAATGGGTGAAAAATGGGTGAAAACATGTAAGAAAAATGAAAGGTTGAAGGAAGAAAACTTCTCTATGAAGAAAATTATTCAAGATTTGGAGAAGAAATTATTGTCTACATTAAATGAGCTTGTTGAAGTTAGAATAAAATTAGTAAGTACTGAAAAAGGATTGAGAATGTTGAATGGAGGCACAGAAAAACTAAAAAAGTTAATAAAAATTGGTAAGGTTAAAGGAAATTTTCAAGGCATTGGCTATAAGGATGAGTACTCTAAAGTGAATGAAAAGAAAAATAATATGTCCAGATTTGTTCCAGAATAAGAAATATCGAGAAAGAATCGAAGGTTTGTACCTACATGTCATTTCTACAAAATTATCGGGCACATAAGGCCGAGATGCTACAAGATGTTACAAATAATGTTTCAAATGGTCAAAACTGAAAATCTAGACACTCTCCATTAAATTTTCAGCAACAGCCCATCGTATCGAAGCATACTTGGATTAAAAAGGGTCAATTATAGGTATAAAGACATTGTGATGGAAAAATAAGAAGTTGTTTCGATTCACAGTTAGTTATTATTTGTAAAGCAACTGATCAAACAAAGGACAAGTTAGTTACTTCAGAAGAAAAAACTGCTGAAAAAGATAATATGACGAGAAAAAAGACCAGGTTTGAATTTCTTCAAGAGTCACAAGAACTGTGTACTTTATATTTTTAAGATTTTTTGTTTAAAAAAAGAAACTAAACGTTAAAAAAAAAGAATAAAAGATTTTTCTCTTTTAGTTCTTTAGTTTTTATGTTGCTATTGTCATCTCATGTTTTTAGTAGTTGCATTGTAACTTTTATTTGGCTTCACTAAAAACTCTTCAGCTATCTCATTAGTGTGGGTCTCTCTCTCGAGTATCTCTCTCTCTTTCGGACATATTTCTCAGTGTTTTGAATGGTGATAATGTGTCTTCTTGGCGTGCTTATAATTCTTCCGCTGCACCTATTGTTGATTATTATGATTATGGGTTTTGACAATGTTTTGTCCCAAGCGGAAGATATCAGATTTATTGTGAATGTTCCATTCAGGGGGAGATTTCAAGGTATATATGTGACTATTCGTCGTGTTTTTGGCATCTTTTTGTCCTAAGGGGGAAAATTTTAGATGATTGAATAAACTTGATGTTCTTTGAAACTTAATATTTGATTAAGGGGGAGTATTTACTTGTATGTCCAATTATGTTATTTAGGGGGAGTTTCATGTTTGTGACAAAAAAGTCAAAAAAGGGGAGATTATTAGGATATATTGTATATATCTTTTATTTAGTTTTGGCATTTTAATTAGACATATAATATATAACTTGTAAGAATTCTACACTACATTGGAGTCTATCATTATAATGATATTAGAATTATTTTTTGGCTGGATTTGCAGGTTATTGTGGATTGATGAAATTAAAAGGTTGAGGTTATTGTGTGTTTGAATTGAAGTGGTAGTTATGTAGCTGAAGTGGGACTCTTCTTGCTTGAAGATGTTAACGTCGTACACATTTCTAAAATAGTTTAAGTGAATCCCTTACGTCGAAAATAATGGTTGCGGTGTTGTGCGCCGATGGTCAATAAAGAAACACATACGGCTGCAACATGAGATGGTAAAATAGTTAAATATATGTGTGTCGTGTTAGACAAGTCTATGGTGTGGTGGCGTGCATTAATTGCTTATTGCGAAACATACTGCATTAACTGAGCATGTCTTTATAGATGAAGGAAACCACCAAGTGAAGCGTATGTTGGTGTTAATTTGTTGATGTGTGGCCAAGTGCAGTGGCCTTGCATGGGAGTTGAGCAGTGGACTTGCATAGGAGTTTTGGCAAATCAAGCAGTGGGCGTTAGACAATAAATTAAGCTGTTGACATTGGACAGCAAATCAAGCAATGGGGTTAGAAAACAAATCAAGCAGTGGGTAAGGACCATCGTGTGCTATGATTTATTATGAAGGAGCTGAAATGGTGCGGATGCTATTATGGCTAGTATACTTTGGTAATCAGACGTCATGAGCTAATGTTTGTTGCCTAACTCTCAAAATAACGTTGCTGGAATTTTTCAGAGCTGTGGCTTCGTGTTGATATTTATGTGAATCAACCCATTATTGTTGTGACGACTTTCAAATCTATTTCAATGGAGCTTAATCTTCCAGAAATTTTTTCTTCTCTTTTATCTCAAGTGTATTATTTTTTTGTTCTTAGTTGATTGATCACTTGAGTTATTTATTTTGTATCTTTATTATTAAATACTGTTGAGAAAAATCTTCTGTCAAAGTTAACACGAGTCGGTCATATTATTGGGTGTGAAATTCTTTCACAGGAGGTGAGGTTGAGAGATAGTGTCAAGGGTTGAGTAGTGTCGGCTCAGTAAAACCTTGGGTAAATCTATTGTACTTCGGTGAAAGTGATTAAGCTAGGTGAGGGTCCCGCAGATATAGATTAGGCACGCCGAACTGCATTACCAAATTTTCGGTATTGATTTATTTTTTATTCTCTTAATTTTTCTGATTTTTTTGTTTACTAGAAAAGAATCAAAAAAGTTTGTGAAACTACTACTCCTTCGGATTTTTTACACAAACTACAAGGTTTTATGTAGGAGTTAAAAGATAGCAATCCTATTTAATAGTGGAATTCTAATTTTTAAGGAATAAAGAAACCTCATTGTTGTAATTCAAAAGGATATGCATTTGATTTGTAACTATGGAAAAGGGATGGAGACACTTTGAGGCTTATATGGATGGTTGCTTCTTCAAGATTAAATTTTAAGGGCAACTAATGAGTGCAAATGGAAGGGATAAAGATGGAGGCATGTATCTTATAACATGGGCAGTTTTTGAAGTTAAAAATGTTGATTTATGAAGTTTGTTCTGTCATTCCTTTCAACTGATGTGGAGTTGGAAAATGGAGATAGACTTATAATAAGGTTTGGAAAAAAAGATACATACATGTAGAAGTTTGTTTATTTGTAATATGATATATTATTATATTATGTTATTTGACTTATGTATCCAAAGGTTAATAAGATTTGTATAGAGGCTACCAAATCCACGTCACAGCACTATAATTATTTACCACAATTGGTATAGAAATTAAAGTTGTAAAGACTTAAGGAGACAATTATAGACATATGTATGATCTATGTACATCGAAAACTTTAATAGGCAACTAAAGTAATTAGGCAAAATTAGACTTGGGTGTGTTTTTACATTGCTTGAATATCTATAATGCACTTGGGCTAGATTATACGAATCGATTGAGTCAAAATGTCCAATCCATGATAATTATATAAGCGAGACTTTCAACAGATGATCCTACTAGTAAGGGATAAACCAATGATTAATATGCTAGAAATTGTAAGCACAATGATTATGAAAATACATATTTAAGAGAGGGTATACACATATTTATGAAAAGTCTTGCAACCTATTAGGGAAGGGACCTTTCGGCCATTGAATGATTACCAACTAAGAGGGTTATTTCAAAAAACTAAAAATTAAAAAAAAAGATATAGGAATGAATCAAAGAAAGTACCAAATGTATGAAAGATGTAGTAAAAAGGTCAATTACAGAAATGTAAGAAATGTAGTTCTTTTAGACATAACAATAGAAAGTGTAATATAATAAGACCTAATGAACAATATGTCAATTTAAGTAACTAATACTTTATTATCATTTTTATTATCTATCTAATTATTAAGTTTAACATTTTGCACTTTGTTTTGTAGATTGAAACATTTTAATTAAAAGGCCAATAGGTTGGTCAATATTAAACTCAATGTGCATATTGATTAACAGGATGGTCAATATCAAACTTAATATACCTATCGATTAATAGATTGGTTCACAAATTTTTTTTAAAGAATAACAAATATATTGATAAGAGGGAAAAGGTTCAATACAACAAAATAAATCCTACAATTATATTAAATAACATCAACCTCATCTCCTTTTTTTTCTCTATGCAACATCTTTATGTCTTACTTTATAATTTTTAATTTCTCGTCATATTCCTTTGTATCATTTATGCTTCTCCTTCTTTCAACCTTTTTCACTCAATGGAACAGATATGTCCTTGTCTATCATGAGTACAAAACTATATATTGTTAGTTGACAATGTGAAACACAATTTCAAAACAAACAAATTATTAACGAAGTCTTTATATTAAACTATAAGTTGAGACATAAATATGATCTTATACAAATCAAATTATCAATCAGGTAAGTACACCACTAAATGATATTCATGTTAGTAAGTGTAATGTTAGGTTTTGATCAACAACCTATACCTATGCTTTTTTTTAATAAAATATATAATTTTATAGACTTTAGCAGAAGTAGATATCAAAAGAGTTTGTCATTAATAATATGATTAGAAATTGGTAGAGAAACATAGAAGAACACGAATCAACGATATCAAATTAGGAAGTGAAGGGATTGAGTTAACCAAGACATAATAGAGAAATCACACCAAATATAGGAAGAGAGAAGCCAAGTACTAAAAATTACAAGTGGAACAGAGAAGAAAAAACTGGAAGACAAGTTTCAATGCTTGCCAGAGCAACAAAGAAGAAAAGATGAGAAGAAAAAGCTTAGAGGATTGCCAGAGGAATAAAGATGCAAAGAGAGATTATGGATTGAGAATTTGAGGTAGTCAACGTCATTGTTTGGTTTGAACTAGACTGAGAATTAGATGGAAACATTTTGGTGTTTCCCAAATTGTCGTTTGGCTTGAGCTAGCAAGACAACAACATTTGAGAAAAACCCCAATCATTGTTGTCTGGTTCGTTGCCTATAAATATATTTTTTAATTTTTTGGACTTTACTTGTCATATAGATATACGTATAGTAAGGAGTCCATAGAAAATAATCAAAAATACTAGATATGATTTTTGTAATGGTAGGCTTGGCAATTTTGACTAGCGGGTCACAGGCTAAGGTCGGGTCGGGGCCGACCAGCTTGTGGCCCATTGGAATAACAAAAACGTCGCCTTTTTGTCAAAAACAACGTCCTTTTGTAAATTTTTATAAAAAAGTAAGGATGGGACAGGGCAGGCCACGGGCTAGCTAGTTCTGACTCTCGGCCCATCTAATAGGGGTTCAGGCTGGGTCTAGACAGGAGTGACCCTTGCTCATCCAAGTCCATTGGCATCCCTATGTAATGGAGAGCTAATAAAGATGTTAAGTTGGGTTTCAAATTGAATTTTTTGAAATGTTGGGGTTCTTTTCTAACATATTGAAACTTCAGAGCTTAAATTAGATTACGATGAAAATATTAAGACTTAATTTAACCTTTTGTCCTTTTTAGGAAAAACGTTTTATTTTATTATTCTTAAGCTTTTGGCCTTTAACTTTTATTGTATCATACTAACCTCAAACTTTTACATTTTTCATAATTAATCCTAATTCTCATATAGATAAGGGAAGTGTTGTGCAAAACAAAACTAAAAAGAGAGATTAGCTGCACAATTTAATTTCTTCTTTATTATTAAACAATATAAGTGTAGACAATAATAATTCAATAGAGAAACAAGCAATGAATGTAACAAAGTTTTTGACTAGTTATACAATCTCTTTATTGTCCAAATTTAAGAACATTTTAGTAATGGTAATGTATGTCCATACATTCAAAGTCAAAGAGATTGGCAAGGAGCATATTAGTTATGTGGAGCTCAACTATGATAACGATTGTAGCATAACATACATGAAGTTGTAAGAAAGTTCAAGGCATCATAAATATATTTGTAAAGTAGAAAGCCAATTTGCATTAAAAAAAAAAGGTTATTGCAATATTGGATCTCTTAATAGGACTTTGTAATGAAAAAAATAGTTTGTCCCCAAAAAAATATAATTCAAACATTCCATCCTAAAGCACAAAATTTGACTCACTTTTTTTTTATTGATTCCAATCACAATAATCTTAGTTCATTCCAAAGACACTAGATGAAAGAATTTGATTACAAAATTTTTTATGCATCATAATTAAATTATTGACAAGAGTAAAAGTATTTATAAATGTTTTATATCTTTTCACATTAAAAAATGAATTTTACTTTCATACATAATTCTTATGATTTTTCTCACTTATTTTGTTTTTAAAAATCATATCTTATATATTATAGTTTTTGAAACTATTAAAATTGCCGTGGTTGTTAAGTAGTTATCATAATGTGTAATTGATTATCCTTATCATTATAAGTGTTTGTATATATTATCTCTCACTCACATATGATTAGATTAATCAATTAGAATTCTGTAATTCTCATATTTGTCTAATAATCCATACAACCAATATACGATAAGAGTTTATTATTTTAAATTTGTTAGAAATATATAACATCTTAACTAATAAATAGATCTTTGAGTAGATTTATATGACACTCTAAATCATATGTTGCATCCTTATTTTTGTTTGATTTTGTTTGTTTCATTAGGTCATAATTGTATTTAATTCTTTCTTTAAGAGATAATGGCCATGTTCGAACACATTTTTTTATATGAGTTACCAATCAAAATAATCTTCCCTTGTTTTAAATTTTCTAGATTTGTATTTAATTTAGAATTGTTTTAAAAGATCACATCACACCTGATCCTTTAGTAACACTTTAAAGTAACAAACATTAAATTTAAATTTTAAGAATTAAATAAGAGTCAAAAGGGTATATTATAAGACTCATTTAACCTCTAAGGTCGCATATAATATAATTTAAGATCTTATGACTTATATTTATCCCTTTCCATAATCGATTTTACACATATTGTAGGAGTCATATGATATAGTATTAACTTTGTTTCATTTAAAATGTTCTTCTATTCATGAGATGGCGTATAAATATTGGTTCAGATATATTTCCAACTTGAGTTTCTTAGTATACTATAAACTCATCATTTAAAACTCATATCCGGTAACTTAAGACAAATATAGTAACCATTTAATCGCTTCAAACCCGTTTCATCTTATTTTTATTATTTAAGGTGAAATTTAAGGTTTAAGTTTCTTGCACTCAATTATCACCTAGATGATAAATTTTAAACTTGTATCATCTCTATTTGTTACAAATACTATAGGAGATTGCCTATGTTAGAGGTTCAATCTTCTATTTGTTTAACATAATCTTAATCTGTATTCAAATGTTTCATACAAAGCAAACATACGTTAAATCAAGTATTAAATAATACTTATCACATAATAAACAACATCAATACATATAGTACTGTGAGGCATGATAACATAATGAATAAACAGATATTTAGAAATATTTATTAATATTATCTCAATAGCTAAACAATCTTACTAACTTCATTTGCCTAGTGTATGTATCTCTTTGAATTAACTTTGTCATTGGGTTTGCCAAAATATCATGGATAAATATATACTTCATGTTTGCTTCACCTCGTAATTATATCTTTCATGTAATTATACTTGATAGCTATATATTTGATTTTACAATAAAGATTGAAATATTTTATGAAAGAGATTGTTACTTAATATTGGACCATATTTAGTGGCCCCAGATGAACTAAAAAATGTTTAAGACAAGTAGTTTTATTTATAATAAATTCAACTTCTATTATGGATAAATTAACACAATATTATTTTTCACTTTTCTATGAAAATGCACCTTTATTGAGTAATAAAAAATTGAGAGGTTGATTTTGTCTCAGGTAAAATTTCTCCCTAATTTGCATGCACGTAACCTTTTACACATAGATCATTATCTTAATAGCACAATGCATAATTAGCAATACCCTTTAATTACCTCAATAGTCTCTTTAATGCTATAAAATATTTTTAAACTGGATTTGACTAATATTTTCTCTCTATTCTTAGAGCATAATAATTATCTAACCTTGTATACATCATTGCAAATATGATACTTCCAATTGGATTAGAATAGGAAAATTTATTCATTTATTCCCTTTCTTATAGTATTATTGGATAAATCTTTTGATTTGGGAGCTTCACCTTTAGTAATATGATTATCACTTGACTTAAATCTTACATACGAAATAGTTAAATGATTTTTTAAATATATGTCGCTTATAAAAGAGACAATGTTCTTTTCTAAACACTCTTAAAATCTTTACTCCAATATTATATGTAGCTTTACTCATATGTTTCATTTTAAATTCAAATAATAGCCAATTTTTTATTTGCTTAAAAAACTCATAGTCGTTACAAACAATCAAACTATATTCTACATATAAAGATAAAATAACAAAATTATTTTTAGATCTTTGATGTATATATAATGGTTTTCATCAGTTATGTGAAAGTTATAGTAAATAATTACATCATTAAAATGAATGCACCATTACCTTAAAGACTACTTTAGGCTTTTAATTGATTTCAACAATCAATATATTTTTTATTCTTGGATTGTCTTAATGAAGTATACAAGTTATTATATATAGATTTCTTCGTTTAATTGTTTGTTAAAAAACAGTTTGTACATCCATTTGATGTAATTCAGGATTCAGGATGGGTACTATATCCATGATTAATCAAATTAAAACAAATCTCACAACTATTAAAGTTGTCTCTCCATAATCAATTCCATCATAGTGTTTATATCTTTTAACTAAAAGACATGCTTTATACATTTTGATATTGTCATCAACCTTTTGTTTTATTTTAAGAAACTATTTGTTCACTTTTTTTTTTGCCCATTAGGGAAATCAACCAAGTCTCACACTTGATTGGAGCTCAAAGATGTCATTTCCTCTTTTAATGCTTTCATCCATTCTTCTTTAACATAGTTAGTAAGAGTTATTTACATCTCTTGGCTCACTCACTTTTTACGATATAACCATATGAAATTTCTATTTTAATTCAAAATGACATCAGCGAATTATTCCACGATTACTTGCACTTAAATAAGATTCATAAGATACAAATTTATTAATGTCCTAAGCACTCCTACTTGGATTAAATACAATAAATGAATTTATATTTGGTTACAATCTTAATTAATCTTAAGTTATTTTTTTATTTTTTAGATTGCTCCCACTCAAATGGAGTCTCTCTATACAAAAAACTTTGATCACAAGTTTTATATAAAACAAATCTTTCACTATTTCACCCTGCTTTGGAAAGTCATTTTCTAAAACTATGACATTTTATCATGTAAATTTATTTACTCCTTGATTCTTTGTTCGCCTATTAATACATATCCTTTCGAGTGTTTAGAATATCTAATATAAGTACTTTTATCCCTCTATGTCCTAGTTTTTCATAGTTTTTAGAGAGATCATGAAAATAGGCAACACACCCTGTAGCATCCCACTCCCGCAGGACCCGAACCCGATATCGTGGATGATATCCGAGCCCGTGCCTCACGAAGGTGGTATGCTAGAGCACTCAATTATAGTCCAGAACGCAGAAAGACATTTTTAAACATTTTTTTTGAAATCATCGTAAGCACGGAATTAAATGAACAATTGGGTCCACTATAATTCGAAATCATTTTTAATCATATCACAATTCCAATCATAAAAAGGTCCGCGACAATATTGAACACTTTTAGAAAACATATTACAAATACGGCTT
>JANIPM010000005.1:10599610-10620438 GCA_027478405.1 Erythroxylum cassinoides
GTTAATCAATCTCAATTCAATTCATGCTAATCTTAACTTACTTAAATACTCTAATCATGCTTAACCTTAAAAAAAAATTTGGGGCTAACAATCATTAGGATGATTTGAATTCATTTATATTAAGGAATTGTTACCCTTTCTTATGATCGTAGTACTCAATCATAAGAAATTAAAAAAATTTCAAAAAAGAGAGAGTTTGGATGCAAAGTAAAAGATATATCAATCAAGACATCATAAGGCAAGAATAAGGAATCCAAAGAGTTAAATACCAAGAAGAGATTGAAAGAATAATGGTAGAGAAAACGCATCATGAAGATCAAAGAACCCTTTTGAACTTCATAAGACCAGGGTTCAATGCCTATCATCAAGGAATTATACGACCATAAGTGCAAGTAGCCCACGATATGTTAGAGATAATGACATTATCATCTGTTATACTCCCACTATCTACTATCTTAGTTGTTGCTTCGTATATAAAGTTGCTTTTTTGCTTCTACTCGTCTTTTTCTTTTATCTCTTTTTTGGTGCATTTGTTTTGAGATTGATAGGAACGGATACCATGACTCCATTAGAGTTTAGAATCTGAATTGTTTACGAGAGAGGAATAGCCCTTAAGATTGATCTACGATTTTGACAGGATTGTTACTAAGATTTCTAATATTCATTCAAAAAAAATCATGCTCTAGATTTTGTCTAGTTGTTCAGTCTCTTGTTAGCCGTGGCGTCTTGCTTGACTTTTTAGCTCAAGTTGTTTAGAAATTTTTTTTCATTTGACGAGCTTCTCATCTCCTTGACCAGTTAAGAGTGTGGTTTACCAGTTTCCCATCTACCATTTTTCCCTTATCGAGTGTGTTTTGTCACAATTATTGAATGCCTTTCAATCACAATCATAATCAACCATCTGTCAATTATTATTATTATTTATTCTTTCTTATTTGGTATTGATTATTTTATTATTTTATTTATTTATGTTTTCTCTCTATTTGTGTATTGCCTTATCTATGTGTATTTATTAATGTTAACATTGTCTCTTTTTATTATTTATTTGTCTTTAGTTATTAATTTTTAATGTTTATTTGACTTATTTACTTATTATTTTATTTTATTACTTTTGCTTAGCATGTGTATGCACATCCATTTGTAATTTTGTAGTATCTTCATGACACATTGCATATAGATCTATTATAAGCAATCTCTCTACTAAATAGGGGTAAGGTTGTGTACTATCGGACCTTTCCAGATTTTGCACCTCAACGGGACTTCAACTAGATGTTGATGATGCTGATGATGACACAGTCTAGTACATGACTGTCCATTACACCGTGTATTTCCCAAAGAGTAAACCTACAAATTTCAACTTTTCCAACTTGTGAGTTTTTTTGGTTTTTTGACTTTTTTGTGGCTATTTTTAGAACTGAATGAGGTGGAGAAATCCTAGAAACAACCCTAGGACCTAAACTACTATTTAAGAACGTGAAAGAAACAAAAAAGACAGTAATCACATATCAAATTGAATCAAAGCAGAGAGATCAAGAAGAGTATTAGGAAATTCTAGCATTTCAGATCAAGGCGTTAAACAGTTTTTTTTTTAATTCTAGCATTCCAGATCAAGGCGTTAAACAGTTTTTTTCTTTGTTTTTTTTCTTCTTTCGTTATGATTGATGCATAATTAGATTTTTAATATTTTTATCATGTCTATGGAGTTCTAAACTAATATTAGGAATTATTCTAAATTTATTTCATGATTTTATTCATTGTTGATTTCAATACATATTCTAGTATTGTGATAATTGTGCATTCTCATACTTTGTCATCAAATCATGAGTCAAAAGTAATCAGATTGGATTGTGAAAAGAGAGTTGGTAGTTTAATAGTCGCACAATTATCAAATTAACGATCATTCGAAAAGAGATCTTGGATGAGAAATTGATTATCCGATAGATAAATTCAGATCTAATTAAAAACGTTAGGAAAGTTTGGAGTGGTTGCAAAATCTAGAATTTTTGGATTCAATTAAGATTAATTGAATAGGTCTTGAGAGAGAGTAAACAATACCTCAAAAAGTCTAGGATTAACACATAATTGGATCAATAATGGTTAAGGGAATAAAATAGTGAAATAATAAATCCTAAGCATTCATCTTTGATCAACCTTCATTCAATTTGGCAAGTCAACTATTTTATTGTTTGCTTGTTTTGTTTATTTATTTACTTTTTATTATTTATTTTTAATTAAATCAATTTATTAATACCTTAGATAAAGTTAGGTTCAAATTGTCAACTATTACATAATCCTCGTGGGAACAATAATGTAACACCTCACTCCCATCTGACACATGACATGCACCCTTCAGGCACATGTGTACATACCTAACAGAAATGATGTGTTAACTATCTCACCTTCACTTTATCACACGGCATCATAAATAACACATTGTCTGAAAACTGAAATATTCTTCATTTCATTTCAGAAAACATAATTTACAATGTTGCATTTTCCATCATCATATTTTACAATGTGAACCTAGAGTGTTTTCAACTCAATCTACATAATATGCTACATACATGAGGAAACTAAAACAAACATGAAACATAAACTAATCCTTCAGTCCCAGCTAACTTACCTTTGAGCTAAGGCTTATGTCCAAAGTAGTACAAAACCGCTTCTATGCAATCTTAGAAGCTAATTCGTCGCTCTCTCAAACCTGAAATTGTCAACAATGCAATTTAGATGAGTTTTGTGAACTCAGTAGAGTAACCATCCTAGATGATTTACTATTGTCATACAACACAAAATTCATGTTATCATGTAATTCATGTCAACTTGATTATCATCAAGTAATATCACATAACATTTTGTTCACTATTGTCATATTTCAAAAACTAAGTTCAAACAATTCATCATTTCGGTACAATTTTGCAGAACACGCACATTGACAATTTATCACATATTTCATACACAAAGTTCTCAAAACATTGCAATCATTCAATTTATTTAGATCATATATGTATACAATGTTATGAGACTCGATTTCAGTTATTATATTGTTGTGACTGTGTGCCTTTTTTATTGTCCCGTATCTGTTATGGATATCAGGCTCTTTCGCACTGTCCCTTATCTGTTGGGGATACAGGGCTTTTTGTACACATTGAGCTTTAGGCTCTAATCACGAATGTCAGAGCTTTAAGCTCTTTTTCCCTGGCGACATCAATCATAACTACCTTTATATTTCATGCATTGGAATGAAATGCATTGCAGAAATTTAGTAATCCCATTCATCAATTACATTCATCATCACTTTCTCATTCACAGTAATCATCGGACTATGTCCGGCATTCAACATTAAAATTGATAATCAAATAGTCAATCTTGTTCACATTCAAGTAGCACTTCCAATGATGTTTATATGCATCAAACGCCTCAGACAATTATTTTCTGGCATTCAGTATACATTTATCATAAATCAAGCTCAATTCAATAATAAACAAAACAAGTCAAGGTGAGACCATCTTAGATTACTCACAAATCACTCCAGAAAGCTATTGCCTTGAAGTCCTGACAATGTCTAGATGATGGCGCTCTAAATGCTCCTCTATATCATGCAAAATACATTTACATATATTATAATTTTGCACAATTGTATAAGTAGTCATTTATGCATATCCATGTATATGAAATATATACAATGCATGTTCAATGACAATCTCGGGTATCTTATCATTATTCTTGTCACAATATCATTCATATATCAAAACTCACATAAGTTAATTTGTGCTAAGGGTTTGGACCACAATAAATCAATTTGAGACCTATTTTTTGACCCAATTGATCATTTCAAAGCTTTCTTGTCAAAATCCACTTTCGGGTCAACTTTGCATGATCATTATGACAAGGAAAATGGAGTTTTAAGACAACACTTCCTTATAAACAATTGTTCCTCTACGTTTCCAGTTTCTAATGAAACCAACGTAACACAATTTAGTTTATTAGTCTATGAGTTATGCTCAAAATTCTACAAACTAAGTACATTTGAAATTTTGGCTCGTGCATAATCATGCACTCAAAGTTGTACAACTCATATCTTTTAATTACATTATCCAAAATTTACAAACTTCATACCAACTGAAAGATAAGAGAATAAGTTATAACTTTTGTGAAGACAACTTTATCTTATTCAGCCTACATTAATACAATTTATTTGATAACAACGGGATATGATTTCTGTCACTAGTAGTGCTACAGCCTAATCCTAGACTCAATTTCTTGTCAGATTTTGAAATTCTTAGAGATAGAATTAAAATTTAAATCCTTCAATAAATTGTATCCATATGCCTCTAATTTAATTTGAATTAAGAATCAACTCATTTAGAAATCTACAGATCAAGATATAATCAAAATATCGAAGCATGTTCAATGAAAATATTCTAGTTCATAATATTCCAGTAGACTTCCACACTTTCATTAAATCAATCTTTTTCAAATCAATTCAGATGGCTCTAAATTTTTATGTAGAGGAAGAAAAATGTCTTAGAAGTTTATTGGTTCAATTTTTAAGTCATTTGGAAGTCGGGAGACAAAGTTATAACAAAATGAATGAATCATGTTCAAAACAATCTCCCTTTAATAAGACTTTGGTGCAACTCCTCTTCTCTTCTCCAAATTAACAAAACATAGATTCTTCTTCTTTCATTTTTTTTTCCAAATTTCTACATAAACTCTTCTCCTCTTCTTCCTCTTTTCTATTGAATCCCTCATTACTAACTTATACTTTAACATTTACCTCTTCATTTCACTTCCATTTCAACTCCAATCATTCACAAACATAATCAAAATCCTATATTAAAACCCAAACATCAAAACAAGGTTCATACGGAAATCACCATTTTTCTGCTCTCTCTCTCTACTACAATTTTGTTTTTATGCTTAATAACAATCCAAGCAGAACCTATATCCTACATTTCCCATCTTTCTGCAATTAACAACTTTACAAACTTTCATTAAACTCAAGTAATCATAATCACCAAAAACAAAACATATACGGCTATTCCAATTTCTACACACTCTACTGCAACAATTTTTCATTTTATTCCTCCATCACTTAAAATCATCGAAGCTACTCACTCAACAACTCAAATATACATCCATTAAAACATCAACACAATCCATTATCAGAACCAGAAAATTAAAACTCACATACTTGCTTTCCAGCAAAAACTCCAACAGTAAGATTGAAGAAAAGTTTTCGGTGAATGGAGGAAAAAGTAAGGATAAATGAAACAGACCAATATCTAGACTGCTAAGTATGCATCAATTATCAGATGTTTTGGGGATGGATGAGTGAAAAGAGCATTTTTTCGGTGGTGAATAGTTTTCAATGAAGAACGATGTAAGCTGCAAAAAAATTCCAGACTAAAAACATGACTACATGGGTTCATGAGACTTTGCCACATGTCATCAATGCATGTAAGCCATTTGTCAATCATATGAGGCTGTCACATGTTACAATTCCATTTGTCTCTTATTTTTAGTTCAAAATATTCCAAATTTTTGGAAAATTTTCAAAATTCACCAAAAATTCTACAATAATAACAATATTTGCCAAATAAATTTTCAACACATAAAAACCAAAATTCTCATTTTAATCGCATTTATAAATCAATTATATCTGAAAAATGTCAATGAATATATGTACAATTATTTCAATAAATATCAACGCAATTCACATATTTAAATATATCATATGATGAATGAAATGCACTTCTAATTTCTCAGTATACACTATTCTAGAGTTATAGCCCCTCATATAGAATATTGGGATATTACAGATAACCTCTAATACTACAAGATACGATCTATATACTTGCGGGTATTGAAAGTTTGATTATATATAAAACTTGCTTAACAATAAAAAGTAAAAGGATAACCACACTTGATTTAGAGTCAAGCTATTATATTAACTGACGCGAATCCTAGAGAACCCTTGAATCAAGTTTGAACCAAACACAATAAAGCTAAATCAAATATGTCAAGAGACTTAACTTGTTGATTATAAGGAAACAAGAGTCAAATTCATTAAGTAATTGAATGTCACAAAGAAAAAAATCTTTGGTAAGTTTGAAGTTCAATGATGAATAATAAAAAGTACTCATGGTTCTCAATAAAGAAAGATACCAAAATTTTCCTAAAAAGAAACACCCTTTAAATACTTAAACAAAAATTAAGACTTGGAGCAAGTATGGCCTGAGACATGCCTGTATTAGAAATTGTAGATCATTATGTAACTAAACTTTGAGAAGATGGAAACAGGTTTTTAACTCTATCCTTGGGCAGGTAGAGGACTCCTTTTTTAGACTTCCTCTTGATGATTGGATATACTCCCATGTTCTCGACCCATCGCGACCCTTTCTTCATGTCCTCAAATTCATAGTCGTGGCTTGGATTATTTGGTGTGCTAGAAACAAAGTTGGTTGGGCAGTCTCAGTGGTTTCTAACACTGTTTGATGAGTGCAGACGTGCGTACACGCCAGCTACCCAACAGGAGGCAAGGCTGAGCAGGTGGGTATCTTGGACGCCCCCGTCATTAGGATATGTTAAATTGAATGTGGATGGTAGTTCGGTTGGCAACCCCAGTGCTGCGGGGTTCGGTGGGTTGTTGAGGGATGAGAAAGGGGTTTGGATTATTAGATACTCAGGTTTCCCTGGTCATGCTACCAACATGCTTGCTGAACTTCAAGCGATTCACCACGGCCTGGAGTTAGCTTGGGATCGTGGTTATAGAAGACTTGTTGTCGAATCTGATTCACTCGAAGCCATCCAACTGGTCTTGGGCTCCAGCACTCAGTGTCACCCTTACTTGGTCATTATCGAAGATATTAGGGTTCTGCTGCAACGTGAATAGGAGTGTTCCATTGTTCATACCCTTCGCGAGGATAACAAATGTGCAGACTACTTAGCGAAACAACGGTCCTCTCACTTCCAGCACTGGTTGGTGTGGGTGACCCCGAACCAAGGGCTTTGCTCGCTTCTGATGTCTGATGCTACTGGTGTCGCGTTATTAAGGCCTTAGGCCTCTGGCTTGTTCTTCATCTCACCAAAAAAAAAAATTTACAGGGGTGGTGCAATCATGTCGGAGGTTGTGTTCATGAATATTATCATGCCAGAGGTCATATTTATTTTGAAGTCTTCTTTGACCTTAGTTCGAATCAAGTTAATTAATTTTGGTCATCTTGTAGGCCCAATAAACCTCCCTATTTAATTCTTAAGTGCTTTTGAAGTATGGTTAACGTTTATGTCTTGAATCTAACTCATTCAAAATTTCTTTAAGCCTTTACTCTTAATTCTTGTAAATGGTCCAGTAGATATAATCACTAAATCCCTTGAAACTTGGTTAGTCGCATTCACATCTCATAGTATCATGAGCATTCGTATTTATTGAAACATAGCACCGAATATTATAAGAAAATTCACATTACATTCAAAGAAAAGATGGTTTTGAGACTCAGATTGTCTATAACAAACCGACAGTTTGTACGAATACTAGAAAAGACTTGAATTTTATCAATGATTTTGAGCTTATGATGGAAAACCGACCGAAATTATGAAGCTCCATTTTGGAATGCAGATGTTAAACCAAAGTATATCACTCCATAGGATTGAGGATTAGCTCTTGGCAAGAAGATGTGATTGACAGTTTTAGGTGTGAATTTTCCGGAGTGGGGTAACCAAACAAGAAGTGAGTTTTGGACTCATCTTGATTGTATTGAGACATGGATGGAATCTTTGATTTCCTGCAGTACAAGTGTATCAGAACCATTCACTCGTCCTGCATCCAAAGGCATACTGTTTGAATAAGCATACGTTTTGGATGCCAATTGTCAAGCCAGGTTATTATTGTTTCTCCATTGCCAATATTGCAAATGAAGTGGTGCATGACTTGGCTTCTTAGTTTCAGAGTCTTTCTCCAAGCTCACGAGACCTGATAAGACGTGTTCAGATTCCAGAAATAGTAGTGCTTTTACTAAGCAAAATAAAGATTACAAATTTAGTAGTTGGTAATATATCATAATCAACATGTACCGATTAACTTGCAGATCTTCTTCCTGCCATCAATTTTTTATGTTTCTAAATGTATATAATTCTTTCACTACTTTAACATTGAAAAATTTTTCAACCATTAGAACATACATAAACTGCTGTCATGTTTTTGGGACTGACTGCAGTTTAATCTCTTTGCATTCATTTTCTTCAATTTTGTTGATAAAAAACAGTAATTTTGCATAATTTAAATCTTCTTCCTGTCCATTTTTAACTAGCTATACCTTTCTTATACTTATCAGTAGGCTTTGCATCTATCTTCAGGTGAAAAAACTAATTATGATATAGTAAGTTATTGCCCAAGTTACACGACTTGAACTACGCCTCTCTTTTATACTTGCAGAGAATCTAAACATTCACCCTTAAGGTTCTGTTTAAGTAATCAAAATTCTGTTCAGGAATAGCAGGTAATAAAAATGAAAGCCATCATCCTTTAACATTTCAGCTTCAAACATCAAGATTGAAACTTACATTTTTCTAACAGATGTACATGACAGGCAGTAACTACTTCGGCACTGAAAGTACTTTATTACATTCTGACGCAGTTGCTTCTATATGACGCAGTTGCTTCTATATCTTAGAGCAAACAAAAAAATCTTTCAGCTGATTTATATATATATATATATATATATAGGTACCGAATGGATGCCAGAACTCCCAATCTTGCCTGCACCATAATTTCCAGCAAGTGTTCGACCAATATGAAAGATCAGTTCTATGATGAGAATGGTGAACCTTCATCTTCTGAGTCATAATGCTGCCTTCCATTGATGCCTGGAAAAACCGATTGAAGAGTTGCATTCATTGGCATAGGACGGACCGAACTGTATATGGTTCTCTCATTGATCTTCCCAACTTCTTTGCAGACATGATCCAGAGTGGAAAGAAAATCCCTCACCACCATGAATATTCGGAACGGATGAGCCTCTTCCTTGGCTAAGTTACCATGAAAATACTCCGTTATCTCTTTCACCTGAGAGAAAGCAGCTCTACCTTGGACTTGAATTCTTTCGATTTCAACAGTAGCCTTCTTCAGAAATCCATTCATAAACTCTGAAAATTTTAAGCTACTCTCCTTCAGGGGAAGTTCTTCGTTTAGTCTCAGAACTTCCCTAACTTTTGTAATTCCTGCAGCAAGCTTTGCAACTTCATTGCTAAGTGCATCTGAATCCATTGCAGCAGCTTTCTTTACATTGGTAAGCTCCCCACTCAAGCTAGAAACAACTTGCAGGCCAAGTTTTCTAAATTCAATATCATCCTCAAAAGTAATTTGTTGACTTTTTTCAGCTGTCTGATTCGGGTTTGAAGCTGAAACTCGAGAACCTTCAGATCTGATAATTTCCTGTACAACAAAATGCAAGAGAGTGGTTTTGCCATCAGTGCCCTTAACATCAACAAGCTTAAGGAGTGTGTCCAGCTTGAAGGCATGAGCATCGCCGCGGTTGGTGCCAACATTCATACGGTTCCCAGTCTTGAGCACAGCTTCTAGAAGCTTTAGAAACATTTTGCTGTTCCTTAGTTCTTCACAAGCTGCCTGTTGACAATGGATAACACAGTGAAAAGCAGCTGGAAAACCACCACAAAATGGAAAATGGAAAACAAAATCCATCTTTCGAACAGAAATAGACAAAAATTTCCTAAGCCTCAGGTATGAAATCAGCAATCATAATGTGATACTTTTTGGTTTAATTTTAGTTGTAAAATCCAGTTTTTCATCATTATAAAACTTTCATCATTAAGACCAAAGAATCGAAAGGCATAAGAGCTGATGCAGTGGCATAAGTCCAAAGATAGAGATGATGGGCTCAAGTGGCTGACATTAGAGACAGATATTTTGGTTAAATATACTAGACAAGGTAACAAGACTGCTGACAAGCTCAAAATGTTCTCACAAATTCAAAACAGATGATAATAATTTAGTTTAATACAGAAAGGCTATGAAGGAGAGAAAAGTATCCCACACAGATCCTTCCCGTGGTTAAAAAGTTGGAATCCTGAATCTACACACAATCGGATAGACTTGTATATTGGTAATGCTGAGATTTACAAGCGTCACGTGCTTAAATATCTAATCAACAAATGCGGCAAATAAGAGTCTGCAATAATTAAAGTTTACCTCTAGATTTCCAAAAGACCTATGAAGGTATTCAACTTCTGAATCAAAATTAGCAATGTAAAGCATTGCATCAACTCTCTTAAATGCAAAAGGAATGTCAAGCACGGCCTTGAGAAACTTCTCAGCAGGCCCTAATTTGATTGGTGATTCATCCTTGAAATCCTTTAGTTTGCGTTCTTCTTCTTTGGATGGAGCCATCTTTAATAAGCTTTCAAGAAGTTCTGTACCCACTGAATCAGAATTGCCTGTTCGCGTAGACAAAAGTCCAGAGCAATGTGGAAGTGTCAGAATGCATGGCACAAGCAGCAATTGCAGCTAGAGATGGAAAACTTTTCCAAACTTAAATACATTTGGATGGAAATTATACAATCAAATATATAAGCAGTTCAGTAACAACGACAATTGCTCACATATTGAATCACCTTCAATGCACTTACAAGCTTCCATACATGCCAAGTATCAAAGCTTAGCAATGCTAACTTTACCTTCTAAGAGGGCTTCACAAACTTCTTCGGTGGTCACATTAAGTGCTCTTAACAATATTGCTATGTTCTGTGACTTCTTTGGATCAAGCACTCGATTCTCCTGGTTCAACAAAGGGAAAGACTGACGCTTCCCATTGTTATCTTTCATATTCAAATTTGAGTTGTTCACCACAAACAATGTCTCAATCATTTCCTCGTTCAACCTTCAGACAAAGCAGTAGAATACAACTTACGAACAACATTATATTTCCCAAACCATTCAAATTTAAGTAACTACTAGATCAACTTCGCTGACAATCATAAGCAACATGGAACCAAGAACCAGCAAGAAAGCAGAAACTATTTCACACAAAAAGTTAAAAGGACGTTATCGAATCTCACTGAAAAGAGCTGGATTTAATCCGATCCCAGACCATGGCCCGATCAGAGCTGGCTCTAACTTTATCCCAATGTAAAGGCTTTAACTTTGGTTTCGGGGTCGTCTCCTCGCTCCTCTCCAAGGTTGAATTGCTTGGCAACTGCTCAGTGGTTGAAATTGATACTGCATTTTGAACGAAAGCTGGCCCTGAAGGAGTTAGTAGAATCGGACAACCTGAACGCTCCCAATTCACTTCCTGAGCAACCGGCCCTTTCACCGGAATCTCCCAAAATCGTGACGGTGGCAATGGAGGTGGTGGCGGTGGCAGCTTCACTGGCGCAAATTGCTTAGGTAGACTCTCCGCTGCTACTGGGGACTTTTGTTTCTGCCCCATAAAACCTGAACTTTGCTGCAACGGGTTCTGAGTACTGCTTGACACTGGTGATGATGAAGCAGGAATGCTGATGATAGTATCTGAAGACTCAAACTTTATGCTCTTAGGACTCGAGTTTGACAATGAAGATAAACTAGTCGACACGGAATTCTCCGGGGAAGAAGAATTCGAATGAGGTTGCGAAGCAGCTCTTGAATTAAAACTCTTAGACCCAAAAATCTCTCCTTGAATGACTTGAAACTCTCTATTCGAGCTCGATCCCAAAGGTACCGGATTCTCATGAAGACTCTCTTTTCTCCCAGAAGACCCTCTTGGAGAAAAGAACTCCTCATCCTCTTCGGTGTCCGAATCATCTTCACCATCATTATGAGAACTAACAAGCACTTCACCACTTCTATAACTTGGTGTATAATTGTGTTTGGGCAATGGAGGAAGTGGCTTTAGCTCGGGAGAGCCAAGCTTTTCATAAGGAGGGGAGGAAGTACCAATCTTTACACCAGCATTGCTTGAAAACGTGAACTTCTGATGATCATCGAGACCAGTTCGCGAGTTTGCTAGTGTGCCCAGATAGAGAAACTCGGCACTAGTGTTGGGGATCCCTGGTCTATGAGGAAGTTTTGGAGGCTTAGGTGAGCCATCCGAGGGGATGCTGTTTGGCGGAAAAAGGCGAAGGCTGTCAGAGCGGGAAGTCTTGTCAGAGGTAGTGGTGATGATGGGATGACGGTGGTGGTGGTGACGGCGGGAGTAGACAAGAAAGGCGGAAAGTGCAGCGAGGACGGCGGCGAAAAGAAGAGAGAGAGAGATGGAGATGGTGACAATAAGATGATGGGCCGAGAGGGAGGAGGAAGGAGTGTGGGGAAAAAGGAGCGAAGAGATGTTGGCCGGAAAAGATGTGAGGGGGTTGGAAGGTGGTGAAGGAGGCGGTGGTGACTGGACGGTGGGGAAAAATGACTTTTGTGGGTTGGCGGGTGTAGAGGAGAAAGGATACTTTGGTTGTTGAGGTTGAGATTGTGATTGGGGAGACTGTGAGGGTGGTTGGGTCGCCGGAGGGACGGCAGAGTTGAGTGGGAAAAGTGGTTGGTGGAGGAGGTGTCGGTGGTGGTGAGTGGTAGTGGTGGTGGTGGTGGTCGCAGCAGTAATAAAGAGAAATGAGAAAAGGTCGAGAATGATTGCTCTGTTTATAGCCATTGTGATGCTTACTCTGTTTTTCTCTGGCATAATGGTTCTTTGAAACGTTTTGCAGAGAGAGACAAACGACAAAGGTTGAAACTTCTGTCAATCGCGAGTAGGCTATGGAAGGAGACGAGGGCTTTATTAAGCTTTGAACTTGGACCTCCAAGGCGGAGAATGAAGAAAAGTTATGGAGTTGCAGAAAAAAGAAACTCTGTTTTCAGTGAGAAATAAGCTTAGGTATGTAGGAAACTCTTGACTAAAAGATTGATTGATGCACAGGTCATCTCTCTCAAGAGTGTTTGCTCCCAACTCAGAGCAAGATAGAGATTGGAGAGACAAGGGGCGGAGAAGTTGCTACATGGTGAAGATGGGAGGAATAGTAGGAGCAAGAGAATGGTAGTTCAGACTAAAGTTGGAGGGAACAGCAAACACGTTAGGCCATTACGTTAAAGTTTGCTTCTTTCTCTCACGTTTGGATTTTCACCTCAAGAAAGAGATGAGAATCATGGAACTCCCTGAACAAACTTACCAGGTAGCTTAGCAATAATTGCACTGAAAGGAGCACACAGGGTAAGTTAAAAGGTTAAAGGAGAGATCTTGAAGAAGATACACCAGAGGTTAAAAGGGTGTCTGACACTTTTTGCGTTTGCAGAAAATTTTATGTGAGAGATTTTTTTAAAATTTTTCTTTTTAATATTATCTTACCTTATTTTATCCGGTAAAATTGCACTGATTTATTTTGTGAGATTCAACAGAACATATGCAAGATTCACATAAATAAATAGTTAAAATTTATTATACACAATAAAATATCATAATATTAAACAAAAGATTTACACTTTTGTTTTAGCAATATCATCTACTAAGGAATGAGCTGTTTAGGAACAGTGAAAGGATGAACCATGCACTAGAAAAAGCAAATGCTTTCACACTCTTTTTGATTGATTTTTGAGTCAAGCCTCTGTTTTACTCACCCGATTAAGCTACAGAGTACACTGATCGAGGACCGAACAGGCAAACACACAGAACCCTTTTGTGCTTGTGTGTCCTTTACTCCGCGTGAAGAATGTTGGCTTATGCACTTAGAAGAACACTTGGATAATAAAACATATTTTATTTCAACTATTATTTTAATAAACTTTAGGAGTGCTTGGTTAAGGGAGTATTAATAAGTCAAAAATAAAAAATTTTAGGTTAGTTATGTATTATTGTTGTATAAAAAAACTTTTGATATTTCACTTATAAGAATTACTCTGTATATAATAGGAATAATTTTTATTTTTTAATTAATTAATTAATTATATTTAATACAATATAAGTATTATTGACGTGATTGCCTAGAATGAAAATCATTCATGATATAAAATATCGACTAATTTTTTTATATTTTTATTAATTATATTGTAATTAATTAATTAAAATATATTAAATTTTAATGTTTAAATATTTTTAACCATTGATAATAATTATAACAGTAATTATTTATTCCTTTTAATCAACTATTATTTATATTTATTCTTAATTTTTACTATATTTATTATTGTGGATTAAGGATTGAAGATCCGAATAGGCAATCAATTGCCAAGTTGATCAATTTTACGCTCCGAGGAAGTGCATGATTGATAGACACGGTAAGAGTGGGACTCCAATCATTAATTACTTTATTGTCGTTATCACATTTTTTAACATCTTATGCTTGGATTTTGTTCTTAGAAGTGATTTCGACTTTGAAAAGATTAAAAATAGAAAACCCATTTTATTAAGAAAAACAAATTGAATTTTTTAAAAATATTTTTTTATGAAAAAAGAACCAATTTGTCATATTATGCTTTTAATGTATTCATGTGTTATTTTTGTCAACTTGGATCAAAATAAAAGATAACGTCTTTCATAGCCAAAAGATCCTTTGCTCTGTGCTAGAGTGCAAAAATGTCTAGAGAAGTGATCCAATTAGCAGCTGCGCGGTGTGGCCATCATGTGGGAGATTTGGCGCTCCAGAAATGCATTTATCTGGCACCAACGTCGTTCTTCTGCTGCCGCAATCTGTACTGGTGCTGCCCGACTTGTTTCTGACTGGAAGACTGCTCTGGCAGCACGGCAAGTTGGTGTTCTCCCTACCATCGAGTCATCCCCATCGAAATGGTTACTGCCACCCGAAGGTACACTGAAGTTAAATGTGGATTCCATGTTTCATCCTCACTCTGGTGTCGCAGGGGCGGGATGGATCCTCCGCGACCACCTGGGCGACTGTGTGGGTGGTGGTATGTGCAATACTGGTGTGGCTGCCAACCCCGTTCTGGCCGAAGCCCTTGGGTTGAGGGAGGCACTTAGCTGGTTAAAGGGAGCGTTTATCGACAGCCAGATAGCAGTTGAAGTCGATTGCCTGGAATTGGTTACCGCAATTCGAGGCACTCATTACGGCTCCTATCTTGGTGGTATGGCTTCCGACATAAAACGCTTGTTAGATCAATTTCGATCTATAGCTATTTCTCATGTTAAGAGGTCAGCGAATCAAGTTGCCCATAGGTTAGCCTCGGCATCTGGTTCTCTTTCTGGCTCTCACTGGTGGGATACTGTTCCCCCTGCCTTCATTTCTGATGTAATGACGTTGGATCTCGTTTAATATATCCATCACTATTTCAAAAAAAAAATATTCAATATCAAATAAGAATATATGTAATTATAAATAAGTTACAATTATACAAATAATGTCCAAAATACTTTACTAAAGTAGATGACAATTACACTTTATTAAATTAAACTTAACATTTATTTAACAGCATACCTATCATATAGATTTATGAAAATTATACTTTATTAAATTAAACTTGACATTTAAATAAGAATTTAATATTTATTTAACAGCAATATCCATTATATAATTAAATGTACAGGCTAGAATGGCTTGTATTAGAATGGATTTTAACTACTGTGATATATCAATTCAAATAAATCACTTTACCTAACATGTAATATTAAAACAAGCATTTATATCTATATATCTATCTATATATATATATATATAAGTTTTACTATAATGGATATGCATTGCTTATATGCATGCAGCCATGGGTAAACTAAGGAGAAAGATGTTGACAACTCTAACTGCACGCTGTTCAACGCGTCGGAGAATCAAAAGCTTACAAGAGGTCGAAAGCTCAAGTCGATATGGCATCATCTAATGCTGCCTTTAGTTTTTTCATTTGGCTAATTACAAAGACCAATCCATCCTTCCCTTTTACTGCTCATAGTACCCTAAGAAACCTATGAAAATAGTACCACATGAAGCAACTCTCCAACCACTGCAAACAGATTCACATGTTGGTTTCTCTCTTGTCGCTTTCTAAACTCTTACTTGATCCAATTAAGAGTTGCTTGGTGTAGACCCGGTGCCGTCTTTCTCTCCCGTATATAACCCAGAAGATGAGAGAAAGCATTACTGCTGTAGAGACCATCAACAGCCCAATGTAGATCCTCTTACTGGAATTTTGAAGACTGGGACAATGATCCTTACATATGTCAGCGAAAGTTTCCCTTGCAAAAGTGCAATCCCCTAGCGCAATCAGGAAAGGACCATAACTGTGCAATGCAAAACTAACATTAACTGCAGCTGCCATTTGGTTGTAGAAGGTTGGGGTCAAACGTCCCTTTGTTATGCATATTCCAGTGACTGAAACCTGACAGACATAGTTGGACCACACCTGCACAAGTTGAACCATAAACTATAAAACAGCTCTCCTGATTCTTCTCTTTCGGGATTAGCAGCAAGGTACAGTCCGGGACACCTAAAGCTTTACAAATGTTTGCCACAAGAGGCATCTCTGTAAGCCTATATAATGCAGGTTTTTTATACAGCTTAAATGAAGCATTTTATCTTTAATATGAGAACCTATTTTCCTGTATCTAGATAACATATATTGCTAACAAGACATTAGACATGCTGAACAGGTAACTTTAGCCAGAAAGGGAAGGGATAATGAATGATTTTAGCTTGGTTTCTGTTGCAAAATTAGAGGTTATTCAATCCTGCATTCCTTTCTTGCTAGAGGAGAATTACCTGAGTAGCATTATACAAGTCCACTTCACCAGGAGTGCAAGCTCGATCCGTGAGATCAGAAAAGTAAGGACTACAGAGTATTGGCACCAATGGACCAGATTGATTGAAGTACATTGGTGCAAAGTTGGGAGAGAAGTTGATATTTGAGACATTGGTGATAACCTGGTTAATCACCTCAACAAGTTGAGAAGTAACTTCCTTGCTTCGTGACAAGGTTTCTTGGGCAGTTGCTTTGTCCATACAAGGCAATATATCATCCAAAGCTGTATGGGCACTAGGATTTTGCACCCATTGATCCATTGCAACACATGTATCTGCAGTTACACTAGCAATTGCAAAAGAAAACACGTTAAAAATTCAGCTACATAACAATGACAAAATCCAACCTCCTCAGAGAGAGTTGTAAGCATAGGCTTGGAAGCAGCTTCCAAGGTTTGTAATAGCTATATAAACATTTGTGACAGAAAGGACATAGCACTGGAAAATTCTAATTTCTGTCTACTATTTCAGAAAGATTATTGTGTTTCCAGGATTATGAAGCTCAAAAACATCTAACGTGTGGATAGGGTTTTCTCTTTTCAATCTAAATACACTCAACAGAATTTCTTGATATTAATGCCTACACTATGCAACTGACGGCATAAGTGTGGTGTTAATAGTAGATGCTGAATGCCATTGAATGCTGTAAGCCTGTTGTTAGTCTATAGAAGTAACAGACCTTTATGGATTAGATAGTGAGAATGAAGAGTTAGCATATAGTCAATCTTCAAGGACGCATCCACCAGAACTGATCAGTGTCAAGATCGTTGTACATTACAGCCTTCTCAGAAATTTAATGAACTTGTTTCAAGAGCCTAAAATGCTTTTTAAATTTAGAGGCAAGATTTTCATCTTTCTTGTTTCAAGTCACTTTCAGAGAAAATGTTTAAGGTAATTATATGAAAGAACAAACAATATAGAATGACCAAGAAAGAGGCTTATGTAGATTTAAAACCACTGATGCGACAAATTCTTCAAAAATACATAACATCATGAGGGGCTAATATATATGGGAGATACGATCAGTTTGGTTAAGAAGTATTATTAGTGCAGAGCCTTATGTCATGATATCTAACAGAAAAATAAGGCATGATAGACCAGTTATAATCTTACTTGTGCAAAAGAAGAAATGTTCCACACAAAATGAATGTTCCCGTGACCAGCAGCCACCCAACTACAACTAGGCTGCAAAAAGTACCGGGTATGGCAGAAGAAAATTTAACCAATAAACTCAGGAAAGTGAAAAAAAAGCTAGAAGTCCACAATATTTTTCTCTGACTTACATGTATACCAGGAGTTGCATGCCGAAAATTGAAAACACTGTATCACCAAAAAATGTGTTTATATGGATAAACAAGTCCTATGCATTCACATATTTTTTCAATACTTTGCACATAGCATATTGAATAACAAGAGCAAAGGAAATGACAAAGTGGGGGAGTGGTGCTTACAAAATCCAAGAAATATGAGGAGAAGCATAATAGCAGCAACAATTATAAGTGCCAGTCTCCTGCACGTATAGCACCATATTCATTTCATGATCAATGGTAACCAAGAAAGAGGTCAAACACATAACTTGGACTCACACAGAATCCAAAAGATCTCGTATATCATCTGCATTGTCAAGTGTTTGGTCAGCAATGATGCTAATTGAAGAATTTAGTCTTGATTCCAATTGATCGATATCAGTTTGGACGTTAGAAGGTAGAAAAACTTTATCAACATCAACTAGCTTGGCAGAGGCCAGATAATCCGACACGGTCCTCAACTTCTCTCCTGTGCTATCTGCCTGATTAACTACATAGTCTAACGTTTGCGTTGTACTTCTGTGGAATCTTCCTTGACTAGTATATAGAACAACGCATCCAATGCTGTGAAAAAAAATAATGGACTATTAGTATTGACACAACAAAGTTCGCGTGAATGTATGTGCGTGTTGAGAGAATGAGGAAGAGAGAGAGAGAGAGCAGTCTACACAGCGGCAACACTGAAGAGAATAAGAACAATAAGAGACAGCGCATAAGCCGTTCGAGAATAGCCATAAGGCTGCCTTTTACAGCAAAACTGACAGAGGCAAATGAACAATAAGCATAGCCCAAAGCTCAGGAACCAGATGGCAGCAATGGCAAACAATGGAAGTGCAGTAAAACCCGCAGACTGCATTCAAACAAAAATTTCAGTTAGCCTAAAGATCCCAAACAGAATTTCTTAAGCCCGACAACATTAAGGCCTGCCATATATCATTGTCAGCATGTCTAATCACACTGATTCATGAACTTACAGCCCAGTAGTGACGCTCACTGATATTCCAGCCTCCAGTATATCTTTTGAACTCATCAAGAGGGTCTTTTCTGCAAGTCCTATTTGCAGCTAACAGAAGTGTTGGGTTCTCAGACTCCAAGGGTTCACCAATTGGTCCCTCCACAACAGAGGCCCATGAGAACTTCACTTCATACTTTTCCTCCTTCACCTTCCCTGAAAAAGAAAAATAAAGTCAGAAACAAAGCGATTATATGCTAACTCCAAGTCTTTACAGACCACCAAACATCTAACAAGGAACTAAAAAGCTTTAATATTCGTGCCCTGATGCTGGAAACATGACAGAAAACAATAAAAGAAAACATTTTTCTCTCTAACATAATAAACTTGTTAAGGTTGCCTGCCAAGAGTTGCCCGGCACAGTGATTGAGTGAAGTGTACCTGCAGTGGGTAGAGCAGGGAAGGAAGCAGCATGTGAGAAGCGAATGAATGTTGACGATGAAAAGAACAGAATTGAGAGGAAAAGACAAAGTGTCAGTAGCTTATAGCATAACATCGTTACACGAAGACAATGGAGAGACGGTGAGGTATCCTTCAAAAGATACATTTGGAGGTTCCTTTGTGCTGTAGAAAGGAAGAAAAAGAGAGAGAGAGCATCCGGTGGTGTTACTAAGTAGAACTGAACATCAGACTGAAAATAGTTCCAAGTTCAACTATGCTTCATGACGAGAATACCCTTTTGGACAATGACCGCGTTACTTAGTGTCAGGGACTCTTGTCGTTGGAATACAACAACAAACTCCTGGGAAAGGATTAGGATTTAGGAAGGTTTCCTTTTAACATGGAAGGTGTACCGGCTCTTCTTTTCTGTGTCCTCCTGTTTAGAGTCGAGCATCCCTCTTGTTAGGGGTATTTGGGAGCTTCTTGATCGGAACTGGTCTGTTGTGCATCGCCATATTTTTCAAGAGAGCAACAGATGTGTGGATTAGCTCGCTGCTTATATAATTCTGGACGACATTGAAGTCACTTATTTTAATGTACCACCTTTAAAGTGTCATAGATTCTTCATTGAGGATCTATCAGGAATTTGTTTTTCCGACTCATTAAGTTTCGTTGTTTCCTTCTCTCTTTATGTAAAAAAAAAAAAAGAAATTCAGCAAGAGGCTTAAGCAAGACAAAGTCTACAGTTTGGGCGGGCGCGTATGGTATTATATTAGACAGTGATGATGGGTCATAATTCAAAAAATCGACGAAAGTGGTGGAAAACAACTGGGGTTGGGTTGGGGGTGCGTTGCCCGAGGCTGAAGGACCTATCTTCTTCCACCGTTCGGGCTTTTTTATCTGATATCTTTGACTTAATAGAGTTTTTTTGTCCCTCCTTTTTCTCATTCCCCATAATTTTAGGCACTTGATTTCTTTGTCGTTCTTCAATTGCGTCCAACTGCGGTGCTCTGTTTCACACGCAAGTTTGGGAACGTTGCAAACACTTCAATCTTATAACCAATAACCTCATCTTCATGGTCCATAATCCTGCTTCACATTCTTTATGGTGTTTACATTTTGGCTTCTTTGATTTCAAAGCAAGGATAAATGCATAGGCCTGCGTCAACTTTCGGTGTTATAAGTCATTAATGGATAAGGTGAAAACACACGAAGGGGATACGGAAAACAGTGATGTTTAGTAGATCCGTTTTCCAGAGTTCATATGGCCCAAAAATTGTATTCATTGAGAATAATTTACATTGTTTTAACAATATGATTTAATAGAGAAAAGTATTTCTACTAAATAAATATCATTAAAAATTAAAGGTTTTTTTGTCTATTTTTAAAGTTAAAATATTTAAAGTATATTT
>JANIPM010000005.1:10659104-10670889 GCA_027478405.1 Erythroxylum cassinoides
CATATGCAATTGCCAAATTAGACATGCACCCAATCTTAAACCATCCGAATTACCAATATGCCCTTCATATTGGTAACAGGATGTTACATGAGAACAATTTATATATACCCATTTAATTGAAACTGTTTCTCTCCCTCGCCCTATATACGCTTCTTTTTACATTTTCACCATTAGAAAGCAGGATTATTGAGAGATAAAGGAGAGAAATCAAGTTTTTTCGTATTCATTCACTTTGAGGGGTTTTTTTTTAATTAAGTTTAAACTACTATCATTGAACAAGGTATGTAATTTTTATTTTATATTTTCGTGAAAAACATAACATTATAAGATTTGAGTTATAGGACTATTGCAATTATATCTATGCAGTAAATTATGTTTACATGTCAAACATAGGAAGTTCAAAATGTTAAGGGTTGCTCAGTGCACAAGATTCTTCGCTTTGCAAGAGTTAAAAAAAGGTTATCAATTATACATAGTATTCCTTTTGTATCTTTATAAAAAGGCTTTTTTCTATTATTCAAACTCTTGACCTTCTAGTCGCCAAGAAGTAACCTTCAAATGTTGTAAAAAATAAAGGTGATACTTTTAGCCTTGCTTTTTACTTTGTAAATTCAGATTTATTTTAAATTTAACAATCTTTTATCTTTTAAATTTAAAAATGAGTTATGATTTTATTTATATGTATTTAATAAATATTTTTAAAATTTCAAATTGATTTAATTTTTAAAAATATGTGATGATTATATTCTACATTTTAAGTTATAAAAAATATTTGATGTATTTTTTAAAATTTGAAACATGCCACCTTTTTTTTAAGTATATTACCTATTGAGAAAGTACATGTATTTCTTTTTTTATATAAGCACAAATCTTATCATAATTTTTTTTTAGTTTACAATATTCATAGACAAATTTAGGCTTTTGATTTTTAAAAATATGAAATTTGAATGTTAAAAATGACAAAAAAAATTGTGTCCAACTTTTTTTTTGGTTATAAGAAAAAGAATTTTAGTTTATTGAAGCAAAAAGTGAATTATTTATAAAGCAATTACATGTTTGTAAATGGTTTATTTTTATTACTTTTTAGTATTTTGCATTTTAGAAGAAAATAAATACTATCCAAGTTGCTTCTAATGAATGATGGGTGGCGAGTTGGATGAGTATTCGGATGATATAAAATATCAAATCCAAATGAAGTCCCCAATATATAAGAACGAGAGGCATACAGCAGCCAATGAGATGACGCTAACACTGACAAGCCACACCCACACGATTCTCCTCGCTCATATCTTCTATATATTTGCTTCACAGCACACGTTGCCACATAATATCCAATACCCATTTCTCAGTTTCTCATGAATTTCGTTTCTCTTGTAAGAATCATCTCTTCATTTCCTCAAAATTTCCGTTTTTACCTTCTTTTTTCTCCTGGGTTTAACTTTTCGAGGAATCCTTCATTAGTGGTTCTGATCTTAGTTCAGGAACCACGTAAAGAATTGTTCTTGTTATTGTCTGTCTGAATGAGCCTGCTTTGACTTGACTTGTTGGCGTAGTATATGTTGAAAACATTTGTTTCAGGGAACTGTGTTGTTCAATCAGTATTTTCTATTTCTATGCCATTGGTAGTTGCATTGGAAAAGCTATTTAAAGATATAATTACCAACTTACATGAGCTTCTTTATCGAATGGGGTCAAGTGGGTTTGGTATCATTGAAGCCATTTTTTATTTTATTCAGTTTGATCAACATTGAATCATCTGTTAAGAGAAAGAAGGAGAGAGGTCATGTGCTTTTTAGGAATGTATGTTGGATGGAGTCTCGTTCATCTCGTAGATTGCTCTAATTATTGCACTACTAAATTTGTTTGTGGGAACTAAAGGGAATTTTGACAATTCAACTCTCGAGCTACCGTTGGAAATTCTAATGACTTTCTTCCAATGAGCTAAGTTCGATGTAGATTCTTTCTCTGTTTCTTAGTTTTGATGAAATTCGGGATTGATATGTCAATTTTTTTTAGTATAGTTAATTTACTTCTTTGTATAGCACATAATGAGTGCTTGGTGAATTTTCTTGAAGAGTTGCGTTTGAATTGACAACAAGAAGATGTTGCCTGTTTGCTCCACCACTCCATGCTGCTCTTCTCATTCTCAGGTAAGATTATGGTTTCTAACTCATCTTTTTCTCATAGTTCTCTAGGAGTCCTTTTTCTCTCAAAACCTTACGTTATTTATGATTCACGACTTATTTCTTTGAGTTCTTCAAATTATTCTTCAAATTACATGACTTAGAAAGTACAAAATTGCTATGCTCACATCTGGCCCTTGGGTTGGCCTTAATTTGCTTCTTCCTGGTAAGTAAGACTTGCTTTTTGATCACGTTATTTTAACAAAATTCCCTGTCTTATGTGCCATTGGTGATGAAGGCATTTGCGTAAGGGCAATAAATTTGTTATAATAATAAGGAAGAAAAGAAAATTGGATATGAAGGTTCTTCAACTTATAGAGACCAGCTCCATAATTAAAGAAAAGATACTTGGGTATGCAGGTTCTTCTAGAGAGGAGACCATTTAGAATTTAAAACTTAATTAGTGAAAATCTATAATTAGTGAACTGTTTAAGTAATAGCTGCTAATTGTGTATGTCTTGAACTGTTGGGTTGTAATATCTCTCAAAAGAGTTGTTGAGTTTTGCTTTTGTTCATGTATCAAAAAATGTAACTGTTGCAGATTTCGTTTCATGGAGCTTTCCGACCCTTTGGCTCTTTCTCAAAAGATTTTGAGTCCAGAAGCATTTTGGAAGAGAGAGTTGGTTTTGGATCGTCAAATGGGTTGCATATGCAAGGTGTATCCTTTAGAACCCAAGCTGCAAAGTCCCTCTACTCTGATGTCTTTGACTCCAGTGAACAATCAGTGTTTGTGGACTCCATTAAAAATGTTTCCTGCTCAGATGAATTGAGTGATGCCAGATGCAAATTATATGGTGATTGGGGTTCTTCGGTTGGGGCAATAAATGAAATGCAAACTAATGGAATAGAAAACCTAAAAAATGTGGAGACCTATAGCTTATCTGCCATGGAACAGGAACTTGGAAATTCTTTAGAGCAGTCAGCTGAAAATGCAGAGATATTAATGGGAACTGTGGAACCTCAAACTGTGTTAAGCACTGAAATAACACCAGAAAGTCCCAATTTGAGATCTGACTCAATTGGTATGATTCGTGATTCACTATCAGAGACAAAGGCAAGTTTTGATGATTTTTTAGCAGGGATCACTGACTCCATCAGCAATTCAGTTAGTAAGGGAGAGAATACTGTGAAGAGCACAGTAGATACAATCAATTCATCAGTAGCATCCATTACCAAAAGTGCTTCTGAAGCAGTGGATAATGCCTGGAGTAAAATATTTTCATCTTTTGATCAAACTGGAGAGTTAGCAGGCAGTCGTTTGACTAATGTTTCTGGTGGCTTGACTGAAGCTGCTAGCAAAGCTGCTACCATTTCTGTGGATGTTTTAAGAAGCACAATTGTTGCAGTTGAAGATTGGATTAGTGAAGGGTCTTCTCTTATTGTTTATTCTTATGGAAATGTCAAAGAACTGCTTCCTCCACAGATCAAGGAGACACTAAATCTATCCGAAGAAAAAGTAATTCAAATATATACACCAATTGGTTCTGCTGTTCAACAGGTATTCAGATCTCAGGGGGACATTTTCTGTTCCTTACTGATTTTCGGGTGATCCCATTGAGACATCTGTGATGAGATTTTTTAGCACTTGCATATAGCATGAAATGAATAATTGTTTCCATAGTTTCTTTTGTTCTCTTGATAAATTGAATCCAGACGCCCTGCCACAATTAGATTGGTCCATGTAGGGACCATTCTTGTGGGAAGAGTTAGTTACTGCTTTTATGCTGAAGGAATTTTTAGTTCAAAAATAATGATAGAAACCCATGGTGAATCTGCTCCTTTCACTTTGCCATAATAAATGATACTGAATTCATATGCAATAAACAGATTTATGTCGGTATTGAGGGATTGGAGAGAAGTCTTGGCTTGGATCCTAATGATCCAGTTGTACCAGTTGTTCTAGCCCTTGGGACTTCAGCTACTTTGTGGTATAAATGTCCTTTTGTTTATTTAGGATTCTTTGTCTAACATGCATTCCTTGTGAAATTTAAATCTCTTTTCAGATCTGTACAGGGTCTGTTATTGGGCTTGGTCTTCTAGTGGCTACTCTGGAGATTTATCTCCTGAATCAACATTAGAGCTCTTGACTGGGAAGGATGATGCTGTGCTCATTGATGTCCGGCCTGAGGCAAGAGACTGTAAATCTTACTGGCTTATTTTACCAATTGACTGTTAAAAAATTCTTGTATCTGCATGACAGAGGCCGGACACTGAAATTCTCACCATAGGCCTAATTTGTTGTGATGCCCGTACTCTTATAGAATATTTTACTTTTTTAGCTTTCTCTACAGATGGTAAAGCTATTTCCAATGTGGACTTCTATTATGTGCTTAGAGATATGATTTCAACTTTGTCATGGGTTACTTCCTTTTCAAGGTTATGAGAGAGAGGAATGGTATTCCAGACCTTCGAAGAACAGCTCGATTTCGCTATGTGAATGTAACTCTGCCAGCGGTTAGTTTGTATTTCTACTGCTAATTTAAAGCTGTGATTTGGTGGACTATATGCTTCTCAAGTATTGGACCCAATAAATACAAAGAAAGGGCTGCTAAAGTTTATATTGCATTTCTTTCACTTTACATACAGGTTGATGGGCCGGTAAAGAAGTTGGTAAAGGGTGGTAGAGATCTTGACGATGCCTTACTTGCTGCAGTTATTCGTAATTTGAAAGCTATTAAGGTGTGCAGCTTAACGTTTTCAGTGGCTTGCCCTTAAATAATTAAGCTTTGTAAGTAGTTCCATATTTGGTTTAACACGTTCTATCATGACATTATTTCCATCTAGGACTCAAGAAGAAAATATTTTCAAGAAACTTCTCTTCCTTGGGGTTTCTTCACAATGCATCATTTTTTTGTTGCAAATGTCAACACAAAATATACAACGATAACTTTAGTTCCATTTGTCACTACTACGAGTAGCTCATAATTGGTTACTAAAGCATTTTAAATCATTTCTCAGAATTTTTTTTGTGGAATCTATATGAATACTCATGTTTTATTTGAGTGATTAGTGTATCTTATGTGACATGAAGAAAGTCTAAATTTTCAATTTCATACATCATCTGCTTGTCATGTTTGTACTTTGGATTCTAGCTTTAGGATTGTTTTCTAACATTTTTTCCTAATACCTGTAGGACAGGTCAATGGTTATAGTTATGGACGCTGATGGCGATCGTTCGAAAGGCATTGCAAGATCCTTGAGAAAACTTGGGATCAAGGCAAGTACTATGCTATCTCTGACATTTATTTTTATTTATTCGAGCACTGAGGATTAGAGAGTACAATAATTAACATTCTGTTAGCCATTTATACAACTTAAGGAACGAAGTTATGTTTGTTGAATATGAAGTCAACAATGACTATGCGTTTACAAGCTACATGCTCAACTTTTGCAATCTGGAGTTTCCATCAATTTAGCACACTGACAATTGTTGCTTATGTTGGACATGACAGAGAGCATACTTGGTTGAAGGTGGTTTCCAATCTTGGGTAAAACAAGGCCTTCGAATTAAGGAACTTAAACCTGAGACAACACTTACCATACTCAATGAGGTACTAGCTGATAATTACTGCACGTTAGAAATATCTAGACATTGACAGTTCTAGTAACCTTTTGTCAATTCTGGCGGAATATATTTTATCCCTTGATATGGAACTTGTATCTTTTATGGGATCATTTAAATAATTGCTTTAATCCATGACTGCAATCATCTGAATCAGTCAACCAAATATCTGCACTGTATCTGTTTTTAATGCTTTCTCACCACTCAAAAGTAAATTCATTGATATTAGACACATCCTGAAGAGGGGCACTTGCTTGACAGGTCTCTATTCAGAGGGTTATGTCTTTAGAGTGAACCACAAAACTTTGCTAGATGTTAATGTTAAAGAACTTTAGCTGTTATGTCTCCCAGACGCTGCATCCCATTGTCATAGACCCATACTGTACCTTCACTTTCTCGGATGCCTACTTCCTTACTGCTCTAACTACAGTTAAACACTGGGATTAATTTCAGGAAGCAGAGGCAATACTTGAAGAAATCAAGCCTTCACCTGTGCAAGCCCTCGGTTATGCAGTGGTATGACAGGTTACTTTTGTGGGATAGTGAATTACTGCATTTGGAACTCTGTGGTGACGTCTCTTAATATTGCAAAACAAAGGCGGACACTCACTCACAGGCCCACATCCATTCTACACTCATAACTTAAAAGAGAGTATGGATGGAGTTTTTCATGTCTTGGGTAAATTTTTAGATTAAACTTCGAGACTTTTTACCCTGGAAGATCTGTTGCATGAGAACTAAAGCTTTCCTGCTGTGCACCTTCCAAGTATTTAATATGCCATATTATCGTCTGGAGCAATCTTAGCTGGTGATACATATTCATCTGCGTTTGTTACTGACTACACCAATTTCTTCTTGGGCAGGGTCTTGTTACAGCTTTTTATGCACTGCTAGGTACGTAATTTTGTCTTCCTCAAAAATCTCTTCACTAGGTTGAATGAGGGAAAAGTAAATATTTATTTTTGTTCTTCGTTTCTCTTTTAATTTTGAAGAGGACCAAAGTGTAACATTCCTTGCTTGAACCTCTTGATGATGTTTCACAATAGTGAACTGATTCTAAGAAGAATACATTTTTCCCTTGCATCCTTGCAAACTGAAAAGAAATTTTGTTTCAGAATGGGAGAAAACATTACAAGTCATCGGAATTTTTGGTCTTGGTCAGGTATGTAGTCTTCCCTGTAAATGTTCTTCGGTCAATCGTTCTAGGATATTGCTACTCTCTGCCAAGTGAATGCATGATTGACTTCTCTGCGCCCTGAGCTCTGAAGCTTTACCATTAGAGCGCTAGCTGTTTATGTAAGCGGGTCCATGTAATAGGAGAGACAAGTTGAGGTGTGGGGCAGTAGTTAAAAGCCGTCTCAAGTTGTTGTATTGTTGCTAATTATTACTATCAATTATCAAATGGGTGAATTAGCATTTCTATTGAATCTGTCTGGTAGAAATCCTCGTGCTAGGGGTTCTTCATCTGCTTCTTGCAAATGTTATATTTAGTGTTGTGATTCCTAATTATTGGTTCCTTGTCCTTGATCAGACCATTTATCGACGGGTTGCTTCATACGAAAATCCTAAAGATTTTAAGCAAGATGTGAGGTAAAATCTTATTCATAGGTTCATGTGCATGCAATCAATAGTACTGAGGAAATCTTTTATAACACTTTCTGACAACTGAATTACAATATTAATCTACTTTATCGACAACTTTTCCAAAAGGCAGGATGAATGATATTTGTATTACTGATTGAAGAAAAGAAATGACAAACAATGGTTGGAGAAAGGACATGGTTGGAGCCAGTAAGAGAATTGGCTTACTTTTAGCCATGGGAGAGAGTAGTGGGACCCTTAAGACCTAGATTGAACTGTTTTATAGCAGCCTTATCTTGGTGTATTTGGATTCTTAATACTTCTGCCATGCTGATTGATAGTTTTCACCGCCATTGCTGAATGTTCCAACTCCGTCCTATTTATAGCAGTTGCCTTAATCAAGATTGCCTTTTCCTTGACCGATTTTTAAGAAATCTTTTGTCATTGAGTTGGATAGATCGTAGCTAACTGATCAAGCTTTTTCGGTAGTTGAACTTTCAATTAATTGAAGTTTCTAATGTGTTTATGAAGGCGGTTACTTGCTCCCGTTCGAGTTGGAGCTCAGGCATTTTCATGGGCTGCTGGCAAATTAGAAACAAACCGCCTTGGCCTCCCTACTTCACCTTCGTCTTCTGATGTTCAAAACCGGGTGCTGCAGGCTGCTGCAAAGCATGAATCACAACCATCTGATGTGGAAGGAATTCAAAATCCATCTCCTGAATCAGCTGCCTCCTTGAGTGAGAATGTAGACTTATCGGAAGCATAGGCGTTGAGCTTTTACTTAACTGAGTTTCACAATGTACAAAAAATAATAACAACTTGGTGACTGACCCCTCCTGGAAAACAATCTCTCTCCATTAAGTTAAAATGACTCAGCAACAAGTTTTGTATATGGGCTCCCGTCAACATCTTCAATTCAAGAGAAGTACTGTTTCTCGCTATATGTGATAAACTCGTGGGTGAAAACCATTTATTTTGGAAGAAGAAAACAACTTCATCATCATAATTTGGTCAACAATTTATGAAGGAAGACAAAGCTCAAGTTCATTCAAGAAACAAGCTCTTGTACATTGTTAAATTCTACAATCCAGAGAGAAAGGAGTCAACTTTTACAGGGTAATTGATGTGTCTGAATCTGGAATAGGATCTGTAGAAGACCAGTCCTTAGATCCATCCTTGCCTTTCACTACCACCATTGGTGGTGGAGTTAATAAACCTGCTTTGAAAAGAATGCGTCGTACAGGATCTGAAGGCTGGGCGCCAACTGACAACCAATACCTGACACATGGAAAATACAGTAGTCAGAACAGAAACAAAGATAATGGCCCATTTAATCCAATTGCGAGTCTGACTTCACATTAAGGAGAAAGCATGAAGCAAACCGGTGTTTAATTATCATAAAAAACCAGACCGAACTGAGGAAGAGTTAAACAGCAGTGTATGAGAACGAGAGCTTACTTCACAGCGTCGTACTTAAGCCCCATGTATTTGTTGCCATCTTCTTTACCTATCAGAAAACCGAAGTATTGTTAAAATATGATTATCAACAATCTCAAAGAAGAAAAGTAATGTTCTTTCTTTGTTCTAGCATATTTCTAGGAAACCAAACAGAGGAAGATAGAAAATTGAATAGGAAAAGAAAAAGCACCAGACAAGGGATCGTAAAACCCGACGACTTGAATAGGCTTGCCATCTCTAGGGGTTTTGCTATCCGCAACAATGATTCTGAAAAAGGGTCGGTTTCTGCAACCGAACCTCGCGAACCGAATCTTCACCGCCATGCTTTAGCTTTCTCTTATGGAAGATTTGCTATGCAAATGAAGGTTTAGCTTTCAAAGGTTTTTTAGGCGTCAGGGTTTTGCTCGAGTTTGTCAGGTCCACACGACAGCGTTTTCGCTCAATATTATTTTAACATGTTGTGACTGAAGTTGTCAATCTGATAAGCATCTTTGTTTTCTTTCAAGGCCAAATGCTTTCTTGTGTGATGTAGTTTGGTAATGAACCCTTAAAATAGAAGTTGGGAGGTCCTTTTTGATGCAAAATTGCCATGAATTTTGATCCAAGGTCATTGATGATGAGGTTTAGGTACCTAGAAAGCTCAAAACCAACATTTTCTACGTTCTAAAACAAATAGTTGCAACATTATATATTTAAGATTATTATCTTCACATTTTCTATCAACAATCGGATGCAAAATTAAGTAGATGATATAACAAAGGTTACCAATGGTTGCATCATTCCATTCCTGCATCTGCTTTCACTTCTACGACAATGATAGTATCGAATTTGTAATGGAGCAATGTATGAGGTAAGGCAAGAAAGACTTTGAATGCATTCAACAACCTCATTGTTCAGGTCATGCATACATGAGTAAAGTTCTACATGTCCACCAATCAAAAACAATATGCAAGTGCCTCGAGAAGCGCAAGTTTAACATGGTTAGCAGACTACTCTGGATCTGCAATAGCATCAACAAGACCTGAGTTGCTTGGTCCACCTTTGTCTTTCACAACCACCATTGATGGTGGAGATATCAATCCCGCTTTGAGAAGAATGCGGCGCACGGAATCTGTAGGCTGAGCTCCGACTGATAACCAATGCCTGCAGAGAACGAATAGATGAATAACTGAACGAAAATAAAGCACATGACTGCTGAAAAACGTGAAACTAATTAAACAGATAATTGGTGGCCATCGTTCAATGGACTTCACTCCATAATGTATAAGCATAAACTGAGTAAACTTTTTGGTCATTTACTGAAGAATTTAGTTGAAATCAAGTGGCAAAAAGGCATAGAACAAAAACACTTCCAGAGATAATGTAGCCCTAGAACTATATATAGACCATAGGCAATGATACTATCATATCCCTGAAGACCTTGTACTCGCACCAACAAGCAATATTGGGCGTCTGTGTATATCTTCAGGAGATCAACTCCTACTTAAATATGACAGCCAAGAACCTCCGTGAATTTTATGGTTGTCCTCCATCAATGGAAAAATGATTTCTCAAAGGCCTGTATGTAAAAGAAAACAGCGCCAAAGAGATATCCATTTCCCACCCACCAGAATTTCCACAAACAGATCCTTTACGTAGAACTTTTCAACCCTTTTTTTTTAAATTCCATCTAACATAGAAGTTTAGTACTTTTACCCAGAGATGTAAATATTTCACCAAGTAGACACATTTCTCTTTCCACAATGTATCATCCTCCAGTCCTTTAGTTACTTCAAAATTCCAAATTAAAGATGAACTAGAAGGAAATTTTTCTATAAAGCTATCGTAATAAGTTTGTGTTGTATGTAAATTATCATAAGCAAGAAAAATCAACGCAGCCAAAATGCATAATTTAAGCAAATTTACTATAAAAGCGGTAGAAAAAAATGACTTACTTGACAGCATCATACTTGAGCCCCATATACTTGTTACCATCTTTGCCTGCAACATAGCTCAAATTCAAAAGAAATCCACTAGGATTAACATCAAAGCTATCACTGAAACTTCAAAAAAGTCGAGTCCTTGTTTTCTTTACCAAAAAGAGGGAATGTGAAGCGAAGTAACAGTACCAGACAGAGGATCATAAAAGCCCACAACTTGAATGTGCTTGCCATCTCTTGGGGCTTGGCTATCGGTGACAATGATCCTGTAAAAGGGTCGGTGTTTGCACCCAAGTCTCGCGAACCGTATCTTCACTGCCATTTTCGTTCTGTTCTCTCTCGTCACAGGTTACAATTCAGTGCAGCGAGAGTGAGTTAATAGGACAAGAGAGCGATGTTGATAAGATAAGGTGCTTTTTGGGTGGACACAAAAGAGGCTTGGTTTGATTCATTTTACAGTTTTGACCGTTATGAGGGTTGAATGGTTTTAGGGCGTCGTGTCGTCCTTGCAAAGACTACATCTTTCTGGGCTTTAGAGGAGGGCGTTGATGGAAATGTTAAAGAAAACGAAATAAGATAACCTACAGTTTTATTTAGTTTATAATTATTCTTAATAATACAAATATTTATTATTATTTTAAAAATTAAAATTAAAAATTCACAATAATTATAAGTACCTGTTTAGATAGGCTTATGTCAGTAGAGTTTTTATTAGTAGAGTTTTTATTAGTAAAGCTTTTTTGAAAAGAGCTTTTTTAATAAACTAGTTGACTGTTTGGTTATCAATTAAAAAAACAGTTTTTTTAAAAGAACTTCATACAGTAGACTGTTTGGTAACATAAAAATAAAAAGCACTTTTATTAATTTTAACTTTATTTTAATTTATAATAAAATTATTTATGCTAAATAATATTTAAAGTATACTAAATAATATGCAAAGTACAATATATTATATTTACAGTTACCTGTTTCTTGGATAACCATCTTGTAGGAAATTTTAGATAACTATCTTGTAGGAAATAATTTAAAGAGATGTCTCATTTTTTTGTAGGAAATAAAATTTATATGAAAAATATATATTA
>JANIPM010000005.1:10683158-10693257 GCA_027478405.1 Erythroxylum cassinoides
GGTCAAAGACCAACTTACCCTTCCTTTTAAGCCTAACTTCAATCCAACTTAAGTGAACTTCCCGAAATACCCTTACATTTTTTTAATCCTCTAATTTCTTAATTAACCTTAATTAACCTCAATTATTCAATATCAAGCCCAATTAAATCAAACTAAACCATAAATTCATAACTACCAACAATTCATGCTTAATCATCATAAGAAAAATATTCGGGGTCTAACAAATAATTATATAAGTACAAATATATTTCTAATCTCTTAATCGTTTTAAAAATTAAGTTACTAATCTTGTCAGTTAATTTTAAAATGTTTAATTAGTCTAAATTATTCTCAAAATGGATGGATCTTTGCAATTGACTAAAACTTGCCAGCCTATAACCACATCCTGATTAAAAAAGAAAACACTAATCTTTCATAGTTACATCACTAATCCACCATCAACCAAAAGCCATTAGAACTAGCCGTTACTAGCTCTTTGCAGGACAGGATCTCCGGCACTACGACAGGTTATTAGTAATAAAGCTTTGGCCCTACTTCACATGTCCCTTGCAACGGTCATTTTTTAGCCTCCTTATATAGCCTGCACTTCGCTTCTCTGATTCATTCAAAAGGAGACTCGATCTTTCTTACCACCAAAGCAAGATTTTGGCTGCTACACAAATCCCATCTCCGAAATCTTGAATTCTTCACAAATTCTCAAATGGGTCTTTCCATCAACAACAAGTCTTGGTATGTGGCTCAGTCTCATCCCCACAAGTACAAGATCTTCCTTACATCGAACTACATTCTATTGTGCGCAGCTTCCAGTTGCATATTCCTCACACTCTCCCTTCGTTTGTACCCTTCTCTGTGCGGCTTCTTCCTCATCCTCCTCCACATTCTGACCATCGTCGGAGCGGTCACCGGCTCCGCCGTGGCGTCGTCAGGGTCCAGCAAGTGGTATGCAGCCCACATGATGGGCACTTCACTGACTGCGATATTTCAAGGGGCCGTATCCGTACTCATCTTTACTCAGACGAGTCAGTTCTTGGGGTACTTGAAGTCTTATGTGAGAGAAGAGGATGCTGCAGTGATACTTAAGATGGCTGGTGGACTGTGTGTGTTGATCTTCTGCATGGAATGGGTTGTTTCTGCTCTTGCCTTTCTGCTTAGGTACTATGCCTTTGTCGAAGGCAATGGGAATGCTTGCGGAGCTGGTGGTGGATCATATGTCAGAAATGGGAAAGGCCAGGACGAGGAGATGAAAGATTGGCCATGGCCATTCCAAGTTTGATGGATTTTTGTGGGAATTAAAATCGTCAAAGCAGGAATGTACCTGATCTTATCTGCTATTCCCTTTCTTAAGGATAATCATTTCTAGTCTTGTACTTATGTCCTGTACTAAGGGCACACATATGTTGTGTGAAAAAAACATTATATTCCATTTATTCATTCAATTAAAAGTGAGTTTGTACCTTTTGAATTTGCATATTGTCTGATGAAGGAAGATGGTCAATTTTGCAAATCTCAGAGGCATTTCTGAAACACAAGAGGCTGTTTCCAGTCTTTTGCAAATATAAGATATGGATACCACCATCGACTCAATTGCTTCTCATTATCTGCTATAAATCCCCAATTTATATTTTTGTTGGATCCTTAAAGCAAAAACAACATTTTCCACTCATTGAAGTGACAAACAAAAGCAACAACTCTCAGGTTGTCAATTTCCAATGTTGACATTCTCATACGTAAAAAATTTCCCTTGTTTCTTCTCGCACAAGTTGTCTGCCAACTGGCTCTCGAAAGCAATGCTTTTATCTTTTTGTCCTTTTTTCTAGTCTACGGATAACTGAAGAGAGCGGTCAAAAAAGGGCAAACATATTACATAATAAGAGAGAAGAATAAATAAACATCAGTATACTCGAGGAGAAGGGAAAGATGGCATCGTCATTTGCTCTGAACATGAATTTGCTGACTTCTCCGTTTTGCAGTTCTCAAAAATCACACTCACAGTCTTTGAGTCTCCTGAAAGATTGCTTTTTGGTCGGACCCACTGCACCGGCACCTGGTCAACTGGGACTGAAGCTTTCTAACAAGCCCCCTCTCTCTGTTTGTTCTTCGTCTTCTCGTTTCTCGGTTGTATGCAAGGCAGTATCTGTTAAGCCGCAAACTGAGGTTGAGGGCCCTAACATTGCCGAGAATGTCTCTCAGGTTTGTTTCCTTCCGATTTTGTTTTTCTGTATGAATTGGCAATTGTCTCTGTTGGGTCTTGGGTCTTTGGAATTAGATGAGCAAGTTCGAATTTTTATTTCGCTTTGGTGTTTTAAATGGCTAAAACCTGTTGATAGGGTTATTTTGATTCAATAAGTTAATTTGAAGTGGGTTTGTTTTATCTCTTGGGAATTGAAGTTAAACTCGAAATTGGTCTGATGTAGGGAGTATATATGATTTATTCAGCTTGAATTCCAAGAACACTGGACTTAACTATTTTCAGCTTAAAGCTGTCTGATCACCTAATTGAAAAACAAATACATAATTAGGGATAATATTAGTTTCTTTTTTCCTTTTCGTTGGGATGGAGGGTGGGTCAATCGGTTTTCATTGTTTTGAGATGCTTAATTGGTTGTGCATTGAAGTTTGAGATCTTTGCAGAAGAGTTCTTTCTTTCCTTTTCCCCCTTAAAAGTCCACTCTTTTGTGTATCTGATCACTAAGGTTAAGAACCATACGTGTGAGTGTGACTTTGATACAACTTGTGTCATGCTCAGGCTTTAACTAACTTTCGTAAGGTATCTTATATATTGATTGCTTTCTGACACAGCTTATAGGGAAAACGCCTATGGTATACCTTAACAATATTGTCAAGGGTTCTGTTGCAAATATTGCTGCCAAGCTTGAGATCATGGAACCATGTTGCAGTGTCAAAGACAGGTTAGACTGATTAGATTACTACTTTAATGACACCCTTCAACAACACATAAAGTGCACATATAACTGGATGCCTGGTCTTGGATTGAAAAGTGAGAATCTTTCTATGGATGTTTCTTTAATTCCCTCCTCTATTAGAAAACAACTGCCAGATAATTGGAGCTTTATCCATAACATTGACAGTTATATTATGTAATTAAGGTTTAGAAGGTTTTTGAGTAGTGCGTATTTTGCGATTCTAATTTGGATCTTAGTATGTCATGGGCAATAGACTATTGTGATGTTTTTGGTCTTTTCCTCCCTTGTTACTTTTTCTGATGTTTGGTTTCAGGATAGGTTATAGTATGATTGCTGATGCCGAGCAAAAGGGACTTATAACACCAGGAAAGGTAATACAATCTACTGCATCTATATTAGATTAGTAATTGATGTATCTTTCAGCTTGGCTGATTGGTTTTTTGTTTTGATATTTCAATACCCTGATATTGTGCATCTACGTAAAACTTCCTATCCTCTTCATCAATTATTAGATTGAAAATTTAGTTAAAAGGGTGATACAGACAAATATTGCATACAAGTTTTATAGGCATGCATTCTTTCTAGCCGGCTTCGACTGGAGCATATAGCTAGATCAATGCTTGGAAGTGTTGGCTTACTTCTGATGGAAATCAATCCATGTTTGGACAGCACATGTGCATTATCACTAAGACTGGCAATGGATGAGCATCTTGTAAACCGTGTGCTTGCATTAGTTTTCTCGTGTACAACTTGCAATATACTCATTTAAGCAGTTCTGGCTATCTGACAACTTAGAATTATAATTGTGTTGCACCATGGGCTGTGATAATAGAAATGGCTCCTGTTCCCTTCCTTTCTTTGTTTTGCTTATGCATTGCTTCATCATTTGACTACTGCTGACTTTAGGAACATAATTCTTCCAGTCGATTGATTACGATGTCTTAAATCTAAGCATGTTTGTAGCTTCTTTTGGTCATTTTTTGTATACCATTTGGATTGTTCATGCTAATGTTACTGCATGTTTCTGTTGCAAAAGAAATTATATTGAGTAATATTTGGAGCTATCCAATTTTATCATTTGATGAGCTTATTTTTATTTCTAGAGTATCCTTGTGGAGCCAACAAGTGGAAACACAGGCATTGGCCTTGCATTCATAGCTGCTTCAAAAGGATATAGACTCATCTTGACAATGCCAGCATCTATGAGTTTGGAAAGGAGAGTTCTTCTAAAAGCATTTGGAGCTGACCTTGTTTTAACTGACGCAGCAAAGGGCATGAAAGGCGCAGTTCAGAAAGCTGAAGAAATTTTGAAGAGCACGCCCAATGCCTATATGCTTCAACAGTTTGATAATCCTGCAAATCCTAAGGTAACCCAACAGATAAAGTACATTACATAGTCCGTTTGAGGGATTGGCGACTTACCCATTCAGTAACTTTGGCACTGGATGTTCCCCCAAAAAAGGGGACTATCGGGTCGGGTGAATTCAATAATAGTTATTTTTCTTTTCTTGCTCACGTGCCTAAATTTAAATTTCTGTAGCAAAGTTCATATGGGTGGGATAAGTTTTAATGCTCAGGCAACATGTTCAGAATATTAGCTGAAATTTGACTTACATTTCCTGCTCATGGTTAGTTGTAAGAATCAAATTTTCTGGAGTCATTATTTGATATGACCCAAGTGACCATGCTCATCTTTTCCATTGAGTTTATTGCACATCTATGTGGTTATTATAATTTTAGTCCTTAAGGTTGTATCCACATCAATCGGGAAAAACTTGATTATATATTTCAATGCAGATACACTATGAGACAACTGGTCCAGAAATCTGGGAGGATACAAGGGGCAAGGTTGATATCTTTATTGCAGGTATTGGAACTGGAGGAACAATTTCTGGAGTTGGCCGGTTCCTTAAGGAGAAGAATCCCAAAATAAAGGTAATTGTTTCCCACCTTAAATTGCAAAAACATGAGAATTCATGTTCCAGAAATTTTCAATTTTAGCAATTGATCAAGCATAAAATAGGAGGATTTCAACATATTTATAACGTGGGGAAAACAATTGAACAATTTGTGACACTCATACTTAACCCTTGCATACGTTGTTCTATATTTCCTCTTGCTGTTAATCTTAACTCTACAATTGAATGTGTCAGGTTATTGGTATAGAACCTCGTGAAAGCAATATTCTTCTGGGGGGAAAGCCTGGTATACTTTAATTTTCTGTCACTATCATTCACAAAATACTTCACTGTGCGGTTTTCAATCCTTTAAGCAATATCTACACCTTATTTTAAGCTTGCAAATACAGGTCCTCACAAGATTCAAGGGATTGGAGCTGGTTTTGTGCCCAAAAATTTGGATCAGGATGTGGTTGATGAAGTTGTAGATGTGGGGTCCTAATTTCCTGTTCATCCATCTTTTTCTAGTCTTTATTGATCTTTTTTCTCTTGATTAATTCCCTTAAATGAGGATAGGCACAGTTATTGGGACATTGTCAACATTTCTGTTTCTTTGTTTTTTAACCTTCAAAGTTGGTGATTTTTGCTTTCATGTTTGCTTTGTTTTGCATGCATGAATTTTAAGTTGGTGGCTAAAATGTTTCTGCCTTTTCCCTAAATTACTGTTACAAAAAATCATGGTAATGCTATTCTGCATGATAACATAATATTGTACATTTGGTAACAGATGCAAGCATCATTTACTTGTTTCTTGCCACATAGAATTTCATGTGACATTGTTTAGTCTAATCACTTATGTGTCAATTTGACTTGTATGTGGTTGTAAAACTTCCATTCTATACATAGAGGGCAAATACATGCCCATCATAACAATTTCTGTGCCTATCATTTAGTTGTTACTTTCGTTTCTTGCAATTTTGTGCTTGTTAAGTGTTTGATTAAAGTGTTTCCTTAAATTGTCAACATTTACCATGTCTTGCTTATTCCTGTATGACTAACAGATTTCCAGTGATGAAGCCATTGAAATGGCAAAGCAATTAGCCCTCCAGGAAGGCTTATTGGTTAGTTCTTTGAATTTAATTTTTGAGAAGTTTGACATGCAACCGTAATTAAAATTTTCTCCAAGTCTTTTCTGCATTTGGTATAGATGCAAAAAACTCACAGCTCTTAAACTGAAATGCGAGAGGGCAAATCATGTGCACTGTGTCATTGTGTCTTTGGATTAGATATTTGGAATAACTTAGCTTTTGGTGTCATTGTATCTTTGACTTAGGTATTTGAAATTATATAGCTTTTGGTTTTCTAGATGTTATTTGCAATGTGCTGCATCACGATTTTTCATTTTAGATTAAGGAGCTAAATGTATGTAAATGAGAAATACATCTTACTTTATTTATGTGATTTAAGCCCAAGATCCTTGCTGGTAAGAGAGAGTGGACAGTGGTATGCTGTCTATTCATGATGATGTGATGCTAGGAGTAACAATGGTTTGTTTTGAACATCTTTTACTAGTATGATATAATATCATTTGTTCTAAACCTATCATGCTTGTGCTTTCCGTGCTTATTAAGATCCTTTGTTTTGCTGTTATCCTCCCTTAGATTCCGACCTAAATGTCCCTGTATTTACGCATTTATATTAATCCCTCCTTTTCCTCCTTAAACTTATGTGCTTCTAAATGAATCGTTGCCAGGTTGGCATTTCTTCTGGAGCCGCAGCAGCTGCTGCAATTAAGGTTGGAAAGAGGCCAGAGAATGCAGGGAAATTGATTGCAGTAAGTTCTTTGCAGAAAGTCTTTACAATATGGACTCACTCAGTTCTGGATTTAGTCATCGCTTTGAAAATCAATGGTTTGTGGCATGATTATTTTTCTTAATCTCATCAGACAGTAAGAATGTCATCTATAGGATACTAAAGGTTCCGGTCAAATAGGAAATGACAAGTGGTGTCAGAGTTTAACTTAAGTGTAGGGGGAAGTTACTAGTCAAAGTTTAATCGCAATACATTGACGTGTTCTTGATGCCAGACTTCCACTATTTGCCAAAGATGTTTTTGGAAATTTACCACTAATTTGAAGTGGTTAAATGATACATCAACGTCTCTGAGAGCCCCTGATTATGTCGGGTTAAAATGATAAAGTTAAAGTTGGGCCTCTTGAAGGCATGGTTTTGGTTGGTTGGCACATTCTGCAATGACCTTCAGAGTTCAAGCCCTTGGATTGCTTTAAATTTCTGGAACGCTAATCATAGAGAACCATAAACAGAGGCAACCCAAAAGAAATTTGATCAAAGTCAACTGGTATTAACTTGTTGTTGGTGTCAGATAGGAAGCCATCAACTTGTGGCATGCTGAATAAAAATTCCTTCTTTGGGGAATAAAGTGTTATTAGGACAGGGACCATCCTACAGAAACATTATTTTGGTTTACAAAACCATTTATTATGGCTATCATGAACTTTTTGGCTCCGGCAGATTAAAGCTAATTGCTTTTCTGTCTAAATAGTGAACTTGCAATCTGAACAACCATGTCTAAACATGGTTACTCAAACATGGTTACTCTTTGTGTGCCAGTTGGCACTTGAAACAGTATGTTGTGGAAATTGCGTTTCTAAATACATCACTGCTGATATTGTCAATTTGTTTTATCTTACCTAATTTGAGGTTTTGGATGTACTCAGGTTGTGTTTCCAAGCTTTGGTGAACGTTATCTTTCTACAGTTCTTTTCCAGTCAATTCGTGAAGAATGCGAGAAAATGCAGCCTGAGGCATGAAGTTGCATGTTCGAGTTGTTCCCAAGAAAATAGATTTTATTCCTAGGTTTCTCTCCTCATACACAATTTCATACAAAATGATTTCTTTGCTACCCTTTGCATGAGTATCACTTCTTGGACCTTGGTTTTGAAGATCTCCACTTAATCATGGTTCTTATGCACGTTTCACCCATACTTGTTCAAGGGCGGCATTAACTTTTGCAATGTGCTTGATGATGCCATTGCTTTACTTTTATCTGCGATTAATTTATCTGCCCTTGTGCAGGAGACAGGTTGTGATTTAAAGGAAATTATTGGTCAATAGACTACTTGAAGTCACAGTATGATAAAGTTCATCCTTTTTATAATTAGTTATAACAACTTGTCACTTTCCAAAGTTGGATCAATGTTCTTGGTCCAAGGCGGTCAAATATTGCAACTGTTGAAAGCGCCCGAAACAATGTTTAAAGGGGACCTTATTGTCCGAACCTACTATTAGTTTTCACCTATTTTCTCGATGCTTGATGCAAAACGTGACAGCAACAACTTTATACTTTAGTTTGTTATTTCACTTGTTTCTGTTTGATACCAAACTTTGAAGGTTGAACAACACATTTATCCAGTTTTATATGGACCCTATAACCATTACATAAATGGGTTGTTGGTGACAACTAAAAGTTACATTTGGGAATAACTACGAATGGGTCGACTTAGTGGCAGAGGAAACGAATATTTTCTCCAGTTGCTGATTTCCAAAATACTTATTGTAGGAATGTGATAAAAGATTTATAGTTATTGGATTTTCTTAATGTTAATTAGCAATTGAATAAGAATCCTTAAGTTCGAATAAGAAGAAAAAGAAGTTTTAGTTCTTGTCAAGAATTAAAAAGCTTAGAAAAACCAATAAGTTTCAGATACAAGTTTTCAGCATTCTGATTTATCTCATGCTAAAATGTCCAAACTCTACGGCATTATCAGTATAAAAATTGTTGGGTATATAAACTAAGTGGAGGTGTCCAAATATTGGAGTCCAGATCTCTTGTCCAATATTATGTTATTTTATTGTGTCCAATGAATCTCAGCCGTTTATTTATGTGAATTCTGTGTAAGTCCTGCGTGGATCCCACAAAATAAATGGTTGAGATTTTATGGACAGAATAAGATAGGGTAATATTTGTCAGAGAATCTATTCCCGAAATGTTGTGTACTGATGATGCTCTCAGTTTATTATACGTGTAAAAAGGTGGCAGAGACATTGACAGATCAACTATGTCAGGACGGCCGATAAACCACAGCCCCATATGTCGGATAACAAGTTCTGTTCTAATTCACATGGCAAAAAGCAAGCCTTTTCAGATAAAGAAATCGCCTGATGCATATGAACGAAGTAAAGTGATCGACTTTGAGGCTCCCCCTATATCCTATATAAGCTAGTTTCTGATAAGAAATGACGAGAACAAGGCACGCAAAGTGGCTTTACGCTGCAAAAAACTACCCAACAGCCCCGAAAGTTTGTTAGTTCCTGTCTTTTTGTGTCCTGTCCCTCGTCTTTTTGAGCATGGTGTCCCAACTTTTGTTGTGGATTCCAAACGTGCAAACCATAAACAGTGCTTTAGCTTATGCCTCAACCTAAAAAGCTAACAGGCTGTAGCTATGTAGTATTCTGGGAAAAGATGAATGTTTGTGCATGGCATCTACCATATCCTTTAAGAAATGCTAAGAGCGAAACAAACAGAATACAAACAAAATTTCTTTCCGTCATCATCAGTCATTTGGCTCCTCCTTTAGGCTTATATGTTTGATCCTTAATAATCATGAAAATGACCCTTCATTGTTAATATGTCGGTGCTGATATTCACCATCTGCAATGGAATTGATCCTATCTAAGAAGAGAAAAATGATTAAATAAATAAATAAATTTGATTGGATAGAAACGACTGTAAGTTGACAAATAGCTGAAGAAGAAGCCTCCGTCAAAAGATTATTAAGTTGGAAATGACCATTTTTAATGGTTTATAATTTCGGGCAAAATAAAAAAGACTACTTTAATGAATCGGCAACATATACCATATTTTTATTATTAAAATTTAATATTTATATATAAGTGACCCAAGTCATAAGTTTACATGCTTAATATAATATTAAATGATTATAACAACAATTAACATCTTGTAAATATTAATAAGAATAAAATCACTACAATAGTAGCAACAATGAAAAAATAGTGGTAGTGACTGTTGTGAAAATTGACTGGATTAGAACAGGTTCGCAGCTAAATAGGATTGAGAGAATAGTAAAGAATACATAGAGTTTACGTGGAAAACCTCCAAATTAGGATAAAAACCACGGGCAAGGATAAAAGACTTTTACTATTGAAAACTAGAGAATTACAAGGAGAAACTAGACTCACAAAAATATACAAAATATTTTTGTCTCTCTCTCTTTCTTTCTCTCTCTCTCACACCTCA
>JANIPM010000005.1:10712874-10734764 GCA_027478405.1 Erythroxylum cassinoides
GCAACAAGCGTATAGTGATCGCTTGAGAGTGATAGAGGAGGACGGGATCAGTTGCGTCTGCATTAGTGAGAGGATTTTGGTATAACATTATTGTGTATTTATAAGAGGACCCTTTGGTCATCGTATTTTTCAATTATGTAATGAAAAAGGTTTTTCGCTTATTGTATAGTGTAAGTGTATGTTTGTTCAAAAAAAATTGTATACTGTGATTTGACTGAGTGATGTAGCACGCTACTCTCACAAGGCACGGACTCGGATATCAACATCGATGTCGAGTTCGGGTCTTATGGGAGTGGGGTGTTACAGTAGAAGTGTTAGCACATTAATCCATCTCTTATTCAAATCACTTATGATTTGAAAATGCAACCTAACAACCACCGTAAGTATTCTTAGGTGAATGACTAACTTAAAAGAAAGGGCAAGTTGGTGGTTGGTTCCTCACCATAACTTAAACAACTTATACTCAAATGGATGCATGATTCTCCATTAGGTGGACATTTAGGAAGAGATGCAACCATGCATATAGTAAAGTCCTTATTCTTTTAGAGGGGAACAAGTAAGGAAGTGCAACACTATATGAGGACTTAAAATGTATGTCAGAGGTGTAATTATGACACAACAATCTACTCGGGGTTATTACAACCTTTAACTATACCTAAAAGGGTATGGTATTTAATCTCTATAAACTTGATAGAGGGTTTGCCTAAGTCTCATTGCAAAGAGGTTTTTTTTAATGGTAGATAGACTTACTAAATATGTTCATTTCATGGCTTTGTCTTATCCTTACACAACCCTCTAGGTTGTACAACTTTATACAGACCACGTGTTCAAACTTGAAGGCCTACTAGATAGCATTATAAACGACAGAGATACTATATTCCTGAATAATTTTTAGGTGTTGATCTCTTGAAATCACTTGCTTATCACCCTCAGACAGATGGGTATACTAAGGTTGTAAATAGATGCTTGGAAACATGTTGAAGGTGTATTTGTCATGAGAAGCCTTTTTCATCGAGTAAATGGTTTTCACTTATAAAATGGTGGTACAATACTTGTAACACCCCACTTTTGCAAGAAACGTACCCAACATCATGAGTGATATCCGAGTTCGTACTCTACAAGGGTGGCATGCTAGAATAATCATTTAGTCAAAACTCGTTACTAATTTATAAACCAACTTGTGGATATGCGAAAAATCAATGATCAATTTTGGCCTAATTTTTATTTATAAACATTTTTGGGTACAAGAATTACAATCATTATTTAACTCATCAGAGTTTCAGTAAACACTTTGGCCCATTACAGAAACGAAACACTTGTAGTCATAATAACATTACATTTCAAGATCATTTTCATACACAATGAATAACACTTATCACTACACTTTTGATACAATAGAATGAAATACATATGCAGGTGCAAACTGATCCCGACCTGGAATTCTTACTCAAATACGGTGGCTAACTTCAATTTGCCTATCTGGAGATCTTTATTAAACCTGGAAAGTCACGTTGCAATTTTTGATAAGTTTTGCTAACTTAGTTAAGTAAACATCTTCGATGGTTCACTCATGTAACAAAATACAATCATTATATAGTCACACAGTGCATACAGTCTCATAGTTCATATCAACTTGATAAATATCAAGTTCTATTGCAAACAAGTAGTAGTACAGTTAACAGTTCATTCAATCTATCATTTCATTACAGCATTGCAAATCATTTAATGAATTACAATCATATGCGGATGCTATATGTATGAAGCTCACATTCGTTTTTATTTTGTTGTGATTGTGTGCTTTTACAGTATCTCGTCATTGGGCTCAGTTAGTCATTTTAACCCTTATCTGTTACAGATACATGGCTCATTAATCACAATGAGTCATAGGCTCTAATCACATATGTGAGAGCTTAAAGCTCTTTTTAATAACAGTCTCAGTCTCAGTAGCAACATTAATCACAACTTCCTTTATATTACATGCATTGAAATGAAATACATGCCACAGTTCTGCCATCAAATTTAATACTTTCATTTGCATGAATTATGACAGTATAACAGTCATAGTAACAGTAGTCATCGGACTAGGTCCGACATTCAACTTTTCATTTGAGAATCATAAAATCATTTAGGCAGTCTCATTCATGTACAAATAGCACTTCCAATATTATTCCCATACATCAAAAGCCTCGGATAAATATTGTCCAGAATACAGTACACACTCAGTACATTTCAGTGCAGTTCAATAAGATAGCAATACAGTTCAGTAATATATAGAACAAATAAAGTGAGGCCATCTTAGGTTACTCACAATTGCTCCCTTAAGCCTATTTCCTTAATGTTCCGGCAATATCTAGAAGCGGTTGCTCTAGCTGCTCGTTTATATGCAATAAAAACAATTTCATATTACTAGAGTGCTTATGTAACAGAATAAACACATTTATTAATGTTTCGTATATCATGCATGTTCAGTCACAAATTCTCGGGTATATTTATGTCATACACTGATGTACATATTAATTGTACTCCAATTGTACCAAAACTTAATCACTCATTCTCTATTTCAACTCTTTCTAAAAGCATTCCATTTAGGACAACTGTGTATGATCATTAAGATTAATAAAATGAAGTATTTAAATAACACTTCCTTCTAGACAATTGTTCCTCTATATCTTAGTTTGCTATTGACACTAAGATCATTCAATTTGATTAAAAATACTGAAAGTTATACTCCAAATATATCAGTTTGTTCTTAATCTATAACATAACTCATAACTCAATTTCAGAACAGATTTTGGAATTCTTAAAACTAGAATTGCAATTTGACTTCTTTAGGAAAATTGTAGCTTTATGTCCCTAGTTTAAGTTGAATCAATAATCAACTCATTTGGAACTCTACAGTTCAAGATATAATCAAAAAATCGAAGTATGTTCAGTAAAATATTCTAGTTTATACTATTCCAATAGATTCCCTCACTTTCATTCAATCAATTCTTTTCAAATCAATTGGCTACCAATTTTTATGGATACGTAGAATAATGTGTTATGAGTCTATTGGTTTAAGTCTCATGTCATTTGAATATTGGGAGCAAAAGTTCTAATAAAAAGAGCAAAGGAAGTTCAGAATTATCTCTCTTCTGAAAGCATGAAAGTCGCGATCGTGCAGGTGACTTCGCTACTTAGAGAAGTAGCGATCGTGACTTTCTCTCTTCTTCATTTCTCCAGAAATATGAAAACTAGTTTTCAAATCTTTTTCAATTTTTTTTCCAGATTTTCCATTTCTTATACTTTCCAACTAATACATCTATGTATGAATCATCTTTTCTATGTCCAATACAAACTCAAAACAAGTCATATGTAAGCTAACCGAAATCTCGCACAAGCTTTCCCTCACTACTGTGTTCATCCTTTCTCTCACTACTGTATTTTCATTCTTTCAGTAGTTTACAACTTCACAACACTCAGTAAACTCAAATTTACTTCCAGATACAATGACTGCTCATTCCTTAACAAATTCAGTTCCTCATCTAAGTCTTTCAGTGTATTTATTCACTGAAACTATACTGCTTAAACTTCTCATGCATGTATATATATGAACACCGTAGAACATCATCAGAGTACGTGATTCAGTAATATTGCCAACGGAGAGAGTAAATCACTGACACAAGAATAATAACTTGATGTTCAATGTTTGGTAAACCAGAAGTAAATTTGATAACAATACTACTCTCGGTGAAGAACAATGAGAAAGGGAGTTGCAGGAGTCTAACACACGTAATTACGTGTTCTCTTGCATGGTTTAACACTTGTCACTATTTTATACTGCCGCATGTCACACATGCACATAGGCTATTTGTCATCAATTTAATCAGTTCATGTTTCACACTACCAAAAATTTTGAATTAATACTAATAGTCTCCAATTAAATCTTTAACGTAAATAATCCACAATTCACATTTTAATCACCTTAATCAATCAGTTACACCCAAAAAATATCAATAAATGCATGAATAATTATTTTAGATATGTCAACAATAAATATTCACATATGTGTGAATATATAATGATGCAAGAGCATGCAATGCACTCTACAGTACGCTCATTTCACAATTCTGAGGTCTAGCCCCGAACATGGGATGTTACAATTCTCCCCTCCTTAAGAAATTTCTTCCTCAAATTTTTTACCTAATTGATGACACAAGTGGGGATATTACCTTTTTCATATGCTCTTCCGTTTCTCACGATGCTTCATCACTCGAATAATTTCTTCCACTTGACTATAGTCAATGGAATCGTTTGATTTTTCAATTGCTTATTCAGATATCATACTATCTTAACTCTTTCCTCAATGAGGTTATATTATCTCATGCTATTTTTGGTTTCCCAATTGACTTCTTTCCTCGAATAATTTTCTTAATTCATTCAATTTTCTCTATTTTCATATTTAACTTATGCAATGTCTTTTCATCCATATTAGTCCACACATCTCAATTTGTTTGCAATCTGAACTTCCCATGTTGGAAACACATTCATCAAATCTAATTTATATCTCCATGAAATATTTGCATAGAATATAGTGTGAATTTAAGTTCTCCCCACATTAACAATAGTGTCACCTGAAATTCAAGAATCCAATCATCTAGTCGGATACTTTACATTGACAAGCTGCACGTACTCTCTGTAGCATATTCAACCTATTATACTTGAATCTCCATTTGGAATGGGACTCCAATGTTCGCTCTTGATTCATTGGGACTCCAGTATTTGCTCTTAATTTATTCCTTATTTATTTCTGATTCGTTTCTTAACTGATCATTCTTAAAATAAACCATTTGGTCTACTTAACTAAATTCGGTGAAATTCTTCTTCGAAAGAAGATTTCTTGCTACCGTCATCTATACTGTTCATGTAATTGTTTATCAATCAAGTGTTTTCACCATTGCTAATCAGCCATTAATACTGATCAATTTCTGTCCAAAACTTCCTTTCTAAAAAGGTTCAGTGATGCAATAAATAAATTCATTTACTCTTATACCTTGGTTTGAACCATCCAGATCATTTCATCTTATCTGGGGATGTAGTTATGACAATTCACCAATTACTAACATTTGCTAATGATACTTGGATTTCAATTGATGCTAAATAATATTTCCATTTTTTGTGCCTGCCATGATCAGGGCGGGCCTTTTCACGATAGTAACAAAAGCAAATAATCTTAACCACGATCATAGGAGCTATACCACTATTGTGTTTTGTTTCTTTTTCCTTCATTTTACTCGAATTTATCATCCATAGTAACATCATTAATGATCTCAATCTATCCCTGATTGATCACTGAAAACACTTTCATGTTTTATTCTAATTCATCTTTACTTTGCACCGTGGGAATTATAACTAACAACTATTCAATAAGTCATAGATTGCTTCTTACATCATTTTCACACATATAGTACATATGTACTCATTATTCCAACTTGTCATGGTGATTCCATTATCAGATATGTACTCATAATACCAAATCAACTTAACTTTAACAACGTTTTACGTATGTCACTATGATTATCTCACCTTTCCATTACCATTATATCGTCATACATATGTATGTTTACAATCAATTTAGAATTACACAGGCACAATTCTCCGGAAATTTCGATCTCAATTTCACATAACACATTTACCAGCAGCCATTTCGAGTCTAAGTTTAACCTCTCAAGGTCATAGAAAATTTTATTTTCTTTCAACTTAGCTTGTACACTTTAAATCTCATCACTCATATTTATATCACTACTTCTCTTAATCAATCCATGACAATACATTCATATCCATATCACATTCGGTGATACATCACCACGGTATAATATTGATGTCGTATACCATAAAATATCCACAATACAAATGCGTTGAATCTTTTTCTATTGTATCTAACCATATGTTATTGCTCATTTCTGATACCAAAATGCCCTTATAAGATATTAAATCTGGGCTCTGATACCAAAATGTAACACCCTACTCTTGCAAGAAACATACCCAACATCCTTAGTGATATCTGAGTATGTATCTCAAAAAACGTACCCGACATTCTGAGTGATATCCGAGCATGTCGGATGCTCTGATATCACTCAGGATGTCGGGTGTATGTTTCTTGCAAAAGTGAGGTGTAACAATACTACCTTCTACGAAGCTGCAAATTCCACCCCTTATGAACTTTTGTATGGTCAACTTCCCTCTTGCAATTGTCTTACCTCTTGGGTGAAAGTTATAATGTAGCAGTTGATAGAAGTTTTTAAAAAATGAGAAGAGGTAATAAAATTGTTTTTTTTTTTTTGAAATTAGGTGATAAAATTGTTGAAATATCATCTGTTGAGGGCTCTGAACAAGATGGAGCAGTTGGCAAGTAGGCATAAGTCAAAGAGGTCTTCGTCTTTTACAGTAGAGACACGGTTTGCTTAAAGCTGCAGCTACATAGGCAGTAGTCTATAGTTCACAGAAGCTCTTAAAATCTTAGTCCCAAGTGTTATGACCCATTTGCTGTGCTTGACATAGTTGGTGCAATAGCTTATAAATTATCTTTACCTAATAAGGATAAAATTGTGTATCCACTACCAATTCCTATGTCATCTATTACAGCTACTAGATTTCCAAAAGCCTTTTCAAATGGAGGATTAGTGAAGCACGATAATAGGAGTTTTGTCAAGCTATTGGTTAATAGGCATAACGTTCCACTTGAGAAGCCACTTGGGAACTCTACGATAATTTTCTGCATCAAAATCCACATTTTAACCTTTGAGGACAAAGGTTCTTAGGAGGGGACGATTTTGATACAAGAAAGTTGCTTTCTTCAATTCTTTTATTCCTTTCTATGCATTTTTTCATTTTTGTTATAATATTTGCTTGATTGCCATATACTGGACTCCTCAGGTTTGTTATTTATTGGTGTGATTGTACAGAATACAATAACAATTAACTTTCCTCATCTCACAGAATCTCTTTCTCTAGTATCCACAATCAGAATTGGTAAGCTGGATTGATTTTCTTCATCTCTCAATCAATCAACAAAAGGAAATTTTAATTATTATTCTATTATTATAGAAAGAGCATTTAATTTATTTGCCTCTTTTTGGTCTATCGAATTGGTTTTAGGATTTATGGGTATAGTTTACATTTGACCTTTGGTAAACTCTGGTTTTGCACATTACTAAGGACTTGAACCTCCAGAGGCCATAAGAAGGCAGGTTGGATGGTGCAAACTAGCATCACCATCAAAATTGCCACATAAGGATTATTCAGCTTACACTGGTACAAGTTGCAAACCTGGGACAAGAAGACCACTTGAAGAGAACACAACAGCAAAACCAAAGCTGCCCCCATATGCCTTCTCATAAGACCAACACACAAGAAACAACTGTATCTACACCTCACCCTGAACTCCTCACTCTACAACCAACCACACCCTTGAAACAAATTAAAAGTGTAAACTTGATATTTCACCAAGCAAATTCCTACCCTGCATTTTGATTCAGAAAGGAGGAGCATGAAGCAGAGCAAATTATTTTTTTCTGTTCGCTATCATTAGGCATTTAAAGCTTCACTTCTCGATCAAAAATCCAGCTGAAAGGAATGGTAGGTGCTTCCTTTGCCCTTCCTTGTGCTCTCTCCTCCAGCCTTCTAATTCTTGGAGGTAACCCGCATACGTAGTCCTGCGCTTTTCGTCCTTCACCTGAAAGTCCAGTTAGGTCCTCCACTTTCCACCTTCCCACCAAGAACTCTAGTATATCTGCATAGTCTTTTGCAGTATAGACTCCAAGCCGCTGGGCGACAGATGAGAAGTGGTCAAATAGATTATCATCGTGGCCGTCATACATCAGGTGTGCAGGCATAGAAATCTTCTTCCTCATCATGTCAGCAAAAGCCAGAACAGTTCCGTCAGGATCAATCTCAAAGAGTTTCTCCACTATTTTTGTGTAGGCAGTCTCATGGCGCTTCTCATCTGAGGCAATTGTACCACATATTTGAGCCAAATTCATGTCTCCATGCTCCTTGGCTTGTCTCGCAGTGTTCCCATGGGAGATAAAAGTTGCCCTTTCCTGGAATGAAGTGTAGATGAACCCAAGGTAGGGGCTGTTTTCTGTCCGTGGATCCTATGATAAAATTTATTTAAAAGAAATAAGATGAGAAGAATGAGTGTATGAAATTGTGATGGATTATATAAAGAAGAAAAGATGCTCAAATAACTTTCCAATGTGCATGATGAGTGGGGAACACCCATTTCAATAGCGAGGATGAAGGTATAACCTTATAAATGCTGCTCTGCGACATTAGGGAATGCACGAACTACAATCTGAGGGAAATGAAAGAGTATACGGCATACATATTTTTCATGTCGATTTTAACAAAAAATTGTCATTGGTAGACTAGGTTTTCTAACAGATGACAAAGCAATAGCAAAAAGGAATGAACTATACTAGATGAAACAACTTTCAACCAGTAAGTAAAATCAATCTTTGCCTAAGCTTCAAGGCTGAACAACTTTGTGCCCCTGTATGGGTATAAGCATCTTCATTTTGTACTGGTTACTTTGAAAACTAGAGAAGAAACCAATCTAAGCAAGGATCTTACCATTCCTGACCCAATCAAATATTGAATTGTCTTCTCAATTTGCCTCATGTCCACGCGCCCAGACAAGTACAGATATTTGTTGAGAAGGTCACCATGCCTATTCTCCTCAGCAGTCCATGCTCTTGTCCACATTGCCCAAGAAGTCGGGCTTGCACCTGTTTCATCCCGAACACCATCTAAAGTATTCAACATAGTTTGATAAGTAGGTAGCGCTTCCTCTGTGATCATGTCCCCAACCAGAACAACAAAATAATCATCTGGGATCTCTTTTGCTCTTTCCCTGAGCTCCTTGACTTGCTCGTCAAATCCTTCAGAAGCAGGATCCGGCAAAAAATCCTGTGGTTGCCAACACTTCTCAACTGGCTTAAGATGAACCAAGATATTCAACTCAGCCCAGTCTTCTAGAGATTTAAAGATCTCAATCTTTTGGGGTGGCATTGAATGAGAAACTTGAACATGTGCCTCTCTGGGAGGCATAAAAGGCTTTTTGAGATTCTCAACTTCCCTGCATTAAATAGAAAATGTCAGCATTTTTTAGATAACCATTCAAAATGAGTTTACAATGGAGTAGATACTCCTTCATGCATAATGCTTCTAGATCATGCAGAAACTAAGACAACATATTTTTCAAAACCAACAAATTAGCCAATGTATCTACATGACAAATTATTCTCATGTGAACTTTGTTTATTACAACCTAGCACTCCCTTGATCCATTCGAATGATGAACTAGCTGGAACAGAATTAAAGTGCATATACAGCCAATGTTTGATCGCACTAAAGCACACCAAACTGGTTGAATGAAAACCATAAATTAAAGATTAGGAACATAGCCAGTAAATCTTCAGTGTGAAAAGGATTTATTGGCCTCACAAACTTGAACTAGTCCCACCTGAGGAGCCAATGTAAGGATCATAAAATTAACTCAACGGAGAAAAATAACATCATACTTCATATTACAAAGATTCCCAAGAAAAGTGCAATAGTACAATTGATGATTATAACTTCATTAATTAAACCTGTTTTTCAGTAAAATTTCTGCAACCAATGTAGATATTATATGGAAAGCAAAGCAATTGGGGGCTACAAGATTAAAAGTGAAATCTCAAGTTTATAAAACTATTTTCTGATTAGAATTCTTTCCTAGGTAAAGAAGACCAATATGTTGACAAACAGCTGCTATCTCAAGGAAAAAGTCAAGGACTCATCACCTAGAAAATAAGAAGTAAAGAGTCTGTCATTGAAGTATCCAAACCACTTTTTACCAACTCAAATATCGTACTTCAACCACATTAACAAAAATAGGAGTAGGAAGTGAAAAGCAATTCAGCAACCAATGATAATCATTCTTATCTAATGGACAAAATGGGAATTGAAAAGGAACGTGATCAATTGTTACGTAATGGATACTTTTCACAATGGTGATCTGAAAGCAAATACAGAAGAACAGATGACAAATAGAAGATAGATACTGTTCACAATTCTCAAAGCATGTTATGACATGAGAATTGCGACAAGCTTTGAGAAACAAGTAGACCAAACTAGGATAAAGACACGCCTCACTCAAGCAGTTCAAATACAGACAGAACTAGACAACTAACTAATTAGAGCACACAACAGGTGGACAAGCACGCAGCCCTCAAATTCAAGGCATAGAAAGATGTAGATATCAGCAAAAGTCACAAGCCTCTGAAAACTGTCAACCACTTTATCAAACCTTCCGTTTATTTGTTTGTTTATGGATATAATATCGGTGCAAATTATGTTCAGACACTTTGCAAAATTTCTGAAGAAGAATCCAAATTTTCAAAAAGGTAAAAGCAAGAAGACACAGAAACAAAGAAGGAAAGTGAATTGAATTTTGAAACCCTTAGCACAGCGACAATTAACCCTAATGAAAACATCCAACCTGTATTCCAGTAAAAAAGACGGCAAGAAGAAACAAAAAGCCATGGTTGCATAGAAAATCCCACAGACAACAGAACTAACCAGGAAACCACAACCACTGAAAATATTAATCCTAAACGAGTTGCATGCCAAATTGGTTCCATTCAATTTCTGGTAAAACAATAAAAGTCGTTTAGTTTCTTCGGTATCGGATTTGATTCTTCGAAATTGTTTTGGATGCCAAATTGGTTCCATATAGCTCAAAACAAGGCCAAACACGCGATCCATAGAGCAGGCAATATCTGCCACCAACACGAAAACCACAAGAATTCTGACTTCGTATATCTAAAAAGTAACGAGGAAAACTATAATATATATTAATAATAACTTAAAGAATATAACCAGCATCTCTCTTGCTCGGAGGGTAAATGGTTTCGGGTACAAACTAGCGAGAAAAAACTTTGGCGAACGGAATAAGAAAGCAATACTTTTCTTAACAACTCAGCAATAGGACTTGAGAATTCAACAGGTAAAACCCAAAAGTTGGTAAGGACTGTAGAAATGTGGAAGTCATCTTAATCGTTTCGCCAATAGGGACCCCCGTCGAATGAAACTTAAAGACAGAGAAAAATCGGTTTGATCAACCAAATTTTTTGCAAAGAAAATAAAACAAACGAGATTGAATCAAATAATGAGAAAGCAAGAGTCCGAGGAAATACATTTGTAGAACTTAAACGGAATCAACTAGAAGTCCAGAGGAGAAATTTCGTTTGAACACATGAAACAAGAGGATCATAAGCGAGTCTCCCAACTAATGAAGCCAAAACATAATATCACGAGAAAAAGAAGAAAAAAACCCAGATCCAAGCTGACCTCAAAAATAAGAGAAACATGCAAAGATACCATCTTTTCACACAAAACAATAAAAAGAAAGAAAACAGAAAGGAAAACAAGGAGCATTGAAGAACACCAGTGGAGAAAGGTGCTCACTTGGACCCAGACTTGAGGGTGGAAGCCATGTAGAACTTGGGAGATCTGACGCTGGCCACTGGAGGAAGAGGAAAAGAAGGCAACTTTGGGGATTGAGAGACCAAAGGATTGAACTTGAGAGCCATTGCCTACTGCTGTTTCTGTTGGTTTTTGTTTTGTCTTAGGTTCAGCTTCCACCACAGAAGAGAGAAAGCAGCAGAAGGACAAAAGCAGTGACTGCCAATATGTTTACTGCTTGTGAAATAATGGGCTTTATATATGTACATAAAATTTCATTTTTCTTAAGTTCTACAAATCATATTATATATACTTCTAGTAATCTAATTTCCGAATTTACCTATAATTCTGTCGATAGGAGTTTAACATATAAAGTTAATACGGAGAAAATTCACCAATGAGTACAAGTGGAAGACTAATAAAGCCAAGTAAACGGTCGGAAAAGAGGCATCAGCAAGCCTTGGGTTCATCGCCTTCATGTGCAATGCCGTCGGGTCGACTTCAAAGTACGTATTGCGTAGTTTGAGGAGGTACCAATGAACAGTCCTCAGGACTGATTCACCCAATGTCACACATGTCCACCGACTTGCTGCTCACCCTGGTAGCTCTGGTGTCGTGTTAAATGACTTTGCCTTAGAAGCCTTGCCACGTTTTCCTTCCTGTCCTTGATTTATGACGGGAAGACGGCTCCGGAGATAGTCAAAGTAGTCACAATCCCTTGTACTTAAGATTATGAGTTCCAATCTTGAGACAACACAAGTTTTTACTTAAAAGAGGTCTCTATTACTGTGAATAAGCAGCATATTTCGTCTTTCTAATACAGTATTCCAGGTATTTGACCTCACCAAGCAACAAGCTCACTCATTTCTGATGGATCATTACATGCCATCTTTGTTCATGTCACTATAATTAAGAGAATAGAAATCTTGCCGTTCCAAACTCAAGTTACTGAAGTTTGAAAAGTCGTGTAACCTCAGGACGTGCTTCACAACTCTACTGACTTACCTGTTAAATCAACATGTGTGATATCACGTCTTATAAAACCAAAATAAAACAATCGACCAATTAATCGTCTATATCTTTCTGGATTAGAAAGCAAAGAACCTCCATTATGCATGAGTTTAACTCCTGCAGGTAATAGAGTTGATTTAGCATTAGACAAACCGGCATCTTTTATGGTGTCCATGGAGTGTTTTCGCTGGTTAATTGAGGTACTAGCAGTAGAACGAGCTATTTCCAATCCCAAGAAGTATTTGGCATTCACCAAACCTTTAATGGTGAATTGGCATCTAAGAAACGCTTAACAGCAGCTATGCCATACTCAGATGAACGTGTAATAAGAATATTGTTTACATAGACTAGAAAAGTTATACAAGAGCAATCATAGATTTCATAAATAAACAATGATCATGTTTAGATTGTATAAAACCAAATTAGCACAAGTTATAAAGTGAATTCACAATTTCATTGGCAAGAAGCTTGTTAATTAAGCCCATAAGGTGACCTTCATTATTGATATACTTCACCATGTGTCATTCACATCAAGCTTGTTACTGAATATAGTAGTTAACGTAATCATAAGGATTATATAGTTAATGTAAATAACATAGTCATAGGGATTTTAACATGATTATAGGAATTACTTTCCTAGTTTAACCTATGTATTCTTGTATAAATTCATGTAGTATCATTCGAATAGAAATACACAAAACTCATTTTCATGGTATCAGAGTCTAGTTGAGTTTCTGGGTCTCTTCTTTATTTTTTTTCTTCTGTATTTCGTTTTCTGCCCTATCGTGAGGCAGTGCACGGATTTTGTGGGTGACATATTTGTTGGAGAAAATTTTCTTACCTCCTCCTTTCCAAGACTATACTGGTGTCGATTAGCCATCCCTCCAAGTTTGGTCGTCGGATTTCAAGCGCGTGACCTACACGCGCCACCCAGTTGGAGATGTAGTTTCCTCACAATAGCGTATGAGGGGGTGTGAGCCGTCGTCTATCGAACCGGTTTCTTCCTTCGACGTTGCCTCTTTTGTCCCTATCCAAATATCCAATCAGTTTCCAAGTATTGAAGATTTGTGTGGATGTTACTGAATTAATGTTAGGTTCATCCAAAATTACAAACAGAAAATTGATTAGAAAAAAATTATGCACAATGGAAAATGACTATTCGCATATTTGTGACTAGTGTAGATTTGGAAGATCATTTAACTAGTAATCTACCTCCTAAGATTGATATTATTGCTCGAAGAAATGGTTAATAGAGGACTATAAATTGTTTAAGCAAATCCAAAATACTTTAAACCCAACTGTTGATAATGTTGTGAATTATTATGATAGTGTCAAAGAACCATGGAAATATCTGGAATTTTTGTAGACTTGCAAATAAGATCTATCTCATATTCATGAATTATTGTTAAAGATTTATCGAGCAGAACAAAGAGGTCGCTCTCTGTTTTAGTATTATACTGAAATAAAACAAGTCTTTGAAGAAAAGCAAGCCATGTTTTCAATTGTTGCTGACACAAAGCAAACGCAAGAACAAGAGGAGTAGATTATGGTACAGTGTTTCTTAGCAGAGTTGAACTCAGAATATGATATGGCACGCACACAATTGTTAATTAGTAGACGCTTCCTTCTTTTATGGAATTATATGCTCGTTTGCTTTGAGTTTGTAAAGACGACGATGTGTCTTATGATATGGTGACCAATGACTCAACAACATTAATGAGAAATGTTTCGAATACTAATCGCGGTGACAAAGGTAGAAACAATAGTGGTTCTATTGTTGGGAACAGTGGAACCCCTCGCACCTATAATTACTATAGAGTCGAAGGACATATCAAAAAGAATTGTTAGAAATTGCACAGTAAGACTCCCAAATATTCAAGTTAGAATAACAACAAAAAATTTGCAAATGTGGCAACTCAAGATGACAACCTACTCCTTCCTCAGTCATCCTCGCCTTTGATCACAATTTCAATGGATGAGTATGCTCGTTTAACCAATGCCTATCAATAAATTTTGGTCACTCATAATTTGCAACAACCATCCTTTGTGACATTAGTTTTGGCTAATACAGGTAACCCTACTGCTTGTCTCTCCACCTCATCTCGTAGTTAGATTATTGACTCAGGTGTTACTAATCATATAACCGGCAATATAGGTATCCTCTCTTCTTTTAATTCTACCACTGATTTACCTTGTGTTACTTTAGCAAATGGATCTACCGCTTCTGCAATTGGGCGTGGGATAACAAACTCAAATAAACCTCTTCCATTATCGTTTGTTTTGTATTTATCACAATTCCCTTTTAACCTATTATCTGCCAGCCAATTTACTAAAAGTATCAATTGTTATGTTGTTTTCTATCCCAATTATTTTCTTTTTCATGATCTTGGGACGAAGCAGATTATTGGTAAAGGGTGTCTAGTGAATTGCCTGTATGCTCTTGATTCAACTTCTAAAACAATATCTCGATCAATTGCTTACACAAGCTCATCTTCCCTTTGCAACTTCATTGTCATTTTGGTTATCCATCTATTACAGTTTTAAAAAAGTTATGTCTTAGTCTTAAACAAAAATTTGTCTTAGAGTGTGAAGCTTGTCAATTTGCTAAACATCATTGGGTATCTTATTCTCCTATACTAAATAAACGAGTTAAGTCTTCCTTTTACTTAGTGTATACTGATGTATGAGGTCCTTGTTCTATTCCGTCCAAAATTGGTTTTTGTTATTTTGTGACATTTATTGATGATTATTCTCAAGATACTTGATTTTATCCTATGATATCTCGATCAGACTTGTTTACTATATTTTGTGCGTTTCATACTAAAATTAAGACTCAATCCAACAAATACATCTGCATTTTGAGAAGTGATAATGCTAAAGAATATGTTTCTCATACTTTTCAATCTTATCTCTCTCATCATGGTATTATTCATCAGTCATCATGTATTGTTACCCCTCAACAAAATGGTGTGGTAAAGCAAAAGAATAGTCACTTGTTAGAAGTTGCTTGGGCACGAATGTTTTATATGTAGGTCCCAAAAGTTTTCTGGGCTGATGCAATCTCTACTGCTTGTTTTCTAATCAACTAAATGCCTTCTTTTGTTTTTGACGATCAGATTCCACATTCCCTTCTCTTTCACTCCTATACATTGTTCCCACTTGCTCCTCGAATTTTTGGGTGTATTTGCTTTATTCAAGACATGCAACCTCAAGTCTCAATATTGGATCCCAAATCTCTCAAGTGTGTCTTTCTAGGATATTCCTGTGCTAAAAAAAGGATATTGTTGTTACTCTCCTTCATTGGGTTGTTACTTGGTCTCTACTGATGTTACCTTTTTTGAGAATACCCTTTTCTTTGGTTCTTTTGTGCCTTTTTCTTCGCACTCTAGCAATTCAGGGGATGATTTTCTTATTTATACTGTCAGTGAATAGGTAGTTTCTCCTCCCTCTCGACCTGTTATTCGTTAGGTTTATTCTCGACATATGCAGCAGTATATTGAGGCACCTCCCATTGGCCAAGACATAGGCCCGACCCATTATATTTCATCTTCAGATTCCTTACCACTACCTCATGCTAGCCTTCACCTTCCTATTGCTCTTCGTAAGATAAACGCATATGCACTTACCTTGCTTCTTCTTTTGTATCTTATCATGCTCTATCTCCCTCCTCCAAGTCTTTTATAGCCTCCTTACACTCTGTTAGTGTCCCAACGTCCAATATTGAAGCACTGGCTCATGATGGTTAGTAAGCTGTAATGAAAGAAGAGATGACGGCTTTAGAGCATAATCATACTTGGGATCTTATGCCTCTTCGTTAATAGAAACGGGCCATTCGTTGTAAGTGGATGCTCACTGTTAAGATGAATCCTGATGGTTCTATTGCTTAATTAAAAGCTCAGTTGGTTGCTAAAAGATATGCTCAGACATATAGGGTGGATTATTCTGAGACTTTTTCTCTAATTGCAAAACTTTCTTCTGTCCGATTGTTTATCTCTTTAGCTACCACTTATAATTGGGAACTTCACCAACTTGATGTGAAGAATGCACTCCTATGTGTGGATTTATCTAAAGAGGTTTACATGAAGCAACCACCTGGATTTGTTGCTCAAGGGGAGTCAGGGAAAGAGTGCAAATTACGGAAGTCTCTATATGGCTTGAAGCAGTCTCTTCGTGCTTGGTTTGGAAGATTTAGTACTGTAATGATTGAGTTTGCCTTACGAAGAAGTGCATATGATCACTCAGTGTTCTTTGCATCGTCTAGTTCTGGATGCATTTTATTGGTTGTATATATGGATGATATAGTGATCACTAGAAGTGATGAAGCAGGGATCACAAGGTTGAAGCATTCCTTAGGACTCGTTTTTAGACAAAGGATTTAGGACCATTAAAATACTTCTTAGGAATTGAAGTTTCTCGCAGTCATCAAGGGATCTACCTATCTCAAAGAAAATATTGTCTAGATTTATTAAATTATATTGGTTTTATTGAGGCAAAGACATGTGATGTGCCTATGATATCAAATGTGAAGTTAAAAGTCGAAGATGGAGACTTGCTTGAGAATCCTAAAAATATAGAAAATTTATGGGAAAATTGAACTATCTTACTATCACTCGTCTTGATATTACCTTTTCAGTGAGTGCTGTAAGTCAGTTTATGTCATCTCCTAGATCCTCACATTGGGATGTTGTTATTCATATTTTGAGATATCTAAAAGGTGCACTAGGACTTGGGATCTTATATTGAAATTATGGTCACCACACTATTGAAGGATTTACTGATGCAACTATGTAGGAGATCTTTCAGACAGGCGCTCTACCACAGATTACTGTGTTTTTGTTGGAGGCAATCTTGTTTCTTGGAAGAGTAAAAAATAGAATGTTGTATCCCGACCAAGTGCAAAATCCGAATATAGGGCTATAGCTCATATTACCTGTGAACTTATATGGTTACATCATTTACTTGGTGAGATTGAGTTTGTTCAATCTAAACCAATAAATTTATGGTGTGACAATGAAGTAGCCATCTATATTGTAAATAATCCTGTGTTTCTTAAGAGAACCAAGCATATAGAATTCGATTGTCATTTTACCTTAGAAAAGCTAGAAAATGGATCAATCTTAACTCAACATGTCATTAAAGCATTATCGAGGAATCGGGTTAATTATATTTGTAATAAGTCGGGCATGATCAATATCTATGTTCAAGCTTTAGGGGGAGTGTTACATAATATAGTAGTTAACATAATCATAGTTAATGTAAATAACATAGTCATAGGGATTTTATCATGATTATAGGGATTATTTTCCTAGTTTAACCTATGTATTCCTGTATAAACACCTGTAGTATCATTCTAATAGAAATATACAGAAAACTCATTCAAGCTAATAAAGGGGTCATATGTTTGAAGAAGCTACAATAATTGACAGCATAGTCACAACTTTAGCCACATAAGAGAAGTTATTTACATAATTAACACTGTCAATCTAGTTGTAACCCTTTGCCACCACCCACCATTCTAGCTTTAAAATGATCAACACTAACATCTAATTGCATCTTCATTTATACACTTATCAATAACCTACTGCTTTCTTGTGTATAGGTAGTTAAGAAAGCTCTAAAGTTTAATTAACTTATAAAGCATCCAACTCCTTTTACATAGCCTACAACCAATCAACAGTACACTTGGCTTGAATATAGGATTAGGGTCTTGAATACTTGACAATTTTGCTAAAAATTACCTGTATTTAGGTGTAAGGTTGTTTGATTGGTAATAAGTATTAGGACAATCAACACTAGACGTAGGCAATGATAAAGAACTATCAACATTGGGATAAACTCATTTAGCATATTTGGATAATTCCTAGTTCTAGTATTTTTCCTTAAGTGTGTAGCAAATAGTTTTAGTTGGACAAGTGTAAATGGTTCTGGTTAGACAGGTGCAGGTGTAGGATGATCACTATGGTCTGCGCCTTTAGAAATTTCAAGGTTTAGGCAATGTGTTAGTGAGTTTATGATGTCTATATAGAAGGGTCATCAAAGATATTATTGATTGGAAAAGTAGGGGTTAAGGAGGTTTCAATAGTTGTAACAATAGGTAAGACAAGGTTTGATAGGTGAAGATGGGGAAGTATTTTGGTAAGGATTTGTGGTTTCATAAAAAAATTACATCTCTAAATGTCAAGATGGATTGTGTATATAGATTATAAAGTTTGAAAGTTTTCTATCCTGAAGTGTAACCTAGGAAAAGGCACTTATATATTTGGGTCAAGTTTAGCTTTAGAAGGTTTAGTGTTTGTGGCACAGTATAAGTAGCTAAACACGTTTAAATTCTTATATGATAGTTCATAATCATAGATCATTTCATAAGGGATTTTCTAAGTAAGAAGAGGAGAAGGTAGATGATTAATGAAATAGGTAGCTATTAGAATGACCTCACCCTATAATCATTTTTGTAAAGAAGCTTGAAATAACAAAGCTCTAGTAACCTGAAGATGATATTTGTGTTCTCTCAACCACTTCATTATACTGTGTAGTATATGTATACGATCTTTGATGAAGCATTCATAATTCCTTAAACAAAGAATGTTAAGAAAGACTCCAAAATTCAGTTTGATTATCATTTCTAATAACTTGAACATTAAATGGAGCTAGTTTGGTATCGTCTTGAAATAGGTACTTAAAAGGCTAACAATCTAAATTTTATGATTCATCAAATATCTTTGAGTTCCCCTACTATAATCATCATCAACGGTTAAAACATACGTGCTTCATGTGATGATTTTTATCTATGTGGTTCCCATATGTCAATCTGAATCACCTGGAAAGTTTTAGTAGTAAGATAATGCTTCAGTGGAAAGGATGTCCTTGTTGTTTTGAGATATAACAAACATTATAATTATAAACTGCAACTTATTGTTTATTTGTGACATTAACAATAGTAACATAGTACTTTATTACATTGGAAGAAGGATGTCAAAGTTTATTATTCCAAATGGATATAAGTTGACAATATTGACACAATTGAAATCACTACTATGATCAACAACAAAACCAAAGGACTACATATATAAGTGTCACTTCTAATAACATCAAAATCAAAGGATTTTTTGCTAAGAATGTATAAACCTCCTTTAACTTCACCAATTGCTAGAGTTTGGTTAGTCTTCGGGTCTTGCAACATATGATGGGTAGGGTAAAATTCAAATTTAATATTAGCTAATTTTGATAATTTATTTACAGATAACAAGTTGAACTTAAATATAGGAATATAAAAACATTATTAAGGATAAATTTTGTATATAACATTATATTTCTTGTATATTTTATATGTTTAGTCATTCCACTAGGTAAGTAAATATGTATAAGTGTATTAACAAGAATAGGTTTATTAAGAAAACTGACATTAATATACATAGTTTAAAGAACCATTATCAATTATCTAAGAGTCATAATCTAGATTATCATAACAAAGGAATGAATAATGGAATAAAGTACCTGCAAAATTATGTGCAAAATTCATGAAGATTGGATAATTAGTCTCATTACCTTCCCTAAGCTTTAATAGTTCTTGCTTCTCAATGTCTATAATTAAGGTCATTAATCCATTATCCTTATTCTCTTTATCTGCTCTATTAGCTATGTATATCATCAAAGCCTTATTTCTTGACACTTGTTTGCCCCTTTGTTCCAACAACTTTTTATACCAGTCAGGAAAACCACAAAATTTGAAGCATTTAGCCTTTGAGTGACCATTTTGGTTGCAATGGTCATAATAGAGATTGCTTTGTCCACAAATCCTCTTTTCTTTACATTCTGCTTTCCACCATTCTTCTTATTGCTTGATTATCTTTTCGTCACTACCTTTAACTCCCTTTCAAATTGCATTATAGATCTTTCTCTGTAGTACAAAACACAACACCATAAAGTATGCCTTATTAACTCTTGGAAAAGGATCCATAACAAGGATCTAATTCCTTATGTGATCATAGTTGTCATTTAGGCTCCTCAGAAATTGCATCAAATGACTAAAATCAATTAGATCAACTATTTCCTTTGTTGCTCCAAATCTGGATTGTGGTACTGGCTTAAGACAAATTAACCCATCCCATAGATAAAACTTTATGAAATACTTTACTGTAGTCATATTCCTTTACAATACTGAGCTAATTTCCCTTGTAGATGGTACAATATAGGATCATTATATTCGCTAAACCTCTATTATATCTCAATCAGCAATTCTTTAACAGTTTTTGCATGTATATAAAGTCTTTAATGATCTCCTTATGTATTGAATCCGATATATATAAGATCATCATGCGATCTATATGCTTGAATTGATCAAACTCTGTAGAGTCTTGATTTACCACAGGACAATTTTCATTTAAAAATCCAAGCTTCACCTTCACTTCAAGAGTAATCATAATTCTCTTTGATACTATAATCTCGATTCCAGTGATCCTTCCTTATTAGATTGTCATTGAACTTCTTCCATCTCTTATTGAATTAGAAGGAAAAAAAGTCAATTAAAAGATTATCTCAATAGAAAATCAGAAACTCTCCTAAGAAGTTGTCCTTAGGCACGATTATATCATGCTCTCTGGTAACATGAAGAAAAAACATAAATTATGGTAAGGAGAAAATTATATTCATTCTTATAAAGCCTGTAATTGTCAGCTAATAAAAATCTATAAAGCTAACAAACTACATATACGCATAAGTTGACTGAACTAATATAACTAGCTAAAACTATCTGTTGCTGTAAAAACTTTAACTTATATATTTTTCAATTCCTAAATTCTCATCTTATGTAAAGAATGTTTTACAATAAAACCTCTCTATTCATCCTTTGATTTTATTTGATTGCTTAATTTTGATTTATTATTTTAATAAATAATTTTTAATATATGCAATTTATAAATTATTATCAATATTTAAATTTTTATTTATTATTTTGTATAAATTTTTTGATTAAAAATTTTATATTGTAATTTATGATCTAATTGAAAGGTTTCAAAATATTTTATAGATTATTTTGACACTAATATATGATTTTAAGAAACATTTTTAAAAGAGAATTAATTATTGTGATACTAATATTTCATTTTTTATTATGAGTATATATGAGAAATTATACATGTAATGGTAAATACGAGTTATGTTGTAATTGCCAAAAAAAAAACAATTTACTAAAATATATTTTGTTTTAAAGGGTTATCTTTTCTTGTTTTAAAACATAAAAAATTCTCAATTTTTTTCTTCATTTTTATTGTTAAGATTTCTTTTCTTTTCTCCTCTTCCCTTTTTCCCCCTTTCTTCTATTTTTTGTGAGTTTATTTCATTTGGAGATTTTTTGTTTTAAAAATTTGCAAAATTTATGAATTTTTTATCTTTAA